>CM075669.1:272669350-273131850 GCA_037962975.1 Clitoria ternatea | reverse complement strand
AATTCTGAACGAGAAGAGACTCTGATGAATCCTTCTCGAAAAGAGATATTCCCGAGTATTTTCAATTTAATCTTTTTACCATGTTAGAGTCCGAATTTGGAAATATGGTCAACTACAAAGTTATTCCTCGTTGTCTTAGCTTTCCAACAAGACCAAATTTATTAAAATCCATTAAGATATGAGAGAGATATGCCAAAATACTGAAACAGTGTCAGAATTGATATTTACTTCAATCATCGAGGCTCTTCCACGTCACTCTACTCTTCTTCTAAACTCTAGCAGATTCTCTTTTCTGTTTTTTTTAAGTATGGGACCTTCTCTATTGTTCTATCCTCTTTTCTTTTATTATCTTATTTCTTCCTTATCTCTTAATATATATATATATATCAGCACTTCCTCACTTCGTTCACGCCTTTTCCATCAACGATTTCTGTCAATCCTACCGTTGGATCAGTTTGAAATTTTGAGAGTGTAAACATCACCTCTAATCCTTTTCTTTTCTAATTTCTATTGGAAATTATCAATTAAAGATGAAATCAATCTTCACTTCTTCTCTTTCACGTGGAAGCTTGGCTTTTAGGAAGAAGAAGCTTTGAATTCCCCAAGTGAGGTAGCTTCGGAAGGGTTCGGAGCTAGAAATTCAAGTCAGAACTTGTGAATTGTGATTGGATAATATCCAATAGCCTGAGGAGCTGCTGGAATTCTTTATTCCAGGTAGGGGGAGCGTTACATTTTAAATGTATAGTTTATGAACGAAATCAGGATAATATTGTTATCTTCAATGAGAAATCCCGAATATATGTGACATATGTGATATATTATGAGATATGATGTTTTCCGTTTATATGTGAGTGGTATTGATATTGAATTTATATGATATATGAATTATATGTGATCCGGTCTAGATACCGGCCCCCATACTTGTGACGTCAGACTGACCTAATATAGGGACAACCGGTGTCCTGGTTCAATGTTGCCACACCGGATATCCGTTGTCTGGTCATCCGCCGCCCTCACTCCACGACAACATCATTCATTTTCTCCATAGCGGTTCTATGTTCATCTTTACAGGGTGTTTATATAATTATTGGCTTTTCAATCACAGTAAGAGAAGAGTCCCTGATAACTTATCAACGAAGACACTGTTTGTAGCAAAATATGTCACATCAATGGTTTCAGAAAGTAAGTGGGCGTGTCAGCAGATTATGCAGAAAAGGTGATTATCCTCTCCTCTCCCTAGAGGATTGTACTCTGATAATTGACCTACCCTCCTGACGCATTCTGAAAGTCGAGCCACTTTGATTGACACAATATACACGCAATCAGAACTAAGGGACCCACCTGCATCCAACGACTCATTTCTCTTACGTTCAACTATAAGAAGCCCATGTCAACACACATGCATGGTATCGTTGTTCTATCTCACACTTTACTGTTTCTACGCTTGAGTATTCATTAAGTTCATACACTCTTCTAACTTGAGCGTCGGAGAATCTTCGCAGGTGGCACCACCTTTCGCCCTTCTACAACGCGAAACGTCGGTGTGAAGGATCTCCAGGACAACAAGACCGGCCTCTCCCACTGAGAGACCGGATTAATACATCGGTTACTCACAGTTCCGGTGTGCAAACCCTAAAAACACCTGCATTCTTGTGGCTGGTACCACACCGGATCCTAGACCCCGGTCCAGACCAGTTCATTGGCACGCCCGGTGGGACTCGATAGAGTTATTCCCATTTTCGCAGAAGCTAGGTTGTCACAATGGAAGGTGATGGGAGAGATTTCGTGGAAGGTCACGTGGAGGATGTGACCCATCAACAGGCTGGGAGGAGACTCGTCTTCGAATCCCCTGTAACTCAAACCCGGAGGATGGTGCAAGTACAGACGCCTGACCCTCGTGATGAGGTTATCAGGCAACTGAAGGAGGAGCTGATGGAGTTGAGGCGAGAGAGAGGAGGAGCTGGAGACAGAGTAGTGTCTCATGCAGAGGATGCTCACCATGCATCAGCGAGGGATAGATCTACCACCCTCCAGTATTCGAAGATCCCTACATATGAAGAGAGGGAGCAAACACAGGACTCTGGTGATAGAGTCAGTACTAGAAGAAGGGAGCAGGCGGTGGTAACTTCAGGGGCATACAAGCTCAATGTCCCTTTCTCAAGAAGGTTGATGAGTATTGTCATTCCAAAACATTTGCAAACAACTCAGCCATTGTCGATTGGGAAGTATAATGGAGAGACCGACCCCACTAAGCATTTGGATGCTTACGTTTATGAAGCTATGTATCTGGGAGCAGATGAAGATGTCATGTGCAGAATGTTCCCAAGGACGCTGACGGAGGATGCTCTCGGCTGGTTTAAAAATTTGCCCTCAGGATCTATAGACTCTTGGGAGGAAATGGCTGCTGCATTCGAAAGCCATTTCGTCATCTCCAGGGATATCCCAAGAACTTCTCACACCCTGGCCCAGATAAGGCAGGGAGAAACTGAGACTCTTAAGGAGTTCCTGAAAAGGTTTTACAAGGAGGCTGCGTTGGTCCCTAACCTCACGGAGGCCATACAACTCCATATTGTAGTGGAAGCTCTTCAGCCAGGATCAGCTTTTGCCCTATCTTTGGCAAAAAGCCCACCTACAACCTTCGAGGAGTTCCGAAGGAAAGCTTCCAAATATGTAGGCATAGAGATGCATCTAGAGGCAACTGCAACAAGAGTAAAGCCTTCTGCACCCGCTCAGCAGCCACGGAGAGAAAAGGAGAGAGTGAGGCCTGAGAAGCATGCCTTCAGAGAAGACTTTGTGAACGCTCGTCAGCATCCACGAGATAGGCGCGTATCATCGTTCGATTACTATGCTCCGTTGAACACCAGGCACTCACAAATCATGAGGGAGGTTGGTTGGCCAACACTGAACGTCTTTGGTATAAGGAAGCCAGCCCCAGCCAAGAGGGGTGGTAACCCATGTAAATACTGCACTTTTCATGAGCAGACAGGGCACAACACTGATGAGTGTAAGGCGTTAAAGAATACGGTGGAAACTCTCATTCGGGAAGGAAAGCTGAAGCAGTATTTGTTTAAGGAGAAATCTATGGATGAGCCTCACAGGATGGAGAAAAGGAATAGAGATCCTGATGATGAAGATGATAATACACGCAACCCAGCAAGGAAGTTCACTGCGGCTGAGAAGCAGAAAGGGGTAGTGATTGCCGAAGGTGCCCAACAAAGTAACATGCCCCAGCAGCAGAGGCAGGGCAGACGAGAAGTGATTGAGATGATAGCAGGAGGATTTGCGGGAGGAGGAACATCAATCACAGCACGAAAAAACCACCATAGGATGATTCTGTCAGTCCAGGGTAAACCGAGGGACAACCGCCCTTTCAGGGACGGAGTGACAGCCCCGACGGTGTCATTTACAGATGAGGACTTCGGCCCAACAATTCCAGGAGGTGATGATGCAGTAGTGATTGTGGCCGTCATAGCCAATAAGGACGTCAAGAGGATCCTCGTTGATCAGGGAAGTTCTTGTGATGTTATCTTTTATAATTGTTTCAAACGAATGGGTTTCAGTGATGCAGATTTACAACCATACACACAAGAACTCACAGCGTTTAACGGAGCCAAGCAACCCACTAAGGGATACCTCGACACTTTGATTTCTTTTGAAGGAGAGCCCGGTGCAAGAACGGTCAAGTCAAGAATTTTGGTGATTGATGTGGAATCCCCGTACAACGGTATCATAGGCCGTCCAACATTGAACGCTATGGAAGCAATTGTATCCACCCCTCATCTCCTGATCAAATTTATCGACAAGGACAATGGTGTGTCCTCACTCCGCGGAGATCAGGAGATGGCTCGATATTGTTATAATCTGAGCCTCAACATGGTTAAGTTGGATGCATTCAACAAGAAGAGGAAGTTGAACGACGGAGGAACAGCGGCAGGGTCTGTCAGTCTTATTGACCTAGACCCCAGAGCGGAATTGAAGATTGATCCACTCAATCCATCTAAGCCCACACCAGATGGTGGCTCCAGGGATGTCGTATTGGGAGATTCCCCAGAGAAGGTCACGCACATCAATGATAAGCTGGAGTCTGCTATGGAGCAACGCTTATTAGCCCTTTTGCAGGAATTCAAAGACCTTTTCGCATGGACAGCAGCAGATATGCCGGGGATGGATCCTGAATTCTGTTGTCACAAACTTGCAGTGTATCCTGAAACCAGACCGGTGGCCCAGAAGAAGAGGAGGTTGGGACCGGAGAAGCAGAGGGCGGCTTGTGAGCAAACAGAGGAGTTGTTGAAAGCAGGTTTTATAAGGGAAATACGCTATTCATCTTGGCTCTCTAATGTGGTCATGGTGCAGAAGGCTAACGGTAAATAGAGAATGTGTACAGATTATGTGGATCTTAACCGTTGCTGCCCTAAAGATCCATATCCCCTGCCCAACATCGATCGCATGGTGGATGATTCATCTGGTTACCAATATCTCAGTTTCATGGATGCCTATTCGGGGTACAACCAGATTCTGATGTGGGAGGGAGACCAGGAGAAAACTGCCTTCATCAATGACCGCGGTGTTTTCTGCTACACCGTCATGCCTTTTGGACTGAAGAACGCCGGCGCTACCTATCAGCGCATGATTAACAAAGTCTTCGAAGGGATGCATACAAAGCTGGTCGAAGTTTACATTGATGATATCATAGCCAAAACGCCCGCTGGAGGAGACCACATTGAAGATCTACGCCAAGTTTTCACTAGGATTCGGCAATACAACATGAGGTTAAATCCTTTAAAGTGCACCTTCGCAGTTCCAGCAGGAAAATTCTTGGGATTCATGTTGACTCAACGAGGCATTGAGGCTAACCCCGGGAAATGTCAAGCAATCCTGGACATGCAGAGTCCTAAATGTTTGAGGGAGGTCCAATCATTGAATGGGAAAGTGGCCGCTTTAGCTCGTTTCATGCCTAAGATGGCGCACAGGTCCCTTCCCTTGTATAAGGCGTTGAAGAAACACAAGAGTTTTGAATGGGGAGAGGAACAAGAGCAAGCCTTCCAGCAGCTCAAAGCCGTTCTCTCGAGTCCACCAATTCTTGTTAAGCCTGATCCAGGCGAAACGTTAATCTTATACTTGGCAATATCCGATGAAGCTCTAGGCGTGGCCTTGGTGAAAGAAACCCCTGAAGGGCAGAGACCGGTGTACTTTACTAGTAAAATGTTTCAGGGGGCGGAAGGAAGGTATCAGAAGATTGAGAAAGCCGCCTTGGCAGTTGTTTGGGCGTCACGACGGTTGAGGCCTTATTTCCATGCGCACCCAGTATTGGTAAGAACGGATTTGCCACTCCGTTCAGTACTCAGCAAGCCAGACCTCGCTGGAAGGATGATAAAATGGTCTATTGAGCTATCTGAATTTGAGATTTCATATGAGCCTCGAGGAGCCATCAAGGCGCAAGTGTTGGCCGATTTTGTAGTGGAAATGACTGGGGCAGACCCGGCCACCCCTCGAACGCATTGGACCATCTACGTCGACGGTTCGTCGAACAGCAAAGGTTGTGGAGCAGGTGTGGTGGTAGAAAGTGATGACGGCGTACACTTAGAAATTTCCCTCCGATTCAATTTCAAGACCTCCAACAATCAAGCTGAATACGAAGCATGCTTGGCCGGTCTCCGTGCGGCAATTGACATCGGAGCATCAGCAGTTACCCTCTGCAGTGATTCTCAGCTGGTGATTTCGCAAATCCAGGGGGAGTACCAGGCGAAGGAACCACAACTTCAATTGTACTTGAATTGTGTTAATGAGCTGAAGGGAAGATTTGAAGTTTTAGAGTTCAAGCATGTGCCCAGGGAAGAAAATACCAGAGCAGATATCTTGTCAAGATTGGCAAGTACAAAGCAGCCTGGTAGCACAACAACGATGGTTCAAAGCACTTTGACATCACCCAGTATACCTCTGTATCCTTCTCTGAATGCTGTCATGGTGAGCTATCCATATGAGGATTCTTGGGTCATCCCCTATATTCGTTATCTGGCTGATGGTCAACTTCCCACTGACGAGAAGGAAAGGAGACGAGTAAAGAGGGAGCTGCCATATTTTACTATGGTCGATGGTGTTCTCTACAGAAGGGGATTCTCTGTCCCATATCTTTCATGTTTAAGAGAAGATGAAGTTCAAGCGGTCTTGACTGAGGTACACGAGGGGCAATGTGGAGACCACGCTGGAGGCCGAAGCCTAATGAGAAAAGTCCTCAGGGCTGGATACTGGTGGCCTACTGTGAAGCAGGATTCAGCAGATTTCGTGAGGAAGTGCGACGCTTGCCAAAAATTCTCCAATCTCCACCATACACCGGCCCAAGAGTTATCTTCATCTGCCGTGCCTTGGCCGTTCTACCAATGGGGCCTTGATATTTTGGGTCCGTTTCCCACTGCGCCAGGAGGAATCAAATACTTGATCGTGGGAGTAGACTATTTCACCAAATGGATCGAGGCAGAACCCGTAGTGCATATCACCTCTGCACGTACAAGACGTTTTGTGTATGAGAATATCATTGCTCGGTTCGGAGTTCCAGGGCGGATTGTGACTGACAACGGCACCCAGTTTACAGACAAAAAGTTCACGGATTTACTTGAAGGACTGGGGATAATCCAGATATTTTCATCTGTTGAACATCCCCAAACCAATGGGCAAGCAGAGGTAGCTAACCGAGAGGTGCTAAAGGGGTTAAAGAAGCGTCTGGGAGAAGCGAAGGGAGGATGGACTGACCAGTTATGTCATGTTCTATGGGCATACCGCACTACGCCTCATTCTTCAACTAACGAATCCCCATACCGGTTGGTGTACGGGGTTGAGGCAATGATCCCAGTTGAGTTACAAACAAGATCGGCTCGTGTGGAGTATTTTTCAGCAGAAGATAACAACGCCAACTTAGCATCAGAGCTGGACGTCCTCCAAGAGTTAAGGGAAAAAGCTTTCGTCAGAGATCAGGCAATAAAAGCAAAGGCCGCACTCCGGTATAATAAACGTGTCCAGTACAGAGCTTTTAACACCGGAGACCTCGTTCTGAGAAAGGCTAGTGTGGGGAATAAGTTCGCTCACCAAGGAAAGCTAGCACCGACGTGGGAAGGACCTTATAGAGTTTCGGAGGTGACTGGAAAGGGATCATACCGGTTGGAAGAACTTGATGGAACCCCAATCCGCAACAAATGGAACACTCAGAATTTACGAGTGTATTATAGCTAGTTGGTAAGACGGCGTGTACTCTTTTTCCTTACTTGAGTTTTTTCCCATTGGGTTTTCTCAAGAAGGTTTTAACGAGGCATGGCCCCAACGATGCTGTTTGTGTAATCTATTTTCAATTTTAATAAGAATACACTTTCACCGCCCTATCATTCTCACTTTTCTTATGTGTTATGATTTAAAGCCGTAGTTTAATACGCATAAACCTCAGGACGGATGAACGCAACTACCTATTCTGTAGTTGATGAGTTAATTCCTCGAAGAACGGAGGAAGACTCCTCAAGACGGGCGATGTAATTCCTGGAGGTGGAATGGGTTGTAGGGCTGGTCCTTTCTCAAGGCCACAAACCGAACCCCATTCGAAGACTACATGGGTTGTAGGGCTGGTCCTTTTTCAAGGCCACAAACCGAACCCCATTCAAAGACTACATGGGTTGTAGGGCTGGTCCTTTTCCAAGGCCACAAACCGAACCCCATTTGAAGACTACATGGGTTGTAGGGCTGGTCCTTTTTCAAGGCCACAAACCGAACCCCATTCGAAGACTACATGGGTTGTAGGGCTGGTCCTTTTTCAAGGCCACAAACCGAACCCCATTCGAAGACTACATGGGTTGTAGGGCTGGTCCTTTTTCAAGGCCACAAACCGAACCCCTTACGAAGGCTTGGGCGCAGTAGGCCGGTTCACACAGAAAACCGCGCTGAACCCCGAGTAACGGGCGCAGTAGGTTCAGGATTAGCCCTGATCTGAACCCCGTGTTGAAGGCTTGGATTGTAGGATTGCACCGAACTCCAAGTACGGTTAGTAGGATCGAACCGAACACCGTGTGAAGACTTGAGGTGTAGGACCGAACCGAACCTCAAGAGAAAGGCATAAAGCTTACCCTTGCCAAAGCTATACCAAATTCAAAGGCAATATCCGTCCTCAATTGTGGAATATCCATCCCAGAGCGGTTGGACGCTAATGTACCCGCTCTACATCTTCGAGGGCAGATAAGCATTTCTATCTTTTTAAGAAGTTAAAAGGTAATCCTTGAAATAAAATTTCCCTTTCCAATGTACTTACACTTGGGGACAGGGCATGCTTTAACTTGACTGTCACTTCTTTGTTACAATTTGTTATCTTAATCCAGTGTGATAAGTACGCTTTAAGTAACTAGGTAACCACGCAGAACGGATTCGCAAAGTATTGGAAATAATAAAGTGTTTTGCATAACACTAAGTTATTCAGCGATCACACATTCAATGCAAACAGTTGAGGAAAAGTAATAGTGAATCTTATAAGAAAATATGCAGGTTACAAAGTGTTTTAAAGCTGGAGCCGATCCCAGAACACGGCTATGAATGAAAGCTTAAAATTAAGAGGCCGGTGCTTGATCCTCTGTAGTGGGCACTCCTGCCTTCTCCGTCTTGCCCTCCACCCCAGTTTGGGCACCTTCTTGTGCTTCAGCTCCAGAGGCAGCAGTGGACGTCGTAGGCTCCATACTTTGACCTTCTGGGAGGGGAGGCAGTTCGTACAGAGATGCATGGGGCTTGTGGTGCGATCCGTCCTTATGAACTTCTACAAGTCTTCCCCCATGGAACTCGAAGAACGGATCTAATCCGTATAAATTCAGCTTTACTCCAGGGTTACGATAATAGACTTGACGAAGGGCCAGGCCGAAAGATTCATACGCCACATTTTTGCATATATCCAAGGCTTTGGCAGCCTTGGCCTTTGCAGCAGCTAGTTTTCTTTGAACCTTGGCATAATCCTCTTCTGAAGGCCCAGCACTCGCATCACCCTTTTTGAGTTCATCAATTTGGGCTTGCATCTCCTTCCGAATAGACTCCCACTCCCCAAAGTCCTTGTTGCGACCCTCCTCCATAACTTTGAGATCGTCAGCAAGCTTAGCTGATCTCTTCTTCTCCAGTTGTAATTCTTCTTCAAGGAGAGGTATGGATTTGTTTTTCTTCTGGAGGTCGGCAACTTCCCGCTCTAGGGCCTTGTTCGCAAAATGAACTTGGCTTGCCTCTTCAGTCTTCCTCTGGAGCGTTTCTTTAGCTTTCTTCAATTCTGATTCCACCCCTCTGTGAACTTCAGCTTGCTTAGCCGCGAATTTCTCCTTCACCGCGAGTTCGGTCTCAAGTTTTTCAACCTGATCCATATAGTCAGCTTTCTCGCTCAGGGATTCAAGCAGGCCTGACAGTTCATCAAGTTGCCAACGCCCAGCCTTGCAAGCACCTCGGACCCCAGCAGCGTCGAGGGAAGGGCGGAGGCAATACCGTGCCTTTGGGAGAGTAGGAGGCATAGATCCTTGAAACCACAAATAAGGAGAAAGGAAGGAGTCACGCGGAGGATCGAACGCCGGAGGAGGACCGTTCCCAGAATCCGGTTCTGAAGCATTTTGAGAAGAAGGTGCAGAGAACTCAGAAACGGGTTCCTTTCCCTTGTCCTTCTTTAATTCAGTTTCTTCGGCCGTCCTCTGATGTTTCTTCACAGGGTCATCAGAGGAGGGCTTCTCTTGATTTGCCTTCTTTACAAGATGCCTCTTCTTCTTCTTTTTCTCTGGGACGGCCTCCTCGCCACCCGCTCCAGCGGCCTCAGTTGCTTCTTCGGTTTCCTCCTCGTCAAAGAGAGGAACCTCATCTCCTACCGCAGAGGTCAGAGGAATGAGAGGAGTTTTAGTGGCGTTCCTCTTCGCCTGGATGTCATTTTCTTCAGAAGAGGAGTCATCGTCAGCCATCATGGTCCTTAACGACAACATCTCTGGGCAGGCTTTTTCAATTTGTTCTGCAAAACAAGAAAAGTTGAATAAGCATACAAGGAGTAAAATAACTAGAGCGGAATAACCATACAACACAAGGAGAATAAGAGCGGATGTTACGGAGGTAGGTGTTTTTGATGCCATCCTCGGCCAAGAGAAGACGGCTGGAAAACCCTTTGAGGGTCTTTGAGGCCGTCTGTAGGGCGCTCAAGACTTCAACAGAATGAGGGGAAAGTTCGCTCTCATCTGTATAATAAGCACGGCTCATGAGAAGAAAATGCTCGTGCGTCCAGCTAAGGGGAAACTTGGTAAACCCCTCTTTATTCCGCCAGAAGACCGACTTATTTGGTTGGATCTGGACCCGCGTGTAGTAGTGTTTAAAGGAGCGCCCATCTACCTTTGCGGATTCCGTATAAGACTTGAAATTTACAACCCTTGAGTCACTACGGAGAGTAATGAACCCAAGGCCGCCCTTCTTATTAGCTCGGCGGACCACTTGGCAATAGTAAAATA
The DNA here is from genome assembly GCA_037962975.1 of Clitoria ternatea. Lineage (NCBI taxonomy): Eukaryota > Viridiplantae > Streptophyta > Magnoliopsida > Fabales > Fabaceae > Clitoria > Clitoria ternatea. Next base: position 273,121,372 of record CM075669.1, on the reverse strand, counting down.
GCTTGGCCACAGTGGCGGAGAAGCCAAAATGCTCCCCCAAGACTTCCAGAGCCCGGACAAGACTCCAACCGTTGGGATGTAGTTATGAGGGGGCACAGTCTAAGAAACGCAGGACGGCCATCTGGAAATCCGTCAGGGGAAAGCGTACTCCCAGCTTTAAGAAGATGAAGTCGTACATGTAGACCGACCTCGCGTCAGGGACACTGTGGCATATTCTTTCAGAAGGATGCGGAGCCATCACAGCGTATCGCGCTTTGTACTTCTTATCCGAATATATCTTACAGCGGAAAGAAACCGTACGCTCCTCCTCACTTGCATGGTGCGAAGGGATCTCTAGGAATTCCTCTTCCACCCAGCAGTAAGGTTTTTCCCTGTTGAGTTTCTCCCTATCAAGCCGGTGTGCCACAACATTGACACACCCTTCAGCAGAGCGGAGAAACGGTGTTTTTCCACATCCTGGAAGATCCATGGTTGTGCAGGCGCGGTGGAATGCGTAGGTGCTGTGATAAAAAGCAACATCGTCAGAGAGATAACCTTCAGCACTTGACCCCTCATCAGAGCGGCTGGTAGCCCTCGAACCAAGGGGAACCTCAGAGCGATGAGAAGAAGAAGACGCTCGTGAGGAAGAAGCTTCGGCTCTCTCTGAGCGATGGCGCCCAGCCACGGGAGGATTCGCTGGAATCCTCCCACCACGGTGGCTAAGGGGGGCACAAGAGCCAAACCTCCCCCTATTTGAGGGACCAGCGTGGCCTGCTCTAGGGCGCATGATGGAAATAGAATGACTAAAATTGCAAGGAGTGAAGGAAAGGGAGGTTACCTAAAGGAAGAGGATCTTTGAGAAGTTGGAGACGACAAGGAAATTCCAAGGAAATTTGAGCAGAGTTTCGCTAAGCTTGGGGACAAGTATGGATTCCAAAATCTGCTAAGAGTCCCTTTTATAGGTAACGAAGAAACACAGTGCTCCATCGAAGGTCACAAGGTTTGCATCAAAACGCGGCCCTTCAAATTGAAACGACTCCGTCGTTTCACCACAAACGGGCGCGAAAAAAGTAACGTTCCAGTAAACGTTTTGGCAAAATGGGCCCCCACACAGTTTGAATCCAGGCCCAATAAGCCCAATCGACGGTTACACTCTTGAGCAATGATGGCTCTTGCATAAAAAACGCATTTATTGTCTGATCATGCTGTGCGTATTTAATGCCTCCCAACCACTTTTCGAATACCAAGGGTTTCGATTTTCAAAGACTCTTGGGATTTCCATTATTTAGTTTATGCTGTCTGAATCCGTTGTACGCAACGCGAGAAGGGCGGTCACTCGTTTACTAGAGCGGACGACACCGAGCTCCTAGAGACTTACAAGAATGTACTACCGGCATCCAGACTTCTCTTAAGAGTTGTGTAGCTCATATGAGCAACTTAACAGTCCCTCATACAAGCTAGGGGACAGATGATCCGGTCTAGATACCGGCCCCCATACTTGTGACGTCAGACTGACCTAATATAGGGACAACCGGTGTCCTGGTTCAATGTTGCCACACCGGATATCCGTTGTCTGGTCATCCGCCGCCCTCACTCCACGACAACATCATTCATTTTCTCCATAGCGGTTCTATGTTCATCTTTACAGGGTGTTTATATAATTGTTGGCTTTTCAATCACAGTAAGAGAAGAGTCCCTGATAACTTATCAACGAAGACACTGTTTGTAGCAAAATATGTCACATCAATGGTTTCAGAAAGTAAGTGGGCGTGTCAGCAGATTATGCGGAAAAGGTGATTATCCTCTCCTCTCCCTAGAGGATTGTACTCTGATAATTGACCTACCCTCCTGACGCATTCTGAAAGTCGAGCCACTTTGATTGACACAATATACACGCAATCAGAACTAAGGGACCCACCTGCATCCAACGACTCATTTCTCTTACGTTCAACTATAAGAAGCCCATGTCAACACACATGCATGGTATCGTTGTTCTATCTCACACTTTACTGTTTCTACGCTTGAGTATTCATTAAGTTCATACACTCTTCTAACTTGAGCGTCGGAGAATCTTCGCAGGTGGCACCACCTTTCGCCCCTCTACAACGCGAAACGTCGGTGTGAAGGATCTCCAGGACAACAAGACCGGCCTCTCCCACTGAGAGACCGGATTAATACATCGGTTACTCACAGTTCCGGTGTGCAAACCCTAAAAACACCTGCATTCTTGTGGCTGGTACCACACCGGATCCTAGACCCCGGTCCAGACCAGTTCAATATGTGATGTATGTATTTATGATAAATTCTATGCATGAGATGCAATGAAATATGTGATTGATGATGATGATATGAATGATATTCATGAAGATTTTATGATATATATAAATGCATGTGATGCATATTGATAAAGCATGAGATGCTTAGGTGATGAACAAATATGAAATATGATTGTGGTTTCGAGGATTCCATAAAAGACCTTGGGTGGGACTCAAGGCAAACCTCTTGAGCGGGGCTCGGGGTTTAGCTCGTGACACTACCGTTGTCGCTGGGAGTGAATGTGTCACGTGAGAGGGCAAACGGTTGGTACCAGTAAAATGGCCGGATTAGCTGAGAGCTGAGTTATGGCTGAAAGCCAGTGTTGCAACACAAATTAAAAGACTTAATAAGGGATTCCTTTGATTGAGCATATGAATACATTGATGTATGTTGTTGTGAACAACATGATTATATAATCAATATGAATGAATGAAATGTAATGAGATTATGTGATACGGTTATGATTTATATGTGGTTATGAATTGGACATTTGATCTGATTCAATAACTGTCATTTGACATGTATATGCTCCGTAACATCCCTGATGTTTTAATGAAAATTATGAAATAGGAAATATTAGTGAATGTTTAGAAATTCTATTTAGTGTTTATTCTGTCTGAGCCGGTGTCGAGATCGGTCTCAGAAGCGCGGACAGGCAGAGCTGAAGATCGGATGAGTAAGGAAGAGCGGGCTGAATTAGGCGGTCTGGTCCTACCGTTGTGGGGAGAGCGCCTCACACGGGGGGTCACATCCCGGATCAACTTCACACTAATTGAAACAACGGACGTGTGTGACGAATAGTCGAGAGCGGATGATATATCCGATCTATCAGGTTGTAGCTTGGATTTCCGAGGTATGAACATTAAGTTAGGACGGCGGGGTCGATATTTATATCGGACCTATACTCTAGCGAATTATTAGAGGACTATGACTACGTGGGCGTTGAAGGGATAAACACGTGTAATTGATTTGATGACTAAGCAATAGTTTAAAATAGTAAGAATACAAATAAAATCAAGGAAAAGACAATCTTGCCCATGAGCCATATATATATGAAGATTCCCTTCCTTTCCTCTTCATTTTACACAAGTTACCTTTACTATCAGTGTGTTCCTTCTCTTCCGTTTGCCTCTTCTCTCTTAACGCTGATCTGCATGCACTGGAGTGAGACTCCATTTGTGTTTGAACTACAATTTAACCTCATTCCTGTGATCGAGACTTCCAGGTGAGTCTACTGATCCAATCCAATTGTAATCCCCTTATTTCTTTCATTCTTTGGCGTTAAGAGCCATGCATGGCTATATTCGTGGCTGTTCTCCACTCCCCTGGTGAGTGTGAGTCCAGATGTTGTCCATGAACTAAGGACGTTGAAGTGATGAAGCTGTACTTCATGATCCGTAGGTAGTAGACTAAGCAACGAAAGACTGAGTGAAGGTGTTGAGATTTCAGAACCGGTGCTCAGAGAAAGAAATTGACACAGAGAGCAGATCATCAAAGCGTGGAACCAGAGTAAGGGGTGTTCGGGTTATAATTAATTAGAATAGGACTCGCTACTAATTCAGGTCCTTGGGTTGCATAAACGGGTTAAGGAAAATATTACTAAACGTGGTGTGTGTTTATACTTGTGCATGTGTGATAGTGTACATTGATGAGTTGAGAATTTGGGGTGTGGTTGAGTTATCATGCATGATCTTGAAATATTTAATATTGACGTAATCAGTGTTATGCGACCCCGGGTTAGCAAGCAGGCTACCCGAGGGATGAGAAAATTGATATTTAATGTGAAATGATCAGTGTTATGTGACTCCGGGTTAGCAAGCAGGCTACCCAAGGGATGAGAAAATTGATATCATTATGAAAGGTAAATTGTTGAATGATTATGTGGTATGGGATGGCCGACGGTATATGATAGCCCCTCATTTCCGGCTCCCGTGGTTTTCGTGCCCAGTTGAGCTACCCAGTGGTCAAGTAGGACCCAGTGGTCGAGGTGGAGAGTCAAGCAGGACTCAGTGAACCAAGCAGGGTTCACAGGGTGTCAAGTAGGACCCCCAGCTGAAGGCCAATCCTTTAGTATTCGGATACTAGGAGTCAGATTGCATGAGAGTCAGTTGTGATCATGATGTATGTAATGTGATGTATGTAATGAATGTGATGCATGTAATGAATGCGGTGAATGTGAGGAAATAGATGGAACTGTGTGTTTGGTTTAATACAGTTACTGCCTGAAATACTCTATGTTCCGGTTTGTTTATTTAGAAGTAATGATTGATGTGTATGTATAGATATGCATGCGTATTTGTTAAGATCCGTTCTAGATTAATTATTATACCAAACACTCACCCTTGCATATTTTTTTTTAGTAACCAGAGGCAGGGAGGGGGAAGGAGCCGTGGAGCTGGGCCAAGGGGGAGAACGGTGCCAAGGTCCGGATGAATTTGAGTGACTCTTTATAGAGTCTTATGTGTGTATAAAAACTCCATAGTGTAATTATCAGTTGTGTTAGTTGAGATCGGATTGAATGAAAAATATATTTCAAAAATACATTACTGTTATACGCATATGTTTTTATGGTAACCTCGTGGGTTCACTAGACCATTTGCTAGAGCGAAGATTTGAGAGTCCGGTTGTATGTTAGGCATAATCCGATATGCGAAAGGTGTTCGTTCACGAACAGCACCTCGTCTAAGTGAGAGTCCAGAATCTCGCTTAGACGAGTAGGGGCCTCGCTCCAGCGAGACGCCCCGATTTCCTTTCTCTTATCCGTTGTGTTCATATTAAATCGTTTTTCTCTAAAAATTGATAAATTTTCAAGGAAAAGGAAAAATTTATTGTAAAATGTAATCGTTTGAATAAAAATAAATGTAAAAATAATCTAGGACGTTACACTTGGTATCAGAGCGGTTCTTTCTAGAGCCGGTGTGTGGGCCGATCTAGTGATTGTGATAATTTTATGAAAGTTAATTGTATTTTGTTGTGTTGAGATTGTGTGGTCTGGCACCGTTCCCTTGGCACTCCACTGGCGTAGTATTCTATGAACATAAGGTAAATTTATGATCCCCTGACTGATCTTGGTTATTAATGGTGATGTGTTTGCCCATTGTAGAGTTGCTAAATGGACGGAGAGACTAGTTCTGGAGGAGGAGATGATTTCTTCTCTAAATTTACTCAGCTGATGAGTAGGACCGAGTCCGGTCCCACTCTGGATAAATTCCTGAAAAGGAATCCTCCGACTTACAAGGGGGGACATGACTATGATGGGGCATATATTTGGATTAGGGATATCGAGCAAGTTTTTGAATATTTTGAGTGTTCTGAGGAGCAAAAGGTTTTATTTGCTACATATCAATTGAAAGATGAGGCTAGAGTATGGTGGTCTCGCATGAAGGTGCAAATGAACGCAGCCACTGAGCCGTTAGTATGGGCGAATTTTCGAAGGAGGTTCCTTGTTAAATACTTCCCAGACAACTACAAAATCCGGAAAGAAATGGAATTCCTGAAGTTAGAGCAAGACCAGATGTCTGTGGCTGAGTACACCAGCAAGTTCGACGAGCTGTGTGATTTTTACCACCCTTTCTTGTTAGAAGGGACTGAAGGCAGCAAGTGTGCCAAATACGAAGCTGGACTACGGATTGAGCTCCGTAGTGTAATCGTACCGATGGAGATCAGGGACTATCCGACCTTGGTGAACAAAGCAAGGCTGACAGAAGAAGTGCAGTTGCAAAGGATGTCTCAGCCTAAAGATAAAAAGCCATTGAAGGCAAAAGGTTTCAGCTTCAAGAGGATGGGTCAATTCTTTCGGGGCGGCAAGTCTTCTGCTACCTCCTCATCCTCCTCTGGTCGAGGTTCCACTGGTCGATCGGGTAATCCCCCTGGGAATCGCACATGCTACAATTGTGGCCAGGAGGGACACATTGCCAAATATTGTCAAGCTAATCAGATTGTGTGCTTCCAGTGCGGACAACCAGGGCATCTCAGGCCCGATTGCCCTCAGAGGCAGCAGCAGGGTAGGACGGATAATCGAGCTAATTCTTCTGGGACCCGGGGTTCCAACTTCACGAGAGGAGGTCGGAATGGAGCTGGTAGAAGGAACCCACAAGCGGGAAGATATGACGCCCAATCTAACGATGCCCAGAACTCTATGACTGGATGTGTATTTGCGTTTGATGCTTTAGAGGCTACGAGGAATGACAATCTGGTACAGGGTAAGTGCCTCATCTGTGGTTATCTAGTTGATGTGATTTATGATTCAGGTGCCACCCATTCCTTTATTTCGGAAAGCTGTGTGCGATGGCTTGGTCTGCCAATCAGTTTAATGGAGAACGCTCTTATTGTTTCCACTCCAACTGGTTCTACTTTCCGTGCAACTACAGTATGTAGGGAACTACCGATGCAAATCGAAGCCCGTACCTTTCGAGTAAATCTTATCTGTATGCCCTTTGATCCGTCCTTTACGGGGGGTGTAAAGTTATGATCCTGAAACAGCTCAATCTGATACAAAGCAATGCGCGTAAATGTTCAGATGTGGAGTGTTTTTGTATGTTGAGGCAGAGTCTGGACCACACTGGGGCGGAGTGTAACTCGCTCTACGGCGATGTAGTAGTCCGCCTGGAATTGCCTCCTGTGCATTGACACGGAGTGCAGTATACGCTGGGGCGATGTCCCAGTCCGCCTGGAGAAGTCCTCTCAGCCTTGACCCGATTTGGGGTGGTACCTACAATCGTTCTCCGACGCTCAAGTCAGTATTTCAGAATACTTTAAGACTTAGAAAGACGATCAGAGAGAATTATGCAAGTAAGAGAGAGTAAGGTTCAGAAATGGGGGGAGAGCCCCTGTATACCTTTTTACTGAGGTTTATATACCTGTTACTGGTGCTCCATTATTGGTAGGGCCCGTTCCTTGTTTTCTAGCATAAAGCAAGAAAGACAGTGGGTCCCTGTGTCGTTCACGAGCACCGTTAGTGTAGTAGGTATTTCCACTTACTTGGGAAGCGTGAATGCTTTATTATTTTATTGTTATTCCCCTTTATGCGTGACAGCGTGATTCCCATTATTAACCTCTCAAGACAGAGTCAACCTCGTGCCGGGGTTGTGAGTATGGGTTCGCTACACAGTATGGGAAGTTCAATATTCCGCCTGTGTTGAGCCTATGGCTTGGCGGAGTAATATGCATTCTGGCGGCGTTACATGCCTAGGCGAAGTTATGACCCTTGGCAGGGTAACATGCCTAGGCAGAGTGTCATGCCTTGGCGGAGTGACATGCCTAGGCGGAGTTATGACCCTTGGCAGGGTAACATGCCTAGGCGGAGTGTCATGCCTTGGCGGAGTGACATGCCTTGGTGGAGTAACATGCCTAGGCGGAGTGTCATGCCTTGGCGGAGTGACATGCCTAGGCGGAGTTACTCTCCTTCGTCGTATATACTCCGTATTTGAAGTGTATTTACCTCGTTCGAAATGCTGACCTGGCAAAGCATTAAAGCCATGCTCTTGGGGGCCGGTGTTAGGACCGGATCACCCTTAAAGGACTTAGACATTATTCTAGGTCTTGATTGGCTTGCTGCTAATCATGTATTGGTCGACTGCTATCAGAAGAATATTGTTTTCTCCCAGGAACTTGACGTGAAGAACGGGGTGAGCGACGTCCTAACCACGTATGTTGTTTTATTCGCTTTGGAGGGTCGACATAACCTCCTGCTAGGTGATATTCCGATTGTTTGCGAATTTCTTGACGTTTTTCCGGAAGAAATTCCGGAGCTACCTCCCAGTCGAGAGATTGATTTCTCTATCGACTTGATTCCCGGGGCAGAACCGGTGTCCCGAACGCCATATAGAATGTCTTCGGTGGAATTAACCGAAGTGAAGAAACAAGTGAACGAATTACTAGAAAAGGGCTTTATCCGACCTAGTGCCTCACCTTGGGGTGCTCCGGTGTTACTGGTAAAGAAGAAGGACGGTAGTATGCGCATGTGTATTGATTATCGACAGCTGAACAAACTGACGATCAAAAATAAATATCCACTACCCCGGATTGATGATTTACTGGACCAGTTGCGAGGCGCCGTTGTGTTCTCTAAGATTGACTTGAGATCGGGATACCACCAAATCCGAGTGAGGTCGGAGGATATCCCAAAGACAGCATTCCAGACTCGTTATGGACACTTCGAGTACGTAGTAATGCCCTTTGGAGTAACCAACGCTCCTGCCATTTTTATGGATTATATGAATCGGACCTTTCAACCGTACTTGGATCAGTTTGTGGTGGTCTTCATTGATGATATTTTGGTATATTCGAGGTCGGACGAGGAGCATGCTCAACATCTTCAACTTGTTTTACAAGCACTCCGCGAGAAGAAGTTGTTCGCTAAATTATCTAAGTGTGAGTTCTGGAAGAGTAGTGTACAATTCTTGGGGCATGTAATTTCCCAAGAGGGAGTCTCAGTTGATCCGACAAAAATTGAGGCGGTTATGACTTGGGAGACACCGAAGTCAGTAACTGAAATCCAGAGTTTCCTTGGATTAGCTGGATACTATCGACGTTTCATTGAGGGGTTCTCTCGGATAGCACTCCCTCTGACTCGATTGACAAGGAAAGGAAACCCTTTCGTGTGGTCAGAAAAATGTGAATTAAGTTTCCAAACTTTGAAGCAGTGTTTAACTACTGCGCCCGTGCTTGCACTGCCCGACGTGACCAAAGAATTTGAAGTATATTGCGATGCGTCCAAATTTGGATTGGGGTGTGTGTTGATGCAAGCGGATCGAGCAATTGCCTATGCTTCAAGGCAATTGAGGCCACATGAGGAGAATTACCCGACCCATGATCTGGAACTCGCAGCAGTAGTGTACGCACTGAAGATTTGGCGCCATTACCTGTATGGAGCTCGCTTTGTAGTATTCAGTGACCACAAGAGCTTAAAGTATTTATTTGATCAAAAGGAGCTAAATATGAGACAAAGGAGATGGATGGAGTATTTGAAAGATTATGACTTCGATTTGAAGTATCACCCGGGCAAAGCAAATGTGGTGGCAGATGCATTAAGCAGGAAGGTATTACACGTGGCTTACTTAATGGGCAGAGAACAAGAATTGCTAGAAAGCTTTAGGGATTTGAATATTGGAGTGGTCATGAGTGCGCCAAATCGAATGATGATTGGAATGTTAAAAATCTCCAATGAATTTCTGGAGTCTGTGGTGGCCGCGCAGAAAGAGGATGAAGAGTTACTAAAATTAATCGACAGTCAGGCCCAGGGTAAAAATGAGGAGATAACTCGAGGAGAGGATGGCGTATGGAGATTCAAGAATCGAGTTGTGGTGCCTGCACATGGAGGCTTCAGGCAGGCGGTGTTAACAGAAGCACACAAGAGCTCTCTAAGTATACATCCAGGAGTGACAAAAATGTATCATGACTTAAGAAAGGAATTTTGGTGGCCAAACATGAAGAAGGCAATAATCGAGTATGTGAAATCCTGTGTTATATGTTAGAAGTGCAAGGTTGAGCACCAACAACCTCCAGGTTTGCTTCAACCTCCAGAAATTCTGATCTGGAAGTGGGAAAGTATCACCATGGACTTCGTGTCCGGACTACCTCATACTCAAACCGGATACAACGCGATTTGGGTAATTGTTGATCGACTAACTAAATGTGCGCATTTCCTGGCAATAAATATGAAGTGGTCGTTAGATCGATTAGCTAAGTTGTACATTGCTGAGGTCGTACGACTGCATGGTGTGCCCTCAAGCATTATCTCCGATCGGGATCCCCGATTTACTTCAAGGTTTTGGGGGAGTTTGCAACAACAGTTGGGTACTGAGCTTAAATTGAGTTCGGCTTACCATCCCCAGACCGATGGCCAATCAGAACGGACTATACAAACACTTGAAGATATGTTAAGGGCATGTGTACTGGAACAGGGCGGATCATGGGAAAAATACTTGCCCTTGGTGGAATTTGCATATAATAACAGTTACCACAGCAGCATTGGGATGGCTCCGTATGAAGCTCTTTATGGTCGAAAATGTCGTACTCTATTATGTTGGAATGAGAACGGCGATGCCCTTCATCTGGGGCCTGAGATGATTCAAGAGATGAACGAACAAATCACTTTAATCCGAGAGAAGATAAAAATTGCCCAAGACCGTCAGAAGAGCTATTATGACAATAGGCATAGACCTCTTGAATTCCAAGTGGGTGATTGGGTGTTTCTAAGAATTTCACCAACCAAAGGTGTAGGTCGAATTTTGAAAAGCCAAAAGCTTAATCCGAAGTATATTGGACCATACCAAATACTAGAGCGGATTGGTGAAGTTGCATATCGGCTGGATCTTCCCCAATCATTGACTAACATCCACAACGTGTTCCACGTATCGCAACTTCGAGCCTACATTCCGTGCGATACAATGATTGTACCGAGTGATTCCATTGAAGTGAAGGAAAACCTGACAGTGGAGGCTGTACCGGTTAGCATTGAAGAACACCAAACCAAACGTTTAAGGAACAAGGAGGTACCGCTGGTGAAAGTGAAGTGGCAGAATTTTCATTGGATAAACTACACTTGGGAGTTAGAATCCGATATGAGGCGGATGTACCCTCATCTTTTTCAATCGGAACACTGATTTCAGGGACGAAATCCCCTTTTAGGGGGGGTGAGCGTAACATCCCTGATGTTTTAATGAAAATTATGAAATAGGAAATATTAGTGAATGTTTCGAAATTCTATTTAGTGTTTATTCTGTCTGAGTCGGTGTCGAGATCGGTCTCAGAAGTGCGGACAGGCAGAGCTGAAGATCGGATGAGTAAGGAAGAGCGGGCTGAATTAGGCGGTCTGGTCCTACCGTTGTGGGGAGAGCGCCTCACACGGGGGGTCACATCCCGGATCAACTTCACACTAATTGAAACAACGGACGTGTGTGACGAATAGTCAAGAGCGGATGATATATCCGATCTATCAGGTTGTAGCTCAGATTTCCGAGGTATGAACATTAAGTTAGGACGGCGGGGTCGATATTTATATCGGACCTATACTCTAGCGAATTATTAGAGGACTATGACTACGTGGGCGTTGAAGGGATAAACACGTGTAATTGATTTGATGACTAAGCAATAGTTTAAAATAGTAAGAATACAAATAAAATCAAGGAAAAGATAATCTTGCCCATGAGCCATATATATATATGAAGATTCCCTTCCTTTCCTCTTCATTTTACACAAGTTACCTTTACTATCAGTGTGTTCCTTCTCTTCCGTTTGCCTCTTCTCTCTTAACGCTGATCTGCATGCACTGGAGTGAGACTCCATTTGTGTTTGAACTACAATTTAACCTCATTCCTGTGATCGAGACTTCCAGGTGAGTCTACTGATCCAATCCAATTGTAATCCCCTTATTTCTTTCATTCTTTGGCGTTAAGAGCCATGCATGGCTATATTCGTGGCTGTTCTCCACTCCCCTGGTGAGTGTGAGTCCAGATGTTGTCCATGAACTAAGGACGTTGAAGTGATGAAGCTGTACTTCATGATCCGTAGGTAGTAGACTAAGCAACGAAAGACTGAGTGAAGGTGTTGAGATTTCAGAACCGGTGCTCAGAGAAAGAAATCGACATAGAGAGCAGATCATCAAAGCGTGGAACCAGAGTAAGGGGGTGTTCGGGTTATAATTAATTAGAATAGGACTCGCTACTAATTCAGGTCCTTGGGTTGCATAAACGGGTTAAGGAAAATATTACTAAACGTGGTGTGTGTTTATACTTGTGCATGTGTGATAGTGTACATTGATGAGTTGAGAATTGGGGGTGTGGTTGAGTTATCATGCATGATCTTGAAATATTTAATATTGACGTAATCAGTGTTATGCGACCCCGGGTTAGCAAGCAGGCTACCCGAGGGATGAGAAAATTGATATTTAATGTGAAATGATCAGTGTTATGTGACTCCGGGTTAGCAAGCAGGCTACCCGAGGGATGAGAAAATTGATATCATTATAAAAGGTAAATTGTTGAATGATTATGTGGTATGGGATGGCCGACGGTATATGATAGCCCCTCATTTTCGGCTCCCGTGGTTTTCGTGCCCAGTTGAGCTACCCAGTGGTCAAGTAGGACCCAGTGGTCGAGGTGGAGAGTCAAACAGGACTCAGTGAACCAAGCAGGGTTCACGGGGTGTCAAGTAGGACCCCCAGCTGAAGGCCAATCCTTTAGTATCCGGATACTAGGAGTCAGATTGCATGAGAGTCAGTTGTGATCATGATGTATGTAATGTGATGTATGTAATGAATGTGATGCATGTAATGAATGCGGTGAATGTGAGGAAATAGATGGAACTGTGTGTTTGGTTTAATACAGTTACTGCCTGAAATACTCTATGTTCCGGTTTGTTTATTTAGAAGTAATGATTGATGTGTATGTATAGATATGCATGCGTATTTGTTAAGATCCGTTCTAGATTAATTATTATACCAAACACTCACCCTTGCATATTTTTTTTTAGTAACCAGAGGCAGGGAGGGGGAAGGAGCCGTGGAGCTGGGCCAAGGGGGAGAACGGTGCCAAGGTCCGGATGAATTTGAGTGACTCTTTATAGAGTCTTATGTGTGTATAAAAACTCCATAGTGTAATTATCAGTTGTGTTAGTTGAGACCGGATTGAATGAAAAATATATTTCAAAAATACATTACTGTTATACGCATATGTTTTTATGGTAACCTCGTGGGTTCACTAGACCATTTGCTAGAGCGAAGATTTGAGAGTCCAGTTGTATGTTAGGCATAATCCGATGTGCGAAAGGTGTTCGTTCACGAACAGCACCTCGTCTAAGTGAGAGTCCGGAATCTCGCTTAGACGAGTAGGGGCCTCGCTCCAGCGAGACGCCCCGATTTCCTTTCTCTCATCCGTTGTGTTCATATTAAATCGTTTTTCTCTAAAAATTGATAAATTTTCAAGGAAAAGGAAAAATTTATTGTAAAATGTAATCGTTTGAATAAAAATAAATGTAAAAATAATCTAGGACGTTACATGCTCACCCCTATTTGTGGTTATTTTTACAGTGGATATAGGACGCAGCGATGATATATGAGGTCACTCAGCATGCATGGAGCATTATGTATATATATGTATGGTACATGATGCACATAGTTATTTTGTAGTAGCCTTGGCCGGCTCCTGTGCATACCGGTTTTGTTATATGTATGTGTACATAAATGGGCAAGTTGATGTAATGATGAAAGTGGTATTATATTAATCCAAAATCCTGTTTTAAAACTGAAATTTATTCACGAAAAATTTATTTAGGTTTTAGAAATCTAGTTTTAAATATTAGGATGTTTTAAGAAAAAAAGAAGAGAAGGATTCAAAACTCTATTTTAGTTTCTAACTCGCGTTGCTGTCACTGTGGGGTTTTAATTTTGATTGTGAAGCTGATGCTATGCATCAAGCTCAAATTTTTACCATGACTCTATGTGTGAATTGGATGCTACATGTCAGACAAAACTCTAATTTCCACTTAAATTTATTTTTAAATCACATATTAACCTTATATTCTTAAATTATCATAATTTAAATATTAAAATATACAGGTTGTTATAGTTATCTCCATAAAGCTCCAACATCCAGACCTTGTCTTCACTCGAGCATCAAGTTATCAGACCTCGAGAAGCATCTAAACTTTCATATGATCAGTAGTCTCATCATCAACACCTTAAAGTTCACCAGACCTGATTTATTTCAAAATGCTCTCTGTGTACAAGTCTGGTCCTAAGAATAATGAACTATCTGAAACTATCTCCATCAGAGCATGAAGAAGAGATTCACGAGAAATAAGAGATCTAAGCAAGGCAGATCTTGTTACATCCTAAAGCATTACATTTTCACTTATGTCTAATGCATTCAGAAAGAATCTGAACAAGAACCTTCCTCTTTGTTGAAACTTATGCTACTCCTACTTTGTCCATGTATGCACAAGTCTTGAAAGCTCTTTGCCCTATGCTTCATATGCATAACGACTCTCTCTGACCAAAAGCATTTGTCCGTTAAGCAAAATACTCTTCAAACGGTTGTATTCTCACTCAACGGTCATCCAAGAGATCTCTCTCTCTTAGTTGCATCTCTAGAAGAAAATCATATAAATTACAACTCTCCTCTCCATCAAAGGTGATCTGTCCTGAACCGGGGTCTAAAGCTCCGGACTCAAGTCAATCACAAATAGTATGCAAATACTGTGCAAAAGACCGGATGTATGGGTATCCGGTGTAAATATCCGTTGTCCTTGAGCGAAGAGAGCGGACTGGGCGTCCTGGAGGTCCTTTACACCGACCTAACGCGTTGAAGTGGGCGAATGGTGGTGTCACCTGCAAAGATTCTCCGACGCTCAAGTCAGTGATAATATTCCAAGTAAGGAATGTATTTTTGAGAGAAATCGTTCCTCGATTCAGTTGAAGAACCCCCACTTCATTAATGAAATGAGTTCATATACCTGAGTGGCTTGTTTTACGAGGACTCGTTAGTGGGGAACCACTAACTCCCATTAGCATTATTTTATTGCGCACTTACCAGCATGATTGGGTCAAGTAGCTATTTTATAATGAGCATGGAGAATATAGACTAGGATTAGGGAACAAGTTGACCATCCCCGTGAGCAGAATTTGGCTCGTAGTGCAGGGAATTATTGATCGATCCCTGTAGCAATAATCCTTGTCTTTAGCGTAGTGACGTGTGTGTTGTCCGGTGTCATGGTGTTATCCTGAACAACCGGTATAGGGAGAACGCCTGATACGGAATTACAGTCCGGATGTATACCGATGACACCAGTTACACGTAGATGTCTTGACAAAGACGTTGAAATATGTCTTGCAGATCGGATACCGGTTGAACTGGTCTGGACCGGGGTCTAGGATCCGATGTGGGACCAGCCATAAGAATGCAGGTGTTTTTAGGGTTTGCATACCGAAACTATGAATAACCGATGTATTAATCCGGTCTCTCAGTGGGAGAGGCCGGTCTCGTTGTCCTGGTGATCCTTCACACCAACGATTCGCGTTGTAGGGGGGCGAAAGGTGGTGCCACCTGCAAAGATTCTCCGACGCTCAAGTCAGAAGAGTATATGAACTCAGTGAATACTCAAGCGAAGTAATGGTAGAATGTAAGTTAGAACAACGATACCATGCATTTGTATTGAAATATACTACTTATAGTTGCACGTCAAAGAATGAGTCGTTGGATACAGGTGGGTCCCTTAGCTCTGATTGCGTGTATATGGTGTCAATCAAAGTGGCTCGACTTTCAGAATGTGTCAGGAGGGTAGGTCAATTATCAGAGTACGATCCTCTAGGGAGAGGAGAGGATAATCACCTTTTCCGCATAATCTGCTGACACGCCCACTTACTTTCTGAAGCCATTGATGTGACGTATTTTGCTACAAACAGTGTCTTCGTTGATAAGTTATCAGGGACTCTTCTCTTGCTGTGACTGAAAAGCCAACAGTTATATAAATGTCCTGTAACAATGAACATAGAACTGTTATAGAGAAAATGAATGATGCTGTCGTGGAGTGAGGACGGACGGCCAGACAACGGATATCCGGTGTGGTAATGTTGAACCAGGACACCGGTTTTCCTTATATGAGGTCAGTCTGACGTCACAAGAATGGGTGCCGGTATCTAGACCGGATCATTTGTCCCCTAGCTTGTATGAGGGACTGTTAAGTTGCTCATATGAGCTACACAACTCTTAAGAGAAGTCTGGATACCGGTAATACATTCTGGTAAGTCTCTGGGAGCTCGGTGGCGTCCGCTCTAGTAAACGGGTGACCGCTCTTCTCGCGTTGCGTACAACGGATTCAGACAGCATAAAATGAGTAATGGAAATCCCAAGAGTCTTTGAAAATCGAGACCCTTGGTATTCGAAAAGTGGTTGGGAAGCATTAAATGCGCACAGCATGATTGGACAGTAAATGCATTTTTACGCAAGAGCCATCATTACCCAAGAGTGTAACCGTCGATTGGGCTATTGGGCCTGGATTCAAAATGAATGGGGGCCCATTTTGTCGAAATGTTTACTGAAACGTTACTGTTTTCGTGCCTGTACGTGATGAAACGACTCCGTCGTTTCAATTTGAAAAGGTTGCGTTTTGACGCAAGCCTTGTGACCTTCGATGAAACACTGTGTTTCTTCGTTACCTATAAAAGGAACTCTTAGCAGATTTTGAAATCCATCCTTGTTCTCAAGCTTAGTGAAACTCTGCTCAAATTTCCTTGGAATTTCTCTGTCGTCTCTAACTTCTCAAAGATCCTCTTCCTTTAGGTAACCTCCCTTTCCTTCAACTCCTTGCAATTTTAGTAATTCTATTTCCATCATGCGCCCTAGAGCAGGCCACGCTGGTCATTCAAACAGGGGGAGGTTTGGCTCTCGTGCCCCCCTTAGCCACCGTGGTGGGAGGATTCCAGCGAATCCTCCTGTGGCTGGGCGCCATCGCTCAGAGAGAGCCGAAGCTTCTTCCTCACGAGCGTCTTCTTCCCCTCGTCGCTCTGAGGTTCCCCTTGGTTCGAGGGCTACCAGCCGCTCTGATGAGGGGTCAAGTGCTGAAGGTTATCTCTCTGACGATGTTGCTTTTTATCACAGCACCTACGCGTTCCACCGCGCCTGCACAACCATGGATCTTCCAGGACGTGGAAAAACACCGTTTCTCCGCTCTGCTGAAGGGTGTGTCAATGTTGTGGCACATCGGCTTGACTGGGAGAAACTCAACAGGGAAAAACCTTATTGCTGGGTGGAAGAGGAATTTTTAGAGATCCCTTCGCACCATGCAAGCGAGGAGGAGTGCACGGTTTCTTTCTGCTGCAAGATATATTCGGATAAGAAATACAAGGCACGATACGCTGTGATGGCACCACATCCGTCTGAGAGAATATGCCACAGCGTTCCTGATATGAGGTCGGTCTACATGTACGACTTCGTCTTCCTGAAACTGGGAGTACGTTTCCCCCTGACGGAGTTCCAGATGGCCGTCCTGCGTTTCTTGGACTGTGCCCCCTCACAACTGCATCCCAATGGTTGGGGTCTTGTCCGGGCTCTGGAAGTTTTGGGGGAGCATTTCAACTTCTCCGCCACTGTGGCCAAGCTATTTTACTATTGCTAAGTGATCCGCCGAGCTAATAAGAAGGGCGGTCTTGGGTTCATTACTCTCCGTAGTGACTCAAGGGTGGTAAATTTCAAGTCTTATACGGAATCCGCAAAGGTGGATGGGCGCTCCTTCAAACACTACTACACGCGGGTCCGGATTCAACCAAATAAGCCGGTCTTCTGGCGGAATAAAGAGGGGTTTACCAAGTTTCCCCTTAGCTGGACGCACGAGCATTTTCTCCTTATGAGCCGTGCTTATTATACAGATGAGAGCGAACTTTCCCCTCATTCTGTTGAGGTCTTGAGCGCCATGCAGACGGCCTCAAAGACCCTCAAAGGATTTTCAAGCAGGCTCCTTTTGGCCGAGGATGACATCAAAAACGCCTACCTCCGTACTATCCGCTCTTAATCTCTTTCTGTTATATGGTTATTCCGCTCTGGTTATTTTTTCTTCTTGTATGCTTACTCAACTTTTCTTATCTTGCAGAACAAATTGAAAAAGCCTGCCCAGAGATGTTGTCGTTAAGGACCATGATGGCTGACGATGACTCCTCTTCTGAAGAAAATGAAATCCAGGCGAAGAGGAACGCCACCAAAACTCCCCTCATTCCTCTGACTTCTGCAGTAGGAGATAAGGTTCCTCTCTTCGACGAGGAGGAAACTGAAGAGACGGCTGAGGCCACTGGAGCGGGTGGCGAGGAAGCCGTTCCAGAGAAAAAGAGGAAGAAAAGGCACCTTGTAAAGAAGGCAGATCAAGAGAAGCCCTCCTCTGATGACCCTGAGAAGAAGCGTCAGAGGACGGCTGAAGAAGCTGAATTGAAAAAGGACAAGGGAAAGAAACCCGTTCCTGAGTCTTCTGTCCCTTCATCACAGAATGCTTCAGAGCCGGACTCTGGGAATGGTCCCCCTCCAGCGTTTGAGCCTCCGCGTGACTCCTTCCTCTCCCCCTACTTGTGGTTTCAGGGGTCCACGCCTCCTACTCTTCCAAAGGCACGGTATTGCCTCCGCCCCTCCCTCGACGCTGCTGGGGTCTGAGGTGCTTGCAAGGCTGGGCGTTGGCAGCTTGATGAACTGTCCGGCCTACTTGAGTCCCTAAGCGAGAAAGCTGACTATATAGATCAAGTTGAAAAACTTGAAACCGAACTCGCGGTGAAGGAGAAATGGTCGGCCAAGCAAGCTGAAGTTCACAGGGGGTGGAATCAGAATTAAAGAAAACTAAAGAAACGCTCCAGAGGAAAACTGAAGAGGCAAGCCAAGTTCATTTTGTGAACAAGGCCCTAGAGCGGGAAGTTGCCGACCTCCAGAATAAGAACAAATCCATACCCCTCCTTGAAGAAGAATTACAACTGGAGAAGAAGAGATCGGCTAAGCTTGCTGACGATCTCAAAGTTATGGAGGACGGTCGCAACAAGGACCTTGGGGAGTGGGAGTCCATTCGGAAGGAGATGCAGGCCCAAATTGATGAACTCAAAAAGGGTGGTGTGAGTGCTGGGCCTTCAGAAGAGGATTATGCCAAGGTTCAAAGAAGACTAGCTGCTGCAAAGGCCAAGGCTGCCAAAGCCTTGGAGATATGCAAAAATGTGGCGTATAAATCTTTCAGCCTGGCCCTTCGTCAAGTCTACTATCGTAACCCTGGAGTGAAGCTGAATTTGTATGGATTAGATCCGTTCTTCGAGTTCCATGGGGGAAGACTTGTCGAAGTTCATAAGGACGGATCGCACCATGAACCCCATGCATCTCTGTATGAATTGCCTCCCCTTCCAGAAGGTCAGAGTATGGAACCCACGACGTCTATCGCTGCCTCTGGAGCCGAAGCACAAGAAGGTGCCCACACTGAAGTGGAGGACAAAACAGAGAAGGCAGGAGTGCCTACTGCAGAGGATCAAGCACCGGCCTCTTAATTTTATGCTTTCATTCATAGCCGTGTTCTGGGATCGGCTCCAGCTTTAAAACACTTTGTATCCTGCACGTTTTCTTATTTTTTAGAATAAAATTCACTATTGCTTTTCTTCAACTGCTTGCGTCGAATGTGTGATTGTTGAATAACTTTGCGTTATACAAAACACTTTATTGTTTTCAATGCTTTGCGAATCCGTTCTGCGTGGTTACCTAGCTGCTTAGAGCGTACTTATCACACCGGATTAAGATAACAAATTGTAACGAATAATTTACAATTAATTGAAAGCATGCCCTGTCCCCAAGTGTAAGTACATTGGGAAAGGAAAGTTTATCTCAAGGATTACTTTTTAACTTCTTAAAAAGATAGAAATGCTTATCTGTCCTTGAAGATATAGAGCGGGTACGTTAACGTTCAACCGCTCCGGGGTGGATGTTCCACAACTGAGGACGGACATTGCCTTTGAATTTTAGTATAGCTTTGACAAGGGTAAGCTTTTGCGCCTTTCTCTTGAGGTTCATTTTGGTTTTACTCCTCAAGTCTTCATACGGTGTTCGGTTCGATCCTACTAACCGTACTTGGAGTTCGGTGCAATCCTACAATCCAAGCCTTCAACACGGGGTTTGGATCAGGGCTAATCCTGAACCTACTGCGCCCGTTACTCGGGGTTCAGCGCGGTTTTCAGTATGAACCGGCCTACTGCGCCCAAGCCTTCACATGGGGTTCGGTTTGTGACCTTGAAAAAGGATCAACCCTACAACCCATGTAGTCTTCGAATGGGGTTCGGTTTGTGGCCTTGAAAAAGGACCAGCCCTACAACCCATGTAGTCTTCGAATGGGGTTCGGTTTGTGGCCTTGAAAAAAGACCAGCCCTACAACCCATGTAGTCTTCGAATGGGGTTCGGTTTGTGGCCTTGAAAAAGGACCAGCCCTACAACCCATGTAGTCTTCGAATGGGGTTCGGTTTGTGGCCTTGAAAAAGGACCAGCCCTACAACCCATGTAGTCTTCGAATGGGGTTCAGTTTGTGGCCTTGAAAAAGGACCAGCCCTACAACCCATGTAGTCTTCGAATGGGGTTCGGTTTGTGGCCTTGAAAAAGGACCAGCCCTACAACCTATGTAGTCTTCGAATGGGGTTCGGTTTGTGGCCTTGAAAAAGGACCAGCCCTACAACCCATGTAGTCTTCGAATGGGGTTCGGTTTGTGACCTTGAAAAAGGACCAGCCCTACAACCCATGTAGTCTTCGAATGGGGTTCAGTTTGTGGCCTTGAAAAAGGACCAGCCCTACAACCCATTCCACCTCAAGGAGTTACATCGTCAAAACACACATTGTGTGATTGAGATCGTCTGTCCCGAGGGGTCTTCCTCCGTTCCTCGAGGAATTATCTCATCAACTACAGAATGGGTAGTCGCGTTCATCCGTCCTGAGGTGTATGCGTATTAAACTACGGCTATAAATCACAACACATAAGAAAAGTGAGAATGATAGGGCGGTTAAGGTGTATTCTCATTAAAATTGAAAATAGATTACACAAAGAGCGTAGTTGGGGCCATGCCTCGTTAAAACCTTCTTGAGAAAACCCAATGGGAAAAAACTCAAGTAAGGAAAAAGAGTACACGCCGTCTTGCCAACTAGCTGTAATAAACTCGTAAGTTCTGAGTGTTCCATTTGTTGCGGATTGGAGTTCCATCAAGTTCTTCCAACCAGTATGACCCTCTTCCAGTCACCTCAGAAACTCTATAAGGACCTTTCCACGTCGGTGCTAGCTTTCCTTGGTGGGCGAACTTATTCCCCACACTGGCCTTTCTCAGAACGAGGTCTCCGGTGTTAAAAGCTCTGTGCTGGACACATTTATTATACCTGAGTGCAGCCTTTGCTTTTATTGCCTGATCTCTGACGAAAGCCTTTTCCCTTAACTCCTGGAGGACGTCCAGTTCTGATGCCAAGTTGGCGTTGTTATCTTCAGCTGAAAAATACTCCACACGAGCTGATCTTGTTTGTAACTCCACTGGGATCATCGCCTCAACCCCGTACGTCAGCCGGTATGGGGATTCGTTAGTTGAAGAATGAGGCGTAGTGCGGTATGCCCATAAAACATGGCATAGCTGGTCAGTCCATCCTCCCTTCGCTTCTCCCAGACGCTTCTTCAACCCCTTTAGCACTTCTCGGTTAGCTACCTCTGCTTGTCCATTGGTTTGGGGATGTTCAACAGATGAGAATATCTGGATTATCCCCAGCCCTTCAAGCAAATCCGTGAACTTTTTGTCTGTAAACTGGGTGCCGTTGTCAGTTACAATCCGCCCTGGCACCCCAAACCGAGCTATGATATTCTCGTACATGAAACGTCTTGTACGTGCAGAAGTGATATGCACTACAGGTTCTGCCTCGATCCATTTGGTGAAATAGTCTACCCCCACAATCAAGTATTTGATACCTCCTGGCGCAGTGGGAAACGGACCCAAAATATCAAGGCCCCATTGGTAGAACGGCCAAGGCACGGCAGATGAAGATAACTCTTGGGCCGGTGTATGGTGGAGATTGGAGAATTTTTGGCAAGCATCGCACTTCCTTACGAAATCTGCGGAATCCTGCTTCACAATGGGCCACCAGTATCCAGCCCTGAGGACTTTTCTCATTAGGCTTCGGCCTCCAGCATGGTGCCCACATTGCCCCTCGTGCACCTCAGCCAAGACCGCTTGAACTTCGTCTTCTCTTAAACATGAAAGATATGGGACAGAGAATCCCCTTCTGTAGAGAACACCATCGACCATAGTAAAATATGGCAGCTCCCTCTTCACTCGTCTCCTTTCCTTCTCGTCAGTGGGAAGTTGACCATCAGCCAGATAACGAATATAGGGAATGACCCAAGAATCCTCGTATGGATAGCTCACCATGACAGCATTCAGAGAAGGATACAGAGGTATACTGGGCGATGTTAAAGTGCTTTGAACCACCGTTGTTGTGCTACCAGGCTGCTTTGTACTTGCCAATCTTGACAAGATGTCCGCTCTGGTATTTTCTTCCCTGGGCACATGCTTGAACTCTAAAACTTCAAATCTTCCCTTCAACTCATTAACACAATTCAAGTACAATTGAAGTTATGGTTCCTTCGCCTGGTACTCCCCCTGGATCTGCAAAATCACCAGCTGGGAATCACTGCAGAGTGTAACTGCTGATGCTCCGATGTCAATCGCCACACGGAGACCGGCCAAGCATGCTTCGTATTCAGCTTGATTATTGGAGGTCTTGAAATTGAATCGGAGGGAAATTTCTAAGTGCACACCGTCATCACTTTCTACCACCACACCTGCTCCACAACCTTTGCTGTTCGACGAGCCGTCAACGTAGATGGTCCAATGCGCTCGAGGGGTGGCCGGGTCCGCCCCAGTCATTTCCACTACAAAATCGGCCAACACTTGCGCCTTGATGGCTCCTCGAGGCTCATATGAAATTTCAAATTCAGACAGCTCGATAGACCACTTTATCATCCTTCCGGCGAGGTCTGGCTTGCTGAGCACTGAACGGAGTGGCAGATCCGTTCTCACCAATACTGGGTGCGCATGGAAATAAGGCCTCAGCCGTCGTGACGCCCACACAACTGCCAGGGCAGCCTTCTCAATCTTCTGATACCTTCCTTCCGCCCCCTGAAACGTCTTATTAGTAAAGTACACCGGTCTCTGCCCTTCAGGGGTTTCTTTCACCAAGGCCACACCTAGAGCTTCATCAGAGATTGCTAAGTATAAAATTAATGTTTCGCCAGGGTCAGGCTTAACCAGAATTGGTGGACTCAGCTGCTGGAAGGCTTGCTCTTGTTCCTCTCCCCATTCAAAACTCTTGTGTTTCTTCAACGCCTTATACAAGGGGAGGGACCTGTGCGCCATCTTAGGCATGAAACGAGCTAAAGCGGCCACTTTCCCATTCAATGATTGGACCTCCCTCAAACATTTAGGACTCTGCATGTCCAGGATTGCTTGACATTTCCCGGGGTTAGCCTCAATGCCTCGTTGGGTCAACATAAATCCCAAGAATTTTCCTGTTGGAACGGCGAAGGTGCACTTTAAAGGGTTTAACCTCATGTTGTACTGCCGAAGCCTAGTGAAGACTTGGCGTAGATCTTCAATGTGGTCTCCTCCAGCGGGCGCTTTGGCTATGATATCATCAATATAGACTTCGACCAGCCTTGTATGCATCCCTTCAAAGACTTTGTTAATCATACGCTGATAGGTTGCGCCGGCGTTCTTCAATCCAAAAGGCATGACGGTGTAGCAGAAAACACCGCGGTCATTGATAAAGGCAGTTTTCTCCTGGTCTCCCTCCCACATCGGAATCTGGTTGTACCCCGAATAGGCATCCATGAAACTAAGGTATTGGTAACCAGATGAATCATCCACCATGTGATCGATGTTGGGCAGGGGATATGGATCTTTAGGGCAACAACGGTTAAGATCCACATAATCTGTACACATTCTCCACTTGCCGTTAGCCTTCTGCACCATGACCACATTAGAAAGCCAAGATGAATAGCGTATCTCCCTTATAAAACCTGCTTTCAATAACTCCTCTGTCTGCTCATAAGCCGCCCTCTGCTTCTCCGGTCCCAACCTCCTCTTCTTCTGGGCCACCGGTCTGGTTTCAGGATACACTGCAAGCTTGTGACAACAGAAATCAGGGTCCATCCCCGGCATGTCTGCTGCTGTCCATGCGAAAAGGTCTTTGAATTCCTGCAAAAGGGCTAATAAGCGTTGCTCCATAGTAGACTCCAGCTTATCGTTGATGTGCGTGACCTTCTCTGGGGAATCTCCCAATACAACGTCCCTGGAACCACCATCCGGTGTGGGCTTAGAGGGATTGAGTGGATCAATCTTCAATTCTGCTCTGGGGTCCAGGTCAATGAGACTGACTGACCCTGCCGCTGTTCCTCCGTCGTTCAACTTCCTCTTCTTGTTGAATGCTTCCAATTTAACCATGTTGAGGCTCAGGTTATAGCAATATCGAGCCATCTCCTGGTCATTGCGGAGAGAGGACACACCGTTGTCCTTGTCAATGAATTTGATCAAAAGGTGAGGAGTGGATACAATTGCTTCCATAGCGTTCAATGTTGGACGGCCTATGATACCATTGTACGGGGATTCCACGTCAATCACCAGAATTCTTGACTTGACCGTTCTTGCACCGGGCTCCCCTTCAAAAGAAATCAAAGTGTCAAGATACCCCTTGGTGGGTTGCTTGGCTCCATTAAACGCTGTGAGTTCTTGTGTGTAGGGTTGTAAATCTGCATCACTGAAACCCATTCGTTTGAAACAATTATAAAAGATAACATCACAGGAACTTCCCTGATCGACGAGGATCCTCTTGACGTCCTTATTGGCTATGACGGCCACAATAACTACCATATCATCACCTCCTGGAATTGTTGGGCTGAAGTCATCATCAGTAAATGACACCGTCGGGGCTGTCATACCGTCCCTGAAAGGGCGGTTATCCCTCGGTTTACCCTGGACTGACAGAATCATCCTGTGGTGATTCTTTCGTGCTGTGATTGATGTTCCTCCCCCCGCAAATCCTCCAGCTATCATCTCAATCACTTCTCGTCTGCCCTGCCTCTGCTGCTGGGGCATGTTACTTTGTTGGGCATGTTACGTGTATTATCATCTTCATCATCAGGATCTCTATTTCTTTTCTCCATCCTGTGAGGCTCATCCATAGATTTCTCCTTAAACAAATACTGCTTCAGCTTTCCTTCCCGAATGAGAGTTTCCACCGTATTCTTTAACGCCTTGCACTCATCAGTGTTATGCCCTGTCTGCTCATGGAAAGTGCAGTATTTACGTGGGTTACCACCCCTCTTGGCTGGGGCTGGCTTCCTTATACCAAAGACGTTCAGAGTTGGCCAACCAACCTCCCTCATGATTTGTGAGTGCCTGGTGTTCAACGGAGCATAGTGGTCGAACGATGATACACGCCTATCTCATGGATGCTGACGAGCGTTCACAAAGTCTTCTCTAAAGGCACGCCTCTCAGGCCTCACTCTCTCATTCTCTCTCCGTGGCTGCTGAGCGGGTACAGAAGGCTTTATTCTTGTTGCAGTTGCCTCTAGATGCATCTCTATGCCCACGTACTTGGAAGCTTTCCTTCGAAACTCCTCGAAGGTTGTTGGTGGACTCTTTGCCAAAGATAGGGCAAAGGCTGAACCAGGCTGAAGAGCTTCCACGACAATATGGAGTTGTATGGCCTCCGTGAGGTTAGGGACCAAAGCAGCTTCCTTGTAAAACCTTCTCAAGAACTCCTTAAGAGTTTCAGTTTCTCCCTGCTTTATCTGGGCCAGGGTGTGAGACGTTCTTGGGATATCCCTAGAAATAACGAAATGGCTTCCGAATGCAGCAGCCATTTCCTCCCAAGAGTCTATAGATCCTGAGGGCAAACTTTTAAACCAGCTGAGAGCTTCCTCCGTCAACGTCCTCGGGAACATTCTGCACATGACATCTTCGTCTGCTCCCAGATACATAGCTTCATAAACATAAGCATCCAAATGCTTAGTGGGGTCGGTCTCTCCATTATACTTCCCGATCGACAATGGTTGAGTTGTTTGCAAGTGTTTTGGGATGACAATACTCATCAGCCTTCTTGAGAAAGGGACACTGAGCTTGTATGTCCCTGAAGTTACCACCGCCTGCTCCCTTCTCCTGGTGCTGACTCTATCACCAGAGTCCTGCGTCTGCTCCCTCTCTTCATATGTGGGGATCTTCGAATACTGGAGGGTTGTAGATCTATCCCTCGCTGATGCATGGTGAGCATCCTCTGCATGAGACACTACTCTGTCCCTAGCTCCTCCTCTCTCCCGCCTCAACTCCATCAGCTCCTCCCTGAGTTGCCTGATAACCTCATCGCGAGGGTCAGGCGTCTGCACTTGCACCATCCTCCGGGTTTGAGTTACAGGGGATTCGAAGACGAGTCTCCTCCCAGCCTGTTGGTGGGTCACATCCTCCACGTGACCTTCGACGAAATCTCTCCCATCACCTTTCATTGTGACAACCAAACTTCTGCGAAAATGGGAATAACTCTATCGAGTCCCACTGGGCGTGCCAATGAACTGGTCTGGACCGGGGTCTAGGATCTGGTGTGGGACCAGCCACAAGAATGCAGGTGTTTTTAGGGTTTGCACACCGAAACTGTGAATAACCGATGTATTAATCCGGTCTCTCAGTGGGAGAGGCCGGTCTCGTTGTCCTGGTGATCCTTCACACCAACGATTCGCGTTGTAGGGGGGCGAAAGGTGGTGCCACCTGCAAAGATTCTCCGACGCTCAAGTCAGAAGAGTGTATGAACTCAGTGAATACTCAAGCGAAGTAATAGTAGAATGTAAGTTAGAACAACGATACCATGCATTTGTATTGAAATATACTACTTATAGTTGCACGTCAAAGAATGAGTCGTTGGATACAGGTGGGTCCCTTAGCTCTGATTGCGTGTATATGGTGTCAATCAAAGTGGCTCGACTTTCAGAATGTGTCAGGAGGGTAGGTCAATTATCAGAGTACGATCCTCTAGGGAGAGGAGAGGATAATCACCTTTTCCGCATAATCTGCTGACACGCCCACTTACTTTCTGAAGCCATTGATGTGACGTATTTTGCTACAAACAGTGTCTTCGTTGATAAGTTATCAGGGACTCTTCTCTTGCTGTGACTGAAAAGCCAACAGTTATATAAATGTCCTGTAACAATGAACATAGAACCGTTATAGAGAAAATGAATGATGCTGTCGTGGAGTGAGGACGGACGGCCAGACAACGGATATCCGGTGTGGTAATGTTGAACCAGGACACCGGTTTTCCTTATATGAGGTCAGTCTGACGTCACAAGAATAGGTGCCGGTATCTAGACCGGATCACCGGTATTGAGACCGGATCATATGTCCCCTAGCTTGTGTGAGGGACTGAGTGGTTGTTCACATAAGCTACTCAACCTGCGAGAGGTCTGAATATCGGTAAGCTTACGCGTATAACAGTTCCTTAGCATTTATTATTATTTTGCAAAGAACCGTTCTCAGATTAAAAGATCCGTTCTATGAATTCCAATGAATAGATCCGTTCTATGAATTCCATGGAGGAAAGTTAGTCGCAGTGGTTGATGGTCGTCATGAAGATCCTCCGACGTCCTTATACGGTTTGCCTCCTCTTCCTGAGGGTCAAAGTATGGGACCGGATTTTGTCTTTCCTGCGTCTGAGGTTCCTTCATCTGCGGAAGGAACCGAGGCTCCCGGAGGGGATATTCCTGAGGAAGTCCCAAAGGAAGGGACACAAGAGCCTGGTGTTGGGGAGGCACAGAAAGCTGAAGAGCAGATTCCTCCCTCGTAGTCTTGTTTTCATTTATATGTAAAGTTGTGTACCAGGATCAACTCCGGTTTTGAACAATTGTGTAATTTCGTCCTTTATGAATAAACTTCATTTAAGAAATTTGTCTTCAACATTTCATGTATATTTAAGTCGTTGTTAATCCGTTCTGTATGATTAACCTTGAGGTCGAATTGAAATCATCGCCTCGGAAGATTAAACAACAAATGGATTTAGAACGGATAAATATATATACATGTCCCCAAGTGCGTGTTAAGAAGAAGGTGCCTATCTTTAGGGCATGATCCTTAATTCCTTTGGGGAGAGAAAGAGCCGATCCGTTGTTAACAAAAGTGGTGTAACAGGACGGATGACTATTATTAATTCGTGTTACTCTCACTGGAGAGAACGATGTCGTCCATTGTGAGAGTATTGTTCCGAGTTTGGGGAACTGCAAAGGTGTAAGAAAGTGGTGTTTGAGCCTTCCATCATAAGGATGATGATGGGAGTTTGTCTATGCCAGGAGTTACGTCATTGTACCACAGAATAGGTGATAAAGAATATCCGTCCTGGGAGAATACCACTTGAGAGTGAAAGTGCGGATTGACTTTCAGAGATTTCCATCATAGGAATGATTATGGGAATTGTTCGTACCAGGAGTTTTATCGTCGAATCACTTCATAGGTGATTGAGATCATCCGTCTTGGGGATGTGTACGACACCAGGAATTACATCGTCAGGTCACATAGTAGGTGATTGAGATCATCCGTCCTTGGGGTGTGTATGGCGCCAGGAGTTACATCGTCAGATCACAGAATGGGTGATTGAGATCATCCATCCTGGGCAAGTACACAACGTCAGGAGTTACATCATCATATCACATAATAGGTGACTGAGGTTATCCGTTCTGGAAAAGTACACAACACCAAGAGTTACATCGTCAGATCATAGATTAAGTGATTTAGATAATCCGTCCTGGAGACATTTTTTCAATCGTAGGAGTACGAATTGTGTGAATGCTTCTCAATTTTCAAAAGCTTCCATCATAAGAATAATGATGGGAATTGTTCATACCAGGAGTTACATCATCGAATCACAGAATAGGTGATTGAGATCATCCGTCCTGGAGTGATGATTGGAATTGTTCGTACCAGGAGTTACATCATCGAATCACAGAATAGGTGATTGAGATCATCCGTCCAGGAGACGTTTTTCCAATCGTATGGATTGAGTGTTCAATTTTCGTATCCGAAATCAGATATCAGTAGTACTCTACTAGCCTCCTAGCTGATGTGAGGAATTAGTAGATTTGCTCATATGAGCTATATCGATCGTAGTACGTTTAGTAGAAAACAGCTTTAATAGAGGGATTGCATGTGTATTGAATCGTTCCGGACTTAAGTAGTGAAGATCGGGTATGAACATAGAACCTTCATTCCGGATTTTTACATGCAAGATGAAGAACGGATAGAGACGTATAACTATCGTTTTTATACATAGGCATTTTGATAGCCAAAGACTTGATTTGACAGGAAAGATAGAGTATATTTTTGTCAAGTATGAGTAATTTGATATAAAAGCCTGGTAGAAAGCGTATCTTGCCTCTTGAAAGTCAGGCCTTTTAGATCGCCGTTGTGAGTGAACATTTTATTATCATGAGAACGGCTTATAATGTTAATCTTGAGGGGGAATGATTGTGAGAATGTTTCATCAAGAGTTCATTCCTCAAGATATTCGTTAAACCGTTGATGCTGTCCCCCAGTATCATTGGGTGATCAGTACTTTGAACAAACTCTGAGTGAGACTTTCACGTGAGAGTTCTTAAGAGTGAGGATTTAAAATAGAAATTCCTCTTCAAATATTTCCGACCGAGAGGTTTCGGGTGAATATGCCTCAGATTGTGGCGTACCCGAATGAATTATTTTTGTGTCGGAGTTTATGAGTCGAGTTTCAATTGAAGAATTGATGACTCAGAATTTAAAGCTATAAAACTTCCAAATAAAGAACTTCAAAAGAGAGTATTAATTTGGAGTTCAGTATAACTTACTTGTTGTGTTTGGAGTTCGGTTTGATCCTACAATCCATGTCATATTTGGCGTTCGGTTTAATCCTACTAACCGTTCTTCAATCGGTCTTTGGTTTTACCCAATGACGATTCTTCACCGACGTTCGGTCAATCCTACTAGTCGTACTCCGAGTTCGGTTTAATCCTACAATCCGAGCCTTCAACACGGGGTTCAGATCAGGGCTAATCCTGAACCTACTGCGCCCGTTACTTGGGGTTCAGCGTGGTCTTGAAGAAGAACCAGCTTACTGCGCCCAAGCCTTCAATGTTTTATGAAGAGTAAGGCATTCAATAATCCGTTCAGCGTGATCAATATTGAGGTCGGAATGGGGAAGTGTATCTCAATCGTAAGAGTACGGATTGAGTCTTCAAAGACTTCCATCATAAGGATGATGATGGGAATTGTCCGCGCCAGGAGTTACCTCGTCAACTCACAGAATATGTGATTGAGAGCATCCGTCCTGGGGAAGTGTATCTCAATCGTAAGAGTACGGATTGAGTCTTCAAAGACTTCCATCATAAGGATGATGATGGGAATGGTCCGCGCCAGGAGTTACCTCATCAACTCACAGAATATGTGATTGAGAGCATTCGTCCTAGGGAAATTAGTCTCAATCGTTCTTCTTCAACCGGTGTTGGATTTCACTCATTCACCAACCTTCAAATAGGGTTCGGTGCAATCCTACAACCCATTTCCTGAGGTTCGGTTTAATCCTACAACTCAGGTATTCACCGTCGTTCGGCCAAACCTACTAGTCGTACTCGGAGTTCGGTTCAATCCTACAATCTGAGCCTTCACCGGTGTTCAGCCAAACTTACTAACCGTACCCAGAGTTCGATTTAATCCTACAATCTGGGCCTTCGAATGGGGTTCGGTGCAATCCTACAACCCATTTCCTGAGGTTCGGTTTAATCCTACAACTCAGGTCTTCACCGACGTTCGGCCAAACCTACTAGTCGTACTCGGAGTTCGGTTCAATCCTACAATCCGAGCCTTCACCGGTGTTCAGCCAAACTTACTAACCGTACCCAGAGTTCGGTTTAATCCTACAATCTGGGCCTTCGAATGGGGTGATTCACCCAGTTGTACCTTCGAAGAGGTTCATCGCTAACAACGGATACATTTTTAGGATCATCCGTCCTGAAAGTATCTTGTCACAACAGTGTTGTGCATCGAATAAAATCATAAAGACAATGGGTGAATCATTTAGAGTATTTCATTAATTATGAATTACAAAAGAGAGAAAGAGAGATGAGTCGGGGTTATGACTCGTTAGACCTTCTTGGTAAAACCCGATCTGGATCTGCTCTTATAACTCCGTTGTAACGTTGGGGATTTCTCTCTTGCCACTGTTGCTTCCAAGTGTATTTCAATGCTCACATACTTGGATGCTTTCCTCCTGAATTCTTCGAAATTCATTGGAGGATTATTTGCCAATGACATAGCAAAAGCAGAGCTTGGTTGCAAAGCTTCTATTACTATGTGCAATTGAAGTGCTTCTGCCAAGTTTGGAACAGCAGCTGCTTCCTTGTGAAACCTCTTCAAGAAGTCCTTGAGAGTTTCATGCTCCCCCTGCCTAATCTGAGCCAAGGTATGAGATGTTCTGGGAATATCACTGGAAATGACAAAGTGGTCCACAAACGCTGTTGCCATTTCTTCCCATGAGTTAATGGAACCTGATGGTAGCTTCCTGAACCAGCTAAGGGCATTATCAACAAGAGTCCGAGGGAACATCCTGCACATGACATCTTCATCTGCCCCCAGGTACATGGCTTCGAGTGTATAAGCATCAAGATGCTTAGTAGGATCAGTTTCGCCACTGTATTTTTCTATAGAGAGAGGTTGAGTAGTCTGTAGGTGCTTAGGGATGCGTACACTCATAAGTCTCCTTGAAAAAGGGACTGTGAGCTTATAAGTTACTGGAGAGGCTGTCATCAGCCTCCTCTTCCCTTTAACAACTCTCTTATCAGAGTCGTGGATCTGTTCCTTCCCTTCAAATGTGGGGATATTTGAATACTGGGGGGTAGAGGATTTTTCTCCCTCGGTTGTGTGATGTGTCCCCTTGATCAGAGACATGGCTCTCTCCTCCACGCTCTTTCTTTCACATTTCAATTCCATCAGTTCCTCCATTAACTTTCTTATCATCTCATCCTTTAGATTTGGTGCTGAAGCCTGCACCATTCTTCTTAAACTTTCCACAGGCGACTCGAGAGCTAAGTGCCTGTTCACTGGTTGTTCCTGGGCAGTGATGTCTTCCACGTGCCCATCTGGTTGGTTTCTCCTATTGCCTTCCATGATAAGAGGCCAGCCTTCTTAAACGAGAAGTGGGAATAACTTTAACGGGTCCCACTGGGCGTGCCAATGATCTGTCCTGAACCGGGGTCTAAAGATCCGGACTCAAGTCAATCACTAATAGTATGCAAATACTGTGTAAAAGACCGGATGTATGGGTATCCGGTGTAAATATCCGTTGTCCTTGAGCGAAGAGAGCGGACTGGGCGTCCTGGAGGTCCTTTACACCGACCTAACGCGTTGAAGTGGGCGAATGGTGGTGTCACCTGCAAAGATTCTCCGACGCTCAAGTCAGTGATAATATTCCAAGTAAGGAATGTATTTTTGAGAGAAATCGTTCCTCGATTCAGTTGAAGAACCCCCACTTCATTAATGAAATGAGTTCATATACCTGAGTGGCTCGTTTTACGAGGACTCGTTAGTGGGGAACCACTAACTCCCATTAGCATTATTTTATTGCGCACTTACCAGCATGATTGGGTCAAGTGGCTATCTTATAATGAGCATGGAGAATATAGACTAGGATTAGGGAACAAGTTGACCATCCCCGTGAGCAGAATTTGGCTCGTAGTGCAGGGAATTTTTGATCGATCCCTGTAGCAATAATCCTTGTCTTTAGCGCAGTGACGTGTGTGTTGTCCGGTGTCATGGTGTTATCCTGAACAACCGGTATAGGGAGAACGCCTGATACGGAATTACAGTCCAGATGTATACCGATGACACCGGTTACACGTAGATGTCTTGACAAAGACATTGAAATATGTCTTGCAGATCGGATACCGGTATTGAGACCGGATCATAAGGCATGGACGAAAAATAGAAAATAGTGAGAAGATATGATAGACAAGTGATGAGAGTTAGGTGGTAAAAAGGAGAGAGTCTACAAGAAAGAAAGAAAGAAAGAAAAGAGAAAAGAAAAAAAGAATGAAATAGGCGTTCAATGAAAAAAAGAAGAAAAATACATTCAACCCAGGAAAAATCATGGATGGCAAGAAACTCATAAAGAAGAAAAGATATCATGAGTGCAATCAAAGAAAAAGAAAGCTCACTATGTGTATCTCCTTCAAAATCTTAAAAGCCATAGTACCAGAAGTTAGAGACATGGAATCAACTTGTGAATTCATCTCCTTTGTGAGCATATTGTCTTTTGACTAAGCTTTCAGACTTAGTACATATCTTACCTCTCATATATATTTTATTTCTACTAAGTCATTTGTAGAAATAAGCCTTTCTCCATCTGTACAAGATCAGACTCATCACTTACCTCAATTAAGTTAGAAGGCTTATTAATCTTACTGTTCTAATTCTTTCAATTCTTTGTAAGTACAGGTCTGATAGACCTGTTAAGAAACATTGTTGGCCTGAAGAGACTTTGGAAAAAATATTTGGGTTTAAGTCAGGAGTGACTTGTGAAAGAATAGTTGGGTCTGCCCCAGGAGTGGGTGTTGCAAAAGAATACTTAGTTTAAGTCAAGAGTGACTGGTGTCAAGAATACTCAAGGGCACGTGATGTGCTTAAGTTAGGAGTGGCTGGATTTAATAATACTCAAAGGCATGGTCTGTGCATTTTATGTAACAAGAATAATTTTACATGGTGGAAAAACCCTTCGTGTCTGAAGGTACTGAATGTAACTTGTGTTGGAAGTGAACTAGTATAAATCTTTTGTGTGCTGTTTCCATCCTTATCTCTTACAAAAGTCTGATGCTCTCACATTCATCTTCTCTGAATTGTAAAAGTTTGTTCCGTTGTGCTTAAGAGCTTAAAATGATTGTACATCATTTTTGGTTTGAAAAAATGAAAAGACTTATTTAACCCCCATTCTAAGTCTGTTCTCCGAACCAACAATATATCATTAGCTTCATATCAATTTCAATATCATCTTTTTAATTTAAAAGATTTGAAATTATATATTTCATTATATAGACTTAAAATAATTTTTCATTGATCACAAAATATCTCTTCAATCAAATATATCATTATTATATATCAACATTTTAATTTATTTTACTTATTTACCATAAAAATTATTTAATTTAAATTTATATAATATAAATATTTTACACCTATCCAATGTTATTTATTAAATTATTTTTAAACTAACAATATTCATTATGATGATTGTCTTATAATTTTTTATGTACAATTCTATACTATATCATTATCAAATGTACCGTGCATTGCTGGTTGTGTAACTAAATCAAAAGCCACGTTCCCTGCAAAATAAATATAAGTATGTAGGTTGATTAATTAATCTATTTAGAATATGTCTTTATACTACAAATAGATTTTTGGACCATGTCATAGCAGACTCAGACATTAGGTGAAATTAAGCTGTAAAGTGTAGCACAACACCATTATTAAACATTTTAAAACTTCCAAGGAGTACACCAAACTAAAACTAAAATGAATTATATTATTTAAAACAAACATGACATATTTCATCAAAAATTCTTGCTTTAAAATAATAAAAGATAGGCTCAATTAAGACAAGAAGATAATAATCTAATAACCAATAACTTATTTTAAAAAATGTAGGGCTTATTTGTTTAAGTTTATTTTAAAAGATAAGTGTTTTTTTAATTAAAAAATACCTATTTTAAATTTAAATATGTTTGTTTAAATTTTTAAAAATAAGCAAGCTGAAAATAAATTGATAACTTTTTTATAAAAAAACACTTAAAAATAAACTTAAACAAACAGACTCATAATACGTGAATTATTTTTTTAAAATAGTAAAAATAAATGTTTGGCCCTCTAGCATTTAATAATGTTTAAGTTTATTTCTAAATTCAGGTTGGTCATTCAAGCTTTAGAAATATCTGCTTTAATCCATTTATGTAATAAATTTCATAATTTTATCAATAAAAACCTAAATTCTTCTTTAAAAATTATGTTTCTTTTATTTTCTTAAAACAAAATTGTAAGAATTTAATAAAAAATAGATAAAAAAAAGCATTTCCAAAGCCCAAAAATGAAACCGAATGAAATTAAAATTAGATTAGCAGCTTAAAACATCATTAAAAGTTAAATGTATCTTTTCTGAAAATAATTGAATCTGATTCTGGCGACTCATTATTATAAGAAAAAACAAAACACAAATGTTGAGTAGGTATGAGATAGTATAGTGTTGTCGCGTTATCGTACGGTCCACAAGCAACACCACATTTGGAACCAAAGGCGCAGCCTTGGGAAAGAAGAAGCATGCAGAATCACAAATTCTACCTACCCACTTCAACTATCTACGTATCCACCTATCTGTCAATATATATATATATATATATATATATATATATATATATATATATATATATATATATATATATATATACATGCACTTTTCTAACTCATTTCACCTCTTAGACCTTTCTAGCTACTTTACTTGTTCAACTCATACCAATCATCATGGTCAGTGTTGAAGAGATCCGCAAGGCACAACGTGCCGTTGGCCCTGCCACCGTCTTGGCCATTGGCACTGCCACCCCTCCCAATTGTGTCGATCAAAGTGCCTACCCTGACTATTATTTCCGCATCACTAATAGTGAACATAAAACTGAGCTCAAAGAAAAGTTTAAGCGCATGTGTAAGACTATTTTCATCTCATTTTCCTCATTTGCTTTTATATATGTATTGTTGTTTACTTGATTACTTTCGATATCCTTGATCTTGCACGTTTTACATCTATCTTAGACTTGCAAAATGTGAAAGAAATTCAATTCAGGATTCCATTCTGTTATCACTGGCTGACGACCTCTCTGATTATTGAGAATAATGTCAGATTGGGTTTTGTGAAACAGAAATGTTCAAAAATTTTTCTTTTTAAGTTTACCCAACTCAACTAAGATTAATCCTCAATTGTAGAGAGTCTCATTTTTTTTGGGCATTTTGTTTTTGTTATGTCTCATTAGAATTGGATAATATCACAATAGGTAGTAAACTCCTCTCTAGTGCAATTGGTCTCTACTTATGACTCAAATTTTAAAGCATAGTTGAATTAGAATATTTCTCTTGTCAGTTGATCTAGACACCACATAATTTTTAGGGGCGGTATTTGAGGCAATGTTTGAATTTTATCAATCAAATTTCAATACTTAAGTTCAAATTTCTCATGTTTCCGCGAATCCAAAGTCCAGGGTGTTTTGTGTGTAAGTCGAGTACCTTATCCAACTCATCCTGACTTATATTTTCACACACAGAAATCACATATTGGGGTGATTAAAAGTAACAAAAACGTTACCTGAACTTATTTCAGGCGAGAAGTCAATGATCAAGAAGCGATACATGCACTTAACTGAAGAAATCCTGAAAGAGAATCCAAGCATTTGTGAATACATGGCACCATCGTTGGATGCAAGGCAAGACATGGTGGTTGTGGAGGTACCAAAGTTGGGAAAAGAGGCTGCAACAAAGGCAATAAAGGAATGGGGACAAGCAAAGTCGAAGATTACCCACCTCATCTTTTGTACCACAAGTGGTGTTGACATGCCTGGTGCTGATTACCAGCTCACAAAACTCCTAGGACTTCGTCCCTCGGTGAAACGTTACATGATGTACCAACAAGGATGTTTTGCCGGTGGCACGGTGCTTCGTTTGGCCAAAGACTTGGCAGAGAACAACAAGGGTGCACGTGTGCTTGTGGTGTGTTCTGAGATCACTGCAGTGACATTTCGTGGCCCAAGTGATACTCACCTCGATAGCCTTGTTGGTCAGGCATTGTTTGGTGATGGTGCTGCTGCAGTGATTGTTGGAGCAGACCCTTTAGCAGGGATTGAGAAGCCTTTGTTTGAACTTGTGTGGACTGCACAAACAATACTTCCTGATAGTGAAGGGGCTATTGATGGACACCTTCGTGAGGTTGGACTCACTTTTCATCTCCTTAAGGATGTTCCTGGGCTCATTTCTAAGAATATTGAGAAGGCCTTGGTCGAGGCCTTTCAACCATTGGGAATCTCGGATTATAATTCTATATTCTGGATTGCACACCCTGGTGGGCCTGCTATTTTGGACCAGGTTGAGGCTAAGTTGGGCCTGAAGCCTGAGAAAATGGAGGCTACTAGACATGTGCTGAGTGAGTATGGGAACATGTCAAGTGCTTGCGTGTTGTTCATCTTGGATGAGATGAGGAGGAAGTCAATAGAGAAGGGACTTGGTACTACTGGTGAAGGGCTTGAATGGGGTGTTCTGTTTGGTTTTGGACCTGGACTCACTGTTGAGACTGTTGTGCTCCACAGTGTTGCTGCCTAATCATATGCTTTGTCAAGCCACAAATGGTTTTTTTTTCTTTCTTTTATTAATGTATTCTTGCATGTTCAGTTTGAAAAAATGTATTCTTTTTTGCTTTGGTTCTTGTACTTGTATACCAGTAAATAAGAACAGGTCATGTTGTTAATGGAACTTGTGACTTGTATACTCAGCCTATGCACAATTGATCTGTTCATTTACAAGGTAGCATAGTAGATGGAAGCTTCAAATGAAAACATTCGGGAAAGAGGGAATTTTTTTCTTTATAACAAAATTGGCTAGTAATATCAGAATGAGTGGAATGTAATATGATAGAATAGATGAATATTCCATCCACAATAAGAGAATAAGAGACTCATTGGATTTGAAAATGTTTTTTATTTCTATTTTTCTTAATTTTAATTATAAAACTATTATTCTATTTTTTATTTCTAAGAATTTAGAAATAAAAGATAGAATAATAATTTTATAATTAAAATTAAAAATCAAAAAATAAAAACAAAAAACGTTGTCTCAACCGATCAAAGATTTCTCTCTTTTTGACCAGGAACAAAATCTGATTTTCATCCTTTCCTTTCCTAAACTCACCCACTGATATCTCCTTGCTGCACTCACCACTCACTACAATGCATCTGTAATGCATCTGTAGTAGCTTCCTATCTCTGCACCCAAGTAAGCCAATGTTCCCCTCCCTTATTTCATCTTTTTTGTTCTTCATTTTCTTTTGTTGTTGGAGTGTTTTTAGTTGAAGCATGTAGAAGTAGTAGTATATCTACATAGAGTGAATGAACAGCTTTTGTGATTGTATATAAATGTATGTATTGGACTATAGAACTGTTTGCAACCTGGTTCATGGCTTCATTGTGCAAGGAGTTGTGCCAATTACATCCAGAGGGTTATTTTAAGTTTGCAATTGCTTTTGCCAAATCCATAGATAATCACATTACTTCTTTCAACCTCATGAAACAAATATGTGCAGGCAGTACTTCTCTAAAAGATTTTTAATTTTCTAAGACCTCTTAATTTTGTTTTTCACCCAATTACACTAGCCTGATTATTTTTCTCTCTCCTCTATAATTGAGTAATATTTTACTCCCCGAAAAATCAAATCACATTTATTTCTTTTAAATTTTTAATTTAAACCATCCTTCTATCTTACAAAAATTGTCACTATCTAATTTTTTTTCCACCCAATTCTCATTTAATTTTGGGTAATTTTCAAAGTTTTCGTTAATTTTCTTTCTTCTCTCCCCAAGAAAGAAACACCTTTCACTTTGAAGTCTCAATCTTCCAATTTAGTCATTCTCAAGTCTCAACTATTCTTCATATTCAACAACAAAATTGTTTGTCGAAGAGGAAAAATCAAATCAGGTATGTTTTTTTTAACTAATTAACGTCATTCTTTGAGATCTTAACCATTAAGAATTTACCGTGTGGTTGTTGTGATTCATGGGTATTAAAACATTTTCATACATATAATATATTCTTTTAATTTTAATTTAGGTATAGTATATCTGATAAAAAAATTACTCTGTTAGGTATTGAAAATTCTAATCAATATTAGTTTGTTGGTATTGACAAATATATTCTTTTAAGTTTAATATATTCATAATTTTATATGTTTATTATTATATGGAATTATGGATAGATAAGTTGTCATTCTCAATTTCTTTCGATAAATAGTAGTATATGGTATAGGATTTTTTTGTTGTTGGCCTGAGAATGACAACTTCAATATAGTTGTTAATTTAGTTAGAATTATTCTATCACGTATTGAAATTTCTAATCAATATTATTTTTTTTAGATTTTTAATTGTTAAATGTTCCATCTCAAAACCAATTGGCAATGGTTGGAGTTACCTAATAGGGATTTAAACATGCGAAATATTATGAGGTAGACTATGGGATTTCCAACATTAATCTTTTATTTTTGATTTTTTAATGTTAGATGTTAAAGAAAATTTAATATAGTCTTCTAGCTAATGATTGTCATACTTGAAATAATTAGTGAAATATTTTTAGGAATAATTTTATGGTGTTTTTTAACAGAGAATAATTACTCTCTTTTTTGGTTGCAATTTACTTGAGGGAGAATTCTCGGTCACAAGACATTTTATTGATTGGCATTACCGGTTGTTTCAATCCTCTTTTTTGTTTGTTTGATTATTTATTTATTTTTCCTTAAGTTTTTTAATCATGACTAAAATTATAAAGTTTCAATCTGGATATGAAAAGCGTAAAAAAAATGATGAATTGTTAATTCAATCTAAAAGAGGAGCTTTTGATATAGATTTATTATAAAAAACCACAAGTTCCTGTATTTAGAAATCAAAACAATAATAATAAAAGAATATGTTAGATGCATTTGAAATGATGATATTCACTTTCATTATCTTGGGCATACTATTCAAAATGAGTGAACCCTTTTACTTGTTTTGCAATTAAAACTGAAATTATAAAAAAAATAAAACAAGCAAAATATTTTTCAATAATACCTTATTGTACTCCCATATTAGCCACAAAAAACAAATGTCATTGATAATAAGATGAATAACATGAAGGAATCTTTTATAGGATTTTTGAATGTGGACAATACAAGTGGTCAATGAGTTGTTTGATGAATTGCTTAAAAAATGTTAGGAGGATAGCTTTTTTTATATACAAGGTAGGTTGTTTTTGTAGAGTATGCTTTACTTTGTAAAAATACAATCATATTAAAATATTTTAAAATATTAAAAGTATAAAGACCTAATTTTCACGATTAAAACATAATCTCTAAAGCGATTTTGAGTATTTTATAATCACAAGTTCAATTATTAATAAATTGATTCATTTCTCAACACTATGTTTACAGACATTTGTTTGACTTTTTCCTCCTTGTATATACAGCTAAATTATGTATTGGATTTAAATAAAGTTAAATCTATATGACTTGAAATTATTGTCTATAATTTTTTGTAATTCATATCCTATACATTTTTATGCAATCATACAGGAGCTCGGCTAGGATTAACCTACTAAGCAAGATTATAATGAATTACATATAAAAAATATAATGAGGTAATTCGTAAAGGTTAACATAAAATTAACCACTCTAATTCCTAATGATATCACTGACTTTTTTTAGTAAGCCAAGATTGACTTTGTGTACTTTTTTAATCAAACTTTCTTATGATTGGTGGTGAGCTGAATCTAGAGCAGTTAATTTGGTCTATTTTGCATTTATGATGTTCTTTCCTCACTTTTAATTAGCATAAAGTTCTGTTTTTGATCGTCTTCATCTGCTACAATGAAATCAACATTCTCATAAATCATACCCTACTTTATCACAAAAACAAGGTAAAAATCCCACTGATAAAGTAACTTATCAATGAAATAGAATTATTTAATTATTTTTCATCATTTTAATTTTAAAGTTATACACCATTATTTTTTCATAAGACATATATGTATCAGTTGTATTCATAGTCTTGTTAGTATATATTAACATTAATTTGATATGTCTATGTATCATGAATGTTTAGAGGTCAAAGGCTAGTGATTTATCTTCTTTTATGGACATGGTTAGTGATTTATATCAGCCTCGTTTAGCTCTTTTCATATTCAGTTTGTTTATAGGAATGAAATAAAGTAACTGATGATTTGTGTAGATTAGCTTTTTCAACAAGGGATATGGTTTGGGTGGGATTTCCCCCCTAGTTGTGAATCTCTGTTGGATGAGGACATTGCTCATTCGGTTTTAGTTAGGTTTAGCATATTTTCCATAAAAATACATTAATTTCAACTTAATTTTGTATCTTATATTTTTTAATTTTTGATGAATTCAAAAGTGTTTTGTTAAAAAACCAAAAGTCAAAAACTAATTTTTTTGTGAGGCATTAAGATCACTAAAATGAGTATTACTTTTCCTAACAAAACTTTACATATATAAATATGATATGATTCAAACCCCTAATTGACAACAGTCTAACTTTTTATCCATTGTGTTGGACTTTATTGCTTTTCATAATTTAGGTTTTATATTTTATTTATAAAAAAATAAGGTGACATTTGGTTTGCCCAAATGTTTTCTATTTCATTTTTAGAAAGTTGTTTTTATTTTTATGCTTTTAGAAAAATAAAAATGTTTTTTTATTTGTTATCTTTTGTTTTTGCAACAATATACTTTTAATTGGATTAAATTGAATTTTAAAAATTATTCAAACAAATTAAATTTAAAACGTAATGTAATGTAATTGTGTAATCATATTTAACTATAAACATCATTCACTAGAAAATATATATTTTATCTATGGGTGTTCATCAACCGATCTGAATCGTTAAAAACCGTTCAACGGATCCGAAAACAACTGAAAAAAAATCAAAACTGTAAAAAAACCGCTTTTCATAATCGGTTCAGTTTTTAGTTCCATCTGCGAAAACCAAACCAAACCAAACCGCATCTTTTACATATTTTGTGTATTATTTTCTAATTTTGTCTAAACTATATAGTAACACTTATTTTTTTAAAATCTGTCCAGGTTAGATGAAGAACTAAAAGACTAAAATCTTGGTGCAAATACTTAGTTTTTAATATTTATATTGTATTTTACTCTGAACCTTATTTAAGTAGTACTTTATTTATTTTATATTTGAGTTTGAATTGTTAAAAACTTGAAATGTTTTACTTATTAATGATTCTATTATTGTTTAGAACTTAAGATATTTTTTTGAATTACTATAATTATAATTTTCATTTAATTTTATAAAAAATATAAATTGAAAAAAAGAACAAACTGATCCAATCCGAATCGTATTTGATCGGATCAGATTGGATCGGATGATGTCATTCATTTCAACCAAATCGAACCAAACTGCAACTTAATAAAGTGATTGGATTGAATGATATTCTATCTCAAAACCAAATCGATCCAGACTACGAACACCCCTAATTTTATCTATCAGAAACTTGTGTACCTCTTAACAAGAATATCTATAAAAGTTAAAATAGTTTTTATATGAATTTGTTAAAAGTGTTGAGGATAGGAAGAAATATTATTGCCTTTGTTTATGTTTTGTTTGGATAAACGAGGGGAATAGGAAAGAAAAGAATTAGGTGAAAATAAAATAAATGAAAAAATAATGAGTTGAAATTATAGAAAATTTGATTGTGTTTGGATAGATTTAGATAAAACAAAATAGAGAAAATTATACATTATTAATTTACTTAAATGAAAGTTGAAATTTTAAGATGACAAGATTACTCATCTCACTTACATTTTCACATTTGCCTCATAAATTGCTCACATTTCATTTAAGATCTTTATCATTCTCTCTCTCTCTCTCTCTCTCTCTCTCTCTCTCTCTCTCTCTCTCTCTCTCTCTCTCTCTCTCTCTCTCTCTCTCTCTCTCTCTCTCTCTGACCAGTTGCATGTCCTTTTCGCCCCACGCCTTGCCTCACCTCATCTCACCTCCTTCAATTCCCCTATCTCAATCGCCACCTCCATTCATTTTCTCTTTCGATCTTGTCGCCTCAACCCTCACATCGCCTGATTCTCCACCTTCGATTTCATTATCTTAGTCATGTGCCTTGCTTTCTTATTCCCTATTAATCCCACCTTCTCAGCCCTTTACCTCCCATCATTTTCCCTTTTTAACCCCCCTCCCCCTCGCCACCTTAAGCTCCCACCTCGCCTCCTTCTCCCCATCCAATCTTGCCATCATAGAGCCCTCATCACCTTCCTTGAGACAAACAAGGCATAACCATTAGGTACAATTTAACCAACAACGTCATTTAATAGTTAATGTTATTTGATTTAAGACACCATCAACTTTTTCATTTTGTAAATAGTTCAAAAATCTGTTTCTCATTTTAGTTGAATTTAAAATGTGTTTAAATTATTTTTATATAATAAATTATTTTTATATCGTAGTTTATAGTTTATACTACCCCTAATTTTAAATATAAGCAAAAGTAACTTACTAAGAACAATAGTTGGAAGTTGTTATTTATATTAATGCAACCAAATATTTGATGTAATATTCTAAAATATCTCCAATATCATTTATTACACAAAACATTAATTATATAAGAAAGACATATTTGGTAAACAAATATTTAATGACACTGAAAAGTATAATTTTACTTATATTATAAAACCAAAAAATTATATAAAATTCGTTTATATATGCTTCCCCCGAGTCAGGAAGGGGGTCCTTCAGGTGCCCCTTTATTTTAGGAAAATATCTTTAGTATCTTTATCCTTTCATAATCTTAGGAGATGATTGTTAGCTAATAATTAGTAGGTCAAAATCAAGGCCCCTTTCTTACTGTATAAATATAGCCTTAGAGCCTCCCTTGTAACATCAAGTGACATTTTGAGAAATAAATCCAATTTTCCTAAAGCAACTCTCTAGGGTTTGGTATTTTATACGCTCAGAGTGAATATTTTGGCGCCCACTATGGTGCTTGATAAAATGGCTCTCGCATCACACAAAGAAAGACTGGCTCCAAGGAAGAAGAGGATGGTGACTAGACGCAACAACCCCCATCGAAGAGAAGAATGAAACCCCAGAGAAAACCAAGAGGGACACCAGGACAGTGACAACCAATTGGAGGAAGTGTTAGCCCTTGCCAAAACACTACAGTGTACTATTGATGAATTAAAAAAAGAAAATAAAGACATGAGGAACCACTGATCAGAGAAGAGGGAAGCCTCCAGTTATCAAAATACGCAAGCTACAAAGTAAAAGGAAGACAGACCAGAACCCCTGGTTCCCTACTCGACACACTCATTCATGGAAGCAATAATGGTAGCCTTTACACCATTGCACTACAATCCCCCTACGATGGAAAATATGATGAGAGATGCGATCTAGAAGAACATCTCACTATGTTCATGACTAACCTCACCATCTCAAGAGTATTCGACGCCCTGCTATGCAGAACCTTCCCCATAACCCTCACCGAATCTACTCTACTTTGGTTTTCACACATTCTCCCGATGAACATATAATGTTTTGTAGAGCTTATAGAGAAATTTCTCACCCAATTTACATCCGGTCGCACGGTCCAGTAGACCTTACATAGTTTGGTCAATTTGAAGCAGGGGCAAAGAGAAACACTTAAACATTTTACGGTACGCTTCAATGAATAGGCTATCCAGATCCGAGACCTCAGCTCAAAAGTATCCCTCTATGCAATCCAAACGGGATTGGCCCAGGTAAATTTTGACTCCTTAGCTAAGAAACCTGCCTTAGTATGGATATTTTAGGCAGAGGGTAGCATGTTACATGAACATGGAGGAACAAGAAATCGATCGAGTAGGAAATTTTGAGTAGGGAGTCATAAGAACAGAACCACGAAAGAAGAGCCCCCGACCAAACAAAGAACCACGACATGTGACCTACCCTAATTTGAAATATGATAGATTCACCATGTTGAACAGTATAAGAGACAAGATCATTTATGAGGTTTATAACACAAGGCTACTCAAACTCCCCCACCAGGGGAACAAGTGAAAGGCTCTAATAGGTTCAAGTTATGTGAGTTCCACAGGACT
Organism: Clitoria ternatea; assembly: GCA_037962975.1. Taxonomy (NCBI): domain Eukaryota; kingdom Viridiplantae; phylum Streptophyta; class Magnoliopsida; order Fabales; family Fabaceae; genus Clitoria; species Clitoria ternatea. The sequence continues at coordinate 273,076,612 of CM075669.1, read as the reverse complement.
TTTGGCCACATCATGGAGTGTTAACCAAGTGGCCTCAATTACTCAAGAAGGGAGGGGGGTGAATTGAGTATTAAAAATTTTCGTTGAAATGCTTTTGAAATTGATTCTTTAACAAATATACTTAGTGAAGATGATAAACTTAATCTTGAGAAGTAACAAATTATTCACAAGACAAAATAACAAACACTAAGTATATGGCAAGTAAATATACTTGAAGAGTTAAAGAAATATTCAAGAGACTAATTAATAATAATATTAATCACCACACTATTTAAAGCACTTAGGAAGATAATGACTAATTTAAACTCAATCAGAAAAAGTTTTAACAATTTAATCTAAGTAATAAACAATTTTATATCAAGTAAAGAAAATATGCACTTAATTTAATCTAGCAAATTAATTTGAATAATAAAGAAGTTTAAATAATATAGTTATCAAACGTAACAAATTAAGTAAGCAATTTAAGTGCACAAATTTAAAGAGATTAGGGAAGAGAAAATTTGCAAACTGATATATACGAGTTCCACCACACCAGTGTACGTCTTGCCTCCAAGCCACTTAGAGGATTTCCACTATTGAGAATTTGAGATACACGCTTTGAGCAATTACAGCTTCTTAGTGTCCCATACTCAAGAACTTAATCCTTACAAGCAAAAGGGCAACCCACCCAATCTCACAATCTCTTAATTACAAGGTTGAAACCCAACCCAAAACTCTCTCAGAATTTGTGAATGTGATTTTACAAGTGTGACTCTCTCAATAGAGTGGATATACAAATTTTAATCTCTTGAAAAATATTTTTCTTCTTTTAGAAAAAGGATATGCAAATTTAGCACTCAAGAAAATATTTTTCTCACAATATAACTCTCAAAATAATAATTTCAAAGAAAAGAGAATTAGAGAGTAAGCAACTTAGAGAGAATAAGAGAGCAGGAAAGAAGCAATGAATTTTTTGTTGCTGCAAGATGTGTTTCTGCCTCTTCACTTCTTCTCCTTTTATAGGCGCTTTAAGGGACTTGCTGCCAAAACTTTATTTCCATTGGTTCCTTAATTTATGCATTGGAAGACTTAATCCGCCAGCAATCCATGTTTCCTGACTTGAGAAGTACAATTGTCTGCCTTAATTAATGGAATCGCCGTTCAATTTGAGTCTTTGAGAGAGGAATCAGCGGAGTTGAGTTTCTGAAAACACGTATTGATATTTTCCATGATTCAGCCCATGATTCCAGTGAAGAATCGATTCCTCCAGGATATTTTTCCATCAAAAACAGCGAATGAATTGATTCCTGGCAAGGGGAATCGATTCCCAATAGCATGAATCGATTCCTTCAGTCATTGAATCGATTCCTGGGGTATTTCATTGTGATGAATCGATTCCTGCAGCTGTGAATCGATTCCTTGATGTTGTGAATCGATTCCTCTGCTTGTGAATAGACTCCTAGAGCTTTTAATAGGTATGAATCGATTCCTTTGGTATGATGAATCGATTCCTTGCAATCCTGGACCTGTTTCCTTGCATTTTTGATGTATTTTGATGTGTTTTGGACAATATAGCTCATGGTTCTTGATTCCTTGGTACTTGAGTAATTATTTCTTATTTTTAAACTTCTAAGAATGCCTTGAATCATTTCTTTGGACTTCATCAATTTTTATGCATTTTAATTTCTTGACCCGAATCATTCTTGATCTTTATGATTTTTGATTAATTGCTTGTACAACATCCTTTAAATTTCCTGATCCTTCAATTGTTTGTCATTCATCAAAACCTGTTTCAATATACAAATACATGGAGGATTGTTGGTCGCTCAAGAACCAAATCAAGAACCTTATTTGACAAGGATACTTGGAAAGGTTCGTCGACCAAGGAAGGAAGGCACCATGAGAAACCGGGCGAAAGTGGAAAGGGAGTCGCCAAGGCAGGTAGAGCCACAACCACACGAACACCCCAGGCATGAGCGTGAACGTTCCCAATCTCGAAGCCGAAGGACATAAGAAGTGACAGGAAAAGAATCATTCACACCATTTTTGGTGGTTTTCCGAGGAACAGAGCTAGCACATCACAAGGAGTAAGACAAGTTAACTCTATACACTGCCTCCTTGGCAACAGAGCTATCACATTTAACATCTCCCCATAGGGGTCCCAAACAAAGGTGAACTAATGATGGTTACAATGAAGGTGGCATAATGCATCATTGGAAGAGTGCTAGTTGATCAAGGAAGTTTTGTAGACATCCTCCACTAGAAAGCCTACAAGCGACTCAAACTACCTCACATTTGGCTCAAAAGGTATGATGAAACACTACTCAGCTTCATGGCGGACTCAGTACAAGTTATGGGATACATAAAGCTGAAGACGATCTTTGGATCAGGAAAAGACAATAAAGCAGTCATGGTCAAATATCTGGTAGTCAACATCCCCAACTCCTATAATGTTATACTTGGGCGTTCAATGCTCAATGCACCCTTTGTAATCTTTCCACTCTCCACCCTATAATGAAATTCCCAGTCAGAGATAGATGCATCATAGTTGTTCATACTGACCCCAAGATAGCTCAGGAATGCTACCACGAAAGTCCCGACCCATAGAAACTCTCATTGTGGAAAAGGACATTAAGACCGGTTTTGACTCTAGATACGAAAGGAAACATGAGCGACCCCAACAAGTAGAATCTTTGAAATTGGTGCAGGTCGGAACAAGTCCTAATCAATGTACCTGAATCGGTGGAATGCTAGATCAGAACATGGAAGAATCGTTGATCAACTTCCTATGGGCGTATGTCGACCTTTTTGCATGGACCCCTTGGATATGCCCCAAATTGACTGAAACATCATATGCCACTCACTAAATGTAGATCGAGAGGCCAAGCCAATGGCACAAAGGCAACACAAACTCGGATCCGACAAAAGAGTAGCAATGAAAGAAGAAACAAACAAACTCCTAGCAGCCAATTTCATTTGAGAAGTCAGATACCCAACTTGGCTCTCCAAAATATAGTCATGGTAAAAAAAAAAGTAAATGACAAGTGGAGAATGTGTGTGGACTTCACCGACCTTAATAAGGTATGCCCCAAAGACCCTTATCCTTTACCCAGTATTGATCATTAGTATATGGTACTTCAGGATATCAGGTCTTAAGCTTCATGGATGGATATAATCAAATATGGATGGACTTGAAAGACGAAGAAAAAATCGTTTTCACTACTGGAGGAGCAAATTACTACTATCAAGTAATGTCCTTTGGACTGAAGAACGCTGGAGCCACATACCAGCGACTAGTAGACAAAATCTATGCTAAAAAGATCGACAAAAACATGGAAGTATATGTAGATGACATGGTAGTAAAAACCAAAGACATAAAAGACCACACCAATGACCTAGAAGAGATATTTGCTGAACTAAGGAGACATAATATGCGCCTCAACCTAGATAAATGCTCATTCAGAGTCTAAGGTGGCAAATTCCTGGCATACATATTGACCCATAGAGGTATAAAAGCTAACTCGAATCAATGTCAAGCCATCCTGGAGATGTGAAGTCCATAAAGCATCAAAAAAGTACAACGCTTAACCAGGAGAATCGTAACCTTCTCCCGATTTTTCTTTAAATTTATAGAGAGGTCCATGCCTTTCTACCAGGTGTTGAAAAAGACAAACACCTTCTAGTGGACCAAAGAGTGTGAAAAATCCTTCGAAGATTTGAAAGCCTATCCGACTTATCCCCTAATCCTAACAAGGCCAACCCCGGTGCGGAACTCATCGTTTATCTCTTAGTCAAAGAGAATACCATCAGCATATCATTAATACAAGAAGAAGGGACAATCCAACGATCAATATACTTCACTAGCAAAACTCTACAAAGTGCTGAGACAAGATATCAAAGAGTAGAAAAGTTTGCATACAGCCCCGTCACCGCTTGGAAGTTAAGACCCTACTTTCATAGCCACCAAATCATTGTTAGGATCGATCAACCCATCAACAAAATTCTACAGAAATCTGAACTAGTAGGACGAATGGTCACGTGGGACGTAGAGCTCTTCGAGTATGGAATTTAGTATGAACTAAGAGGAGCCATCAAAGCATAATTCTTGCAGACTTTGTGGCAGAGTTGGGAGACGATAAAGAAGAATATGACGTAAAACACGCCCTATGGACCCTTTCAGTTGACGGGTCATCAAATAAGAAGGGAGGCAGAGCAAGATTAATACTCGAGTGACCAACTGGGATAGCCATAGAATAGTCATTAAGATTCTTATTCAAAGTAAGCAACAATTAAGCAAAATACAAGGCACTTGTTGCTAGTTGTGAATGGCCCTGGACCTTGAGTCCCGATGCATACATATGAAAACCGACTCATAGTTAGTCACCCAAGTGGAAGAAGCCTACCAGGCAAAAGATTCTACCCTTGCCAAATACCTTTCCAAGGTCAAGGAGATAGTAATAGAATTCAAGTTGTTCAAAATCGTACATGTCCTCTCGACAAAAAATGAAAGAGCGGACCGGTTGTCCAAGCTAGCCAGCACCAAGAAAGTGGGGGAATCTGAAGACACTCTTGCAGATAACCCTTAATGAGCCTACTATCAAAAACGAAGAACAAGTGCATGAGATCACCATCACACCGGGGGGGGATGTGGATGACCCTAATAATGGACTTTTTAACAAAAGGAACTCTACCAATCAATCTCTCTAAGGCCAAGAAGGTACAGACACACTTGGCCAATTACACCCAAATAAGAAGACAACTTTACAAGAAGGGATTCAAATTGCCACTCCTCAAATGCCTTAACAAAGAACAAGCAGAATACGTAATGCAAGAACTCCACCCGAAAATCTGCGGACACCATAGAGGAGTATGACCCCTGGTTTCCAGGAACCTCCAGGCACACCCTACACTCAAATTGCTCTGACTTTATCAGAAAGTAAGTCCTGTCAAATACACGACTACCCCGACCCATTACATAGAATCCTTTCCCCATGGCCCTTGAACACTTGGGAATGGACATCTTGGGACCATTCCCCTTAGGGAAAGGGCAGGTAAATTACCTACTAGTAGTCATAGACCTTTTCACAAAGTGGATAGGAACTGAGTCGCTTGCCATCATTTCCACGTCTGAGGTACAGAATTTCACCTAGAGGAACATCATCTATAGATAACAAACGACAATTCATAGACAAATATTTCACCGAATTCTATAAGAACTTAGGCATAAAACACAGGTTTTCATTAATGGAGCATCCCCAGACAAATGGTCAAGTTGAAGCCGCCAACAAAGTTATCCTATAGGAGTTAAAACGAAGACTAGGACAAGCAAAAGGAAGATGGGAAAAAGAACTCCCTGTAGCCCTATGGGCTTACCATATAACTCCTCACTCGACATCCCACGAAACACCACTCTGCCTCACATATAGAGCAGATGCAATAATCCCAGTAGAGCTAGGAGAACCTTCCCTTAGAAGAACCACCTGTGATGAGGAAGAAAATGACGCAAGGAGAAAAGTATACTTGGACCTTAATCTAGAAGAATGAGACATAACTTACATCAAAATACAAGCCTCCAAACAAAAGTCCGCTCAGAAGTGGAACACCCTGCTTAAGCCATGACCTTTCCAAAGAGGAAATCTAGTTCTAAGGATAACTAACAACAATAGAAGGATCAGAGAAGATGAAAAGTTGGCAGCCAACTGGGAAGGCTCATATGGGGTGAAAGACGTCATAAGCAAATGAGAATACCTACTCGAAAAGTTAGAAGGAAGAAGCACCTCATGAACATGGAACGTCACCCACTTAAAGATGTATTACAGCTGAATGTAATGGGGGGCACTCTTTTTTTTTACTAGAGAAGTTTTTTCCCACGGGGTTTTCTCCCGAGAGGTTTTAATGAGGCTCATCAAAATATCAATAATAAAAGTATGATTCGGTCCATCAAATTGTACAATTAAGTCCTAAAATCCCGAGCGAGGGAGTAACGGAAATTTTTTTACGATTAAGTCCTAAAATCCCAAGTGAGGGAGTAACAAAAAATTTTACGATTAAGTCCTTAAATCTCGAGCGAGGTAGTATAGGCAAAATTTCTTACGATTAAGTCATAAAATCCCGAGCAACAAAGTAACGATAAATTTTATGATTAAGTCCTAAAATCCTGAGCGATAGAGTAAAGGAAAAATTTCTGACAATTAAGTCCTAAAATCCTGAGCGAGTGATTAATAGCAAAATTTTTATGATTAAATCCTAAAATCCCGGCCGAGGGAGTAAAGGCAATTTTTTACGATTAAGTTCTAAAATCCCGAGCGAGGGAGTACCGACAAAGTTCTTACTAGTAAGCCCTAAAATCCCAAGCGAGGGAGTAATGGCGAATTTCTTACGATAAGCCTCAACCGAAGGTCACAACACTCAAACACGAATTCGTAGAAATACCACACATACCAAGCGGAAAAGTACATAAACGACAAATCAATAGCAAAGGCACAAACATATAGAAAACATCGTATTTCATTCTAAATACAAAAATAAGTTTATACAAATAGAAGAAAGTTCAAATAAAAGAAAACTAAAAAGGACTAGCTAGGAGGATGGGCTAATGAATCATCATTCAAAGGATGAGGAAGATGAACTTTAGCTTCAACTGAGGAGGGGAAACTAGGGAGTTGACAATAACATTTTCTCCCTCAGAATCTGGAGAATCCACAACCTTCCCGTCCACCACTATCTTGAAATGATCTACTCCCTCCCAAGATATGATAAGAGGGTCTAGAGCCAAAACCTGTGCACGACAGAAGTTAAACCCTGAGACAAACTTCTTCGCCACCTCTCCCCTTAAAATTTCAACATGTTCCTTCCACTCCGAGCGCTCCTAACGAGCATGACTCTCAATGTTCTGAGCCTTAGACTCAGCCTCCAGAGTTCCTTACCTTGTCGACTCTAGAGCACTTACATCTTTCTCAGAGATGCATCAGCTTCTACAGTCTTCATGGAAAGCTCCCTCTGAGCTACCTCAAAACTCTACAATGTCGCCCTAGCATTTTCAATGCCACCTCAATATTTCCCAACGTCATCTCCTTCTCCTTGAACGCTTCTCTAGCTTAATTACCCTCGTTAGAGCTTCCTCAGCCTCTCGAACCTTTCCTACCAAGATATTCCTTTCCTTGGTCAATGCAACAATAGCTTTATCCTGAGCACCAATGTAACAATTCAAGTAAATCCCATCAGTGCCTCTCAAAGGGCAAACATCTCCATGGCTTGGCAGATGGCCACAGGGTTGGAACACATGTACTTTGACCTATCCTTCTTAAAGATCAAAGTACAATCAATAAATTAAGGGATAGGAAATTAAGTATCCCACAGGGATGTTGCAGGATTCCCATCTGATTGGTCATGAAGCATGAAACATTCCACTCTCGAGAGGCAAAATCACCATCGAGCTTGAAAGGGTGGCTAGGCATTCGACTATTACGCTCATGGGTGATTAGGGGAAGCTTAAGAGATTTAGGAGACTCTCCTACCTGGATTATAGGAGACCCAAAGGGCATTTCCTACGAAGGTCTAGATATTCTTTGAGGGGAGCCAAGCTGAATCTGTTGTCTTTTAGCATCCTGAGCAACAAACTCAGGGTCGGAGACAGTTACAGGGGGAGGAATGGAAGTAATTGGTGCAGAAACAGCGTTCTGGCAACAAGAGTGGCAGTTAAAGCTGAAGTGAGGGTTGTAGAGGACTCACCCTTAGTCGACCCCCTTTCTGATAGGCTTTCTTCAAGTCCTAAGCGGTCATTTGCGGGGAGCCATATCACCTGAGGAGACAAACAAACAAGAATTAGTATAAAAAAATAGATAAATAAAGACAAAAAGCCTACAAAGAGCTATACTTACACATCCAAGAGTGTAGAGCACTCAGGTCGGTGGACAGAGAGATCAACGCTTGGGAACTAAAACAACGTCCTAGATCATTCATAAAGAACCTCAAGTCATCACACTCCGCACGAGATAAGTCCTTTTAGTTTATCCGATATTGAACAGGCGCTTAGGTCCAATACAACAGAAAAGAATGATGTTCATTCGGGTAGTGAGAAAAGTCTTCCCCTATTACATCTGGATTCACCCGGATTTTGAAAAATGACCCTTCAAAATTCTTATAAGACCGATCAAATACCTTTATCGGACGACGACTAGGGACACCACTTAGGGAAACCTACCTGACGAGAACTCCCACCTTAAAGATCTTATCTTGAAAAAAGAAAAAAAAGATAGGAACAGAGGGAACGCGCCCAAAGAATTTAGGAGGGACCTCGAAGGCCATCACAAAAGCTCACCCATTCAGATGAAGCTGAGTCAGAGCAACATTCAGGTTGTTCAACACACTCATTTCAAAATTCAAAAAGGAAGAGAAAAATGGAGGCGGAAAAAGAAGGTCTCATACACGTAGGTATAATTCAACTCCTCGGGGTTCGTCCTAGTGTGACAAACCCTCTCCTCCACTAGGAAACCTAAACACTCTATGTTTGGGGCTAATACATACCCATTAAAAGCCCTTTCTTTCCATAACTTGGCAACAGAATCCTCATCCCAAATGGAGGATGAGAAAGACAAGGCCTCTTCCCTAACCTACGAAAACACATTCGAAGAAGAAACTGTTTTCAAAAGTAAACAGAGAGTGGAAAAGACAAATGCTACAGAAACCACAGCCCAACAAACGCAAGTAAGAACAAGGAAGAAGAACTAACCTCTGCTTAGGAAGGATACTACCCAAAGACGAAGAAAATAGAACTACAAACCAAGCAGAAAATAGAAGTCTTGGAGAAGGAAGTTGAAAGCTGAGAAACAGAGGGTTCCAGAAGAAGTTCGTAGAGGAGAGGTAAAAAAATGAAGAAGACTTTGGCTATAAATACACAGAGGGAAAGTAACCCCTAAGCAGAAGATCCAACGGTTAGGAGCGACACTACCTATGCCATGGCCACAATGACTTCTTAAAACCATCCGCCTTCGGCACGTGGCAAAAGGCTCGCTTATATTTAAAGCGACACTTATAAACCCAAGAGGCGCATTTAAGAACATTGGGACACAAAACGCCCCATCATTGCAAAAACGGCTTCGTTTAGATAGCACCTTGAGAAATGGAATGCCAGCTACCCACTATCAGATGCGTGTCCCTTCTCAAACCTCCCTTGAAAAACGCTACAAATTCCCATCAACACAAATAGACAAGTAGAGACAATCCCCTGCCAACCTAAACAATAAGTCATTCGGAATATCACCACTCGGCAACAAGTAATTCAGAATATAGTCACTCGACCGAAAGCTCATGACTAGGGGGCTCATAGCCCATTTATTTTAGGAAAATATCTCTAGTATCTTTATCTTTCCATAATCTTAGGAGATGATTGTTAGTTGAGGGCCGAAATTAAGGCCCCTTTCATACTGTATAAATGTGGTCTCATAGCCTTTGTAACTTCAAGTGACATTTTGAGAAATAAACTCTATTTTCCTAAAGTAATTTTCTAAAAATTTAGTATTTTATACGCGGTGTACAATATATATTATACATTTACATTTGATTATGAAAAAAGATTAAATAAATTAAATATAACTATCTTAACAAATAAAAACAATTTATAAAAAATGATTTATTTGTATGTTACTCGTAAATTATTCTAAAGGGTAAACACATTTTTAGACTCCCTTATGACTTAGTAGGTTGACTATTTATATTATAGATTAATCGACTTTTCGACTGTAGAATATCCGAAGGGTTCTTAGATATTAGAGGACAAAACACAGCCTTGGTATGGATAATCCAAAACCAATCGAGAGCAAAATAGACACGTAATGCACACAATACAAGACAAGGGATAAGAATCACAAGACCGAATTACTCAAAATAGCGAGCTATTTTTTTCGCAATTATTGTTTTTGATTAATAAAAAATTTGGAAAGGGATTCGGTTAAGGCAAGAAGCATGTTGCTTTCAACGGTGGTTGCAGTTGCAAACTAGGCACGCAAACTTGGGTTAGACTCATCATCGGAACACTAAGAAGAAGAAGAAGAAGACTACCATTTTACGTTCCTTCAATTTCGAACGAAACGATGTTGTGGAATTCTAAAGGAGGATCGAGAATAATAGTAATGCTAGTTGCAGTCTGCGTTTGCTTAGTAGCAATTGAGTATGGAGTTAGAGTGACGGAAGCAGAGTTTTTCAAACCTTTCAACGTCACCTACGATCACCGTGCTCTCATTATCGACGGCCACCGCCGTTTCCTCATCTCCGCCGGAATCCACTATCCACGCGCCACTCCCGAGGTCCTCCTCTTTCCCATCACCGATCAATCTTCTCGCGTTTCCCATACAATAGCAAATAGTAACAAACATGAAACCGCAATTAAACTTCCATTCCGTTAATTCTCTTTCTTATTACGAATTTCTTGGTCGTTTCTGTCTTCAATTCATTTATATAACGGAAATTGCACGAAAACGGTATAGCACTATTTCCACCTTGATTTCCGTCAAATTAATTATCACTGTTTTATCTATATTTTTTTAAATGTTAATTTAACAGATGAATGACGTATTTGATTATCAGTTGGAGTTTTCAATATGAAAGAATCTGCTTGTGAAAGTGTCTGAATGATGTTTTGGACTTGTATGTGTAGCCATTCCTATTTTGGGCGCGAATCAGGGTACATGATGGGTATGGGTATGCTTCGTACCAAGCATTCATATTTTATACATGTCAATGTTAATTTTTCATAAAATGTTGTATTTCGTACCCATATTCGTAGCAGTACCATGCCTCTACCTATGCAACATAGGTTTCAGATCAATATCCGTTACATAATCAGTTGGTCAAACTCATTTTTCGTAATTGGATATCAAATAATCACGAAATATAAGCTCATAGTTTTGTCGAATTTTAGCAATTCTTCGTACTATTGACTTAGCCCGTGCTCATAAATATATACACACATCATCGTGTTTGGATTAGCTTCAGTCTATAGCCAAACATGCACAACACAACCTGGATTTTGCATTATGCCATTATCAGCTATTGAGCTTGCATTCTTCTAAATTTCTTCTTCTTTGTGTGAGTAGATAGAATCATAGAAAGTTCTTCTGAAACAAAATCAACAAATTTAACTGCAACTCTCATGGTTGGTCTAGTTTAACCTTGCCAGTAATAAACAAGTAGGATATGAAAGGTTGATGTTTAAATTTTTTATATTAACTTTGTGAATTTTGATTTACTTCGTTGTGTATTTGACATAATTTTAGATGTGGCCTGACCTGATTGCAAAGAGCAAGGAAGGCGGGGCAGATGTAATTGAGTCTTATGTTTTCTGGAATGGGCATGAGCCAGCAAGAGGACAGGTGTGGGTAGCCTTGTCCTGTTTCTTCAGCTGTACATTTGATGTTTACTTATCACTACTGAATTATTAATTTCCTTTTTCATTTAATGTTCTTGTAATTGTGCAGTATAATTTCGAAGGCAGATATGATCTTGTGAAGTTTGTGAAGCTAGCTGCATCCAATGGACTCTATTTCTTTCTACGTATAGGGCCTTACGCATGTGCAGAGTGGAACTTTGGGTCTCACCCTTTTCTCGTATTATCATCTCGTAACGATGTTTGGCTGCTTAAGTTTGGTGTTTCCATTTATGCATACAACTTGAAGAAGAGGACTTGTATTCTTTCAGAGCATCTGAGTTCATTCATTATGTGATGATAGTTAATCACCTTCTAAACGGGAAAAGGCCTTAGTTATGTAGTTACAATTGATTTTTTTATGCTAGTTTCTAGGATTTAAGTTCATATCCAGCTGAAAATCATTATTATAATGCTTTGATTTCTTATCTAGGTGAAAAGTCATTGTGATGATGTTTTAATGAAAGTGATAGTTTACCTCTCACATAGACAGGAATCCCATTTCTTCATCATAATGTGTTGATTTATATATGTCAAATTGAAAGTTAGTCAACATTTTGGTTCTAGACTTCAAATTAATGTAGGAAAAGTGGTGTCAAAATACAATAATAAATTTCAATTTTTCAGATAAGAAATTAGAATGGGCATGGACTATGGATAAAATTTGAACAACCATGTGATTGCATCAGCAACAGTTAATCAGTTTTAAGCAACTATGTGCAAGTTGTACCTTAACTATTTTTGAGGATTCACAGCCCTTATTTAGTTTTGAAGCTGTGTTTCCTATTCCTGTTTTCTAATGATCTGTTGTAAATTTCTTTGTATTGTGAATCAGTATTAAGTTTTGTCCATGTTAAAACAAGGATTTGCTTATACTGGCTTGAGAAAAAGGCACTTTTCAAAAGGAAAATAAAAATCAGAGTAGTTCCTGCTATGCACAAAAGAAATATGAGCACAACTTTTTATAATGCTATTAATATTACTGGTACTTTTTCAAAGCATAAATTAAGCTTGTGTTTGTGATCAACACTTGCTCATCTATTTTTTTTTTCTCTATTTGGATATTGTTCTGTTTTACAGCATCCCTGTCTTGATTCTATTAACCTATTACCTGTTGAAGCCTGTAGTTGGAAAAATGTCCATAGGGATTTCACATTTGGCACCCCAATTCTAATCTGTATCTTTTGTTTTGTTTGTATTTTAGTCATTTAGTTTTTCTGCTCTAGTGTATATTATCCTCAACCTTGGTTTACTTATTTATTTTTGTAATTCTTATTTTTGCTTTGTTAAATTGGTAAATATTTGACAACATGTTCATTGATTTATGATCTATGTTTGCAGTGGTTTCCCAGTGTGGTTGCGTGATATTCCTGGTATTAAATTTCGAACAAACAATGCGCCTTTCAAGGTAGAATGCTTGTTGGTTGGCAACTTGGCATTAATTTCTTCTCCATTTAAGTTTTTGATTTTTCTATTTATTCAGTTTGGACTACTATTGTCTTGACAACTGTTCTTTTTGGTCCTCATTGCTTTATTCTGGAAATCATGTCAAATTTCATTCTTTTTCATGCTTTTTTGTATCTTGTAATGCACCTCGATGTTTATGTGGGTAAGGATGGGATTTCTGTAAACTCCTCAGAGTCCTTGAATAAATGATAGTGTTTTCTAGCATCCTAATTTCTAATTATGTATGTTCTGTTATTGATTTTTTAGATGATAGTGTTTTTTAACATCCTAATTCTATATTAACACGGTTTTGATCAACTTGTCTTTAAACATAGGAGGAGATGAAGCGATTTGTCTCCAAGGTGGTGAACCTGATGAGAGAAGAAAAGCTGTTTTCTTGGCAAGGTGGTCCTATAATTTTGTTGCAGGTTGGAAGGGAGTGTGTGGATTTTCAGCTTTGTATGCCCTTGTTGATTTTATTTTTCATAATTTGTAGCATATTCATAGTCATGCTGGGGTATCCAAAATTGGCAGTGAAATTGCAGTTGTCTCTGTATTGATGTTTTACCTTATAGAGCAATCATGCTTCTTTGTTTGTGTAAGTTTCACTTTGTTAGGATTGAACTGCTTTTACTGGATTGTGGATATATCACTTTCTCGGGATTTTCCGTTTATAATTTCTTCAATATCTATTGGAATCACCCAAATAGGAGATGTTAGTATGTTACACAATAGAGTTTCATGATAGTGAGAAGATGAAGGGGAGTCAAAGAAAGTGTGAGAAGAGATGTAAAGACCTAAGAGAATATGTAAGAATCTGTTGTTTTTGAAATAAAATCTTACATGGAACACTGAAGCTGGGCTATGTATAATGGCAGCCCCAATTCTGTTACATAAACCTGTTACTAACTAACTGAACAAACAATGAGCACAGCTAATGCACACTGACACATGCTGACTAAAACTATATGGACTGCTGATATTAATATTCATTATTAGTGAAGGCAGGTAGTAATTCCCACATATTTATTATATTTTGTTATATTAATATAAATTGTATATTAGGTTTATTGATGTTCTCTGATTATAAAGCCACATTTTCAAATTACTTAGTTTTCTATTTTATCAACAGACTCAACTATTTTTGAGTCAGAAGATAATTGTTGATTATGCTTTATGCTTTCATATTGGAATTAGCACATGCAAGTGTAAATCGACACTTCACTTTGTAGAATGCAGTGTAACAGAGCACGTGACTGATTTTTTTCAGATTGAAAATGAATATGGGAACATTGAGAGCTCCTATGGCAAGGGAGGTAAAGAGTATGTTAAATGGGCAGCTAGGATGGCTCTAAGTCTTGATGCTGGCGTCCCATGGGTCATGTGCAGGCAACAGGATACTCCACATGATATTGTACATTATATCATTCTCCACTACTGAAAAAAAAAAAAAACTGTTATTCGCATTTACCTATACTTACTGATGTAACAATAAGCGTGCAGGTCTCTCTTATACATTATGGAAAAAATGAAAATGTAGTTAATATATTTCCTGTTTAAAATAATTGTCGGTTCAGGTGGTTAATTAAATCATGCTGCTGTTCACAGATTGATACATGCAATGCATACTACTGTGATGGATTTAAACCAAACTCTCAGAACAAGCCAACAATGTGGACAGAGAACTGGGCTGGATGGTATGAACTAAAACATCCTTCAAGGGATTACCATTTATTATGAGCAGTAGTCGCTGCTATTGCAGCATAGCAAGGTGCATAAGTATAGAGGCCACTAATAGCAGCCATTGAAGCTGCTATTCTCTCTCTCTTGAAACCCTTTCTTCAGTCATGTCAATTGGATCTTCACTGAATTGGAGCTCTATGCCATTGCCCACAATAACCAATGTGGCTTTTGGCAGAAAGTCATGGCATAGTACTCCTGTCTCTTGTAACCAGTAGCCATGTGTTTAATTGTCTATGTGGACATCTGTACTCTGAATGTGCGTGTGCCTGCTCGTTAAATACGGATTCTAGTTCTATGCTTTAAATATCTGATTTTGGATAGTCCCATGGTTTTCTTTCAGTTTTTTGAACAGGAATTCCCTTGCCTTCTTTCTTTGCTATTGCAGCTGCTTTCTGATTTTTTACTGTAGCATTTTAAAGGGGCGGCTTCTTTTTTACCGCATTCCACCATTACCTACTTGGCTTTTTATACACGTGATACTGACTTGTTCTGTAATTTAGGAAATTATTGTGGGTTGAGAAACTATGATGATAGTTGGAACATATTTACCCGTAGATGCACCCTAAGGAAGCAGCTCAAGGGTATATATATATGTATGGTTATAGTTAATGACAATATAAATAAAATTAGGAATCAATATTATTGAAATCAGAGAGGGTAGACAGTGAAATAGAGAGAAAACTGAAAGTATATTCTCTTACTCTTGATCACAGGAGACCTATGGTGACTATATTTATATGCATGAGTCTATAACAGAAATCAATTACAGTCTGGCTTTCAAAACAGTTACATCACTGCAATGCCCAACTGTCAACTATTCTAACTATCATATTCTAATAAATATTATATAAATTATTCATAGACCTTCCGAGGTAGTCAATATATTTGTGTTCCATGCTTTTGTCTGTGTGTGTGTCCATGCATATATGCATAAGTGTAACTGCATGCAGCTCTGTGTGTTGAACTGTCGATAAGAAATAGAAGGTAAAAGAGTTAATGTTTTAATAGCTGATTAGGCATTTTGGCTGTGGTGATAAATATTTTGATTGCTTCCAAATGAATTTTAAAGGTATACAAGTTGGGGTGGAAGATTGCCTCGTAGACCTGTTGAAGACCTTGCATTTGCAGTTGCACGTTTTTTCCAACGTGGTGGAAGCTTTCAAAATTATTACATGGTATGATAGAAAGAATTTTTTTTGGATTTTTTTTAATCTCAACCCAGAGGGTTTAAGTCCCTAAAAATGGTAATTTTTTTATTGTGATTTGTGAGGCAACACATTTATTGCACTTTTGTTTTTGTAATGCAATGATTACAGGCATTCCAATTAAAAGTGACTACTTTTTATGGTTTAAACGTAGCCCTAACGGTTGAGGTCAACAAAGCCCATTTTTATTTGGACTAACAGTTCATTTTTTTTTTTGCTAATGGTTATCTCATAGAGAATTCTTGTTTGTGTTGGGTAGGGCTTGATCAAATTGCTGTTCCTTGACCATATTTTGTTCTACATATCTCATGCTTCTGCTTTCCTATTTCCTTGCCTTTTATTAATTTTTTTTTCTGAAATATCATATTAGAACTCTATTATAACTTATAAGATGTGAATGGCCATTACGAGTTAACTTGCATAAAAGATCTTCTGTCTTGAAACTGAAAATGCTGATTAAAAGCATATTATATTGGATGGATTTATTACATTACGAAGTCCTATATTGACTAGGAATATGACTTGAATACTCCTTATAAAGTTTAAACAATGTTCTCTTGAGCTAGCTTTTGGGAGTGAAATAGGTCTGGTCTGGTCTTGATGTTAGGTAGGCTATTTGCATGTGGACTCCTGAGTGTTAGAGAGTTGTGTTAAGATGTCTACTTTGTCTAGGAATATGGGTAAAATATTCCTTAGAATTCAGTGTGGTGATTGTCTTTTAATCACCATATCTTTATGAATTTAAGTTTATTTGTGATAATGTATTATGTATTAGACAACGTTTATCTATACCTGATGCATATTTTGGTTTCTATGGAGATTAGAGTGTCTGTGACTTGCATTGACAAGCCGTTTTATGTTACAGTATTTTGGTGGAACAAATTTTGGCCGCACTGCAGGGGGACCCTTGCAAATTACAAGTTATGATTATGATGCTCCAATTGATGAGTATGGTATGTAGAGGAAATGAGGAATAACAGTAAGACTGTGTTGTTTAAATGCTACCTAACAGGATTCATATAGGCTATAGCTGTTGACATGGATGATGACGCTTGGTTGATGAATCTTGTTTCTCTAGGTCTGCCGAATGAGCCAAAATGGGGTCACTTGAAAGATTTACATGCTGCTTTAAAGCTTTGTGAGCCTGCCCTGGTGGCCAGTGATGCACCAACATATATAAAATTGGGTCCAAAGCAGGAGGTTTGAGCCTAGCCTGAAAAAATAATATATACATGCACACATACATATACACACACACATACATATATACACACATACAAACATACATACATACATACATACATACATATTTCAAGCATTACAGTTGTGTACATTTTGGTAGTTACAGACTTACAACAGTTAGAGACCTTTCCTAAAGGCTAAACTTTGACTCAATTAGTGGCATATATTTTACCAACCCTTCTAAGTTCTAACCCTTTGAGCTTGAACCATATTTGTTGGAAAATCACATTGGATAAAAAAATTGAAGGGAATATAAGCAAGAGGTGTACGAGTCCAAAATGCTTTTGGCTTGTTTGACGAAGTTGCTACCTCAAGCTCAATCCCACTATTAAAGACCAAACACTCCTTTTGCATGTGAAAATTTATCTATTTTGATGCATAACTAAATCTATGTTCATCACAAACTCATGTAGCCAATCCATCTACTGGGGTAATGTGTGGTTGTTGTGCTTGTATGGAAAATTGTACGGGTGAGAATTTTCTTTCTATATTACATTTGTTCATCAATTTCAGGCACATGTGTACCAAGAAAATGTACACCCCAAAGGATTGAACTTGTCTCTGTCTGAATCTCCTGGCATATGCTCTGCTTTTCTTGCCAATATTGATGAACGGAAAACAGCAACTGTGACCTTTCATGGTCAAACATACACCATACCCCCATGGTCTGTGAGTATATTGCCAGACTGCAGAAATACAGCTTTCAATACTGCCAAGGTTAGTTTATGCAGGGTATATTTTTGCTGCTTTAAAAAATTTGGCATGACATTAATTTAGGTCCCACCTATGTATACAATAGTTTATATGTGTGTGTGTGTGTGTTGGCAGCAAAGCAAGGAATAATATTTTTTCCATAATAAATATTTTCCAATATCCACACTCGGATTGAAAGCTTCTGCCATACCCAATTTGTTTCTACTTCATGATTATGTAAAAATTAGTTTAATAGATTTTTGAAAGAAACTAAACTGTTAACTGCTTGAACCATGGTAGACGGAGTTGGAAAGATATGCTTTTGGCAGTGATAATTGTTCTTAACATTTATAATTTATGGAGGGTGACACCTAAGTGAGAATGTTGACCTGACAAGTGGCAAAACAATGTCAAACAAACCATTGATATGAAAACAAAATAACTTGAGTTTAGCATTTACACATTATAGATTATAAATAAATATTTGGAAATTTCTTTTGAAAGGTTATGGATTCTTTTAGGATCACTAGAGTGAACTATAATTCTAGATTTTTCAGCCAAAGAATGTTTTTCTTTATTGCCTCTTGTTGAATTGGGTTTCCCTTTTTTTATTCAGTGGAATTATTGACAATTTTCTTTTAGCTGATGGTTTTTCAGGGATCTAAATTTTGTTCTTGTTGAGCCTAATAATATCGTATGATCCATGTAACTGACTTAACAGAAGACTATTGTCGTTTCTTTTTTTTTCATGGATCTCCTTGATGAATTATAGATTGATCCTAAAAGCACCCTTGATTTAATAAATTTTGGCATCATCTTTTTGTTTGATTGGTTTTTGGCTTTCAAAGTGAAAGCCTTCGTGTCTATTCTTTTTGCAAGGTAAATGTGAAAATGCCAATTGTTTAAATTCACACAGGTTAGAGCCCAAACTTCTGTCAAACTGGTTGACTTTGATGTGCCACCTGTCTTTAATATTTTCCCAGCCCAGAAATTGATGCGCCATGATAGCATTCATCACATCTCGAAGTCTTGGATGATGACAAAAGAGCCAATCAATGTATGGAGTAAGAGCAGTTTCACTGTACAAGGTATATGGGAGCACTTAAATGTAACAAAGGATCAATCTGACTATCTTTGGTATTCTACCAGGTAATTATGCACTCCTGAATACTATGTGGCGCATTACAAAAAGATAGTATGTGACTTGTTTTTCTTATAGTTTCTGAATACTTCTATCAAAAGAAAAAAGGCATGCCCCAAGGACTGACTTTATTGGAAGCTTCAGCTTTTGGGTGAAAGATCACAAAGTGTTTAAGTGTGGACAATGCATGCCACACCCTAACTTTCTGCTTAAATTATACTTCTTTATTGGATAAAAGTGACAAACTCCCAACTGATTGGTTGTAGAATGTCAACATGTTACATGAAAGAATGTGGAGAAGATATCCTCCATACCAAAATTGAACAGAACAGATATGAGATGCATAAAAGCTAAAAACACTCTAAACTACTCCCTCCGGTTCATTTTACATGGCCCTCCTTACAAGGACACACAATTTTAGGAGTAGTTATTATTTTGGTTTTATAAAAGACAATTTTATCTTTCCAAATTTAATATCATTTAAAGTCAAACTCCATTATTCTACATTAATTATACAAATTTCAAAACGTTAAGTTCTTAAGGATAAAATAGAAAAAAAAGGTAATAAATGTTTTAAATTTTTTGTAGGGGCTAATAAAAAGAAACACTCATTTTTTGTTTTAAGGGCTAATAATATAAAACCAAAGGAGTGAAGAGCCCCATGGTATTTTTCTCTATATCGGCCGAAGGGATACCCTGGAAGAAGCCATGTTTTGAATTCCATCATTATGCAATGAAAAAAAATCCTTAATAATATTTTAAATATTAATTCCATGGTTTTCTAATTGTATTTCTATTAATTTGTGTATATAATGCAGAATATATGTTTCAGATGATGACATCTTATTTTGGAAGAACAATGATACCCATCCCAAACTTATTATTGGTAGTGTCCGTGATATATTGCGTATATTTGTCAATGGCCAACTTATAGGTAATTTTTCTTATAGTATTCTATGTATTGTGTATTTGAAGTCAAGCATGTTTCACTTTTTTTTCTTCAATTAATGGAAGTTCTATTTTGAATTCACTTTACTATGTAGTTGCCCTAGCAAGACTCTTAACATGTGTCATTTTGTGCTGGAAGTTCAGTGATGCTAAGTTCAGTGATGCCATATCACTTTGAATCTACATGTGTTTGTCCAACCATCAACAAAACAAAGTCTTATCCACTAAGTGAGATTGGCTACATGGATCATACGACGTCTTTGTGTCTTATCATTCACCAACTCTTTAAGGATTCCATTCACCAAGAGGTTCCTATCAATAACCTCATTAAGTTTTCTTTTTGGTCTTCCCCTACCTCCCTTCATAGGGCTCCAAATCATCTGTTTAACTTTCTTATAGTTGCTTCCAAGGATTTCCTTTGCACATGTCCTACCACCTTATACGATTTTCTATCATTTTCTCTTCAATTGGTGTCACGTCAACTCGAGTTTGAATATTTGTTACATGGCTACACATCCATCTTAACATCCTCATCTCAGCCACCCCATTTGGTGTTTATGTTGACCTTTCATTGCCCAACATTCACTCTCATATAGCATAACCAGTCTTATCAGTTCAATAAAACTTTCCTTTAAGTTCATTAGGTACTTCTTAATCACACACAATTCTTGAAGTTCTTTTCCTTTTCAACCACCCAGCTTGTATCTTGTGCGAAACATCCCCGTTAATTTCATTGTCATCTTATATTATTGACCCCAAATACTTGAACCTTGACACTTGAGGTATAACATGGTCTTCTAATTTTACCTCCAAGTCACAATTAACTTGTCTCTTTGTTAAACTAACAGTGCATATACTTTGTCTCTATAACTATAGTTTAAAATTGATCTTTTCCCTTGACTGCATTATGAGGACTATGTCATTTGTGAAAAGCATGCACTTGAGAACTTCTTGGGTTGACTTTGTATAACATTCAAGACCAAATTGAACAAAAATAAGGACCAAGGATGATCTCTGATGTAGATCAATTTTGTTAGGAAAGTCCTTTGTCTCTTTTCCAGGTGTTCTCACTAATAGTTGCTCCCTCATACATATCCTTTATAGCTTTAATGTACACTACATCTCTTTTCCAAGGCTTTCCGCAACACTTCTTTTTGGACTTGATCATAGACTTTGATCAAGTCAATGAAAACCATATGCAAATCTCTTTGCTTACTCTGGTATTTTCCATCAACTGGTCTTTTCCGAGTGTCTGTCCAACCATTGCAAGGAAATATATTCCGCAAAACTTTGGTTGATTGTGTGTTCATTTGGTTTCCTTTGACTTATGTTATCGTTTTATCTGGATGGAGACTTTTTGTTCGAATTCTTTTTGTCTTTTGTTATAATTATGAATATTTCAGTTAGCCTAGCTACGTCATGAACAAATTATCATGAAAACTTAATTTGTTTGGTGAAGACATGAGTGGTTTCATATCATTTGGGGCATGTAGATTGCATACGATTGAATTTATTTTTATGTTGTACCTGGCCACAAAGCCAGGTAAATTACTCCAGGAAATCCACAAGGCTAGGTTGATTTTTGGACAATAAAGGGTGACCCAATATTAGATATATGAGAAGCTGTAGTACCATCTCAAATTTTGGTTGGACCTAATGCAATAATTTTATCACAAATTACCCAAAACACATCCAAAACATCATATCATACCATGTTTTACTTTGAATTAGCATTTGAAAACCAAAGATTGACTACTTGCAACCCAGAACACGCTGTTAGTTGAACTATGTTGTTGCAATGAATGGAAAGGTTTGTGTTTTGAAGATAATGATCCCTACTTTTCCTATTCAAAGCATCAATTATATCATGATGATTATGCTCTGAAGTTATAATATGTATTTCTTTTTCCTGTATATTCATATAGTACATTCATATGGTTTCCTGTCTTTTCCAAGTGAAGGTAATGTTGTTGGTGATTGGGTCAAGGTGATCCAGACTCTTCAATTTCTCCCTGGTTACAATGATTTGACACTATTATCTCAAACAGTGGGTTTACAGGTGAAATTCATAGTATATTTTTAACATGTATCCTTTTGCATATTGCCAAAAGCTTGAATAATTTAAAATCAACACTAATTTCATCAGAATATCAGGTTGGAATATTATAGGACATTATTCTCTGGATTTTACTTTCTCTTAGCACATGTTCAGATTCTATCAAGTAGTGGTAGCAAATATCTGCTATATCTATTAGACCATTAATTCATTGGAAGTTGTTAATCATGCCCATATAGTTAAATGGTTTTATTTATTATTAGTTATACTCTTGTCCATTAATGAATTTATTAGTTATACTCTTTCTATCTGTGTCTTTTGTTTCTTGTTTCTCTATTTTCTTATATTTTCTTCAACTTATTCTCCTATCAAAGAACTAAGGAATAATGATTTCTGACTATACACTTTCTCATTGAAACAATGTTGAAGAATTATGGTGCATTTCTTGAGAAAGATGGAGCAGGGATTAGAGGTACAATAAAGCTCACTGGATTTGAAAAGGGAGATATAGATCTTTCGAAATCATTATGGACCTACCAGGTATGTATGTATTGTTTGAGATCTTTACTCATTGTGAAGAACTATACGAACTGTTAACTGATTCTTAGAGGAAAATACTGTTAGATTCAGTACACTAAAGCTTTAAGTTGTTCTCTGTTTGTAAGTAGGTTTTTACAGTTAGTATAAATTCAGCAAGTACACAAGCCCAATACATGTGTTTCTTTCTCTTGTTTTCTACATGGTACTTTCTGGACATATTACCACTGGCCTCTGAATTCAAAGGATCAGCTTGCTAATATTTTCAACAGATCAATCAGTTATATATGTATCAAGTTGGTCCATACATAAACCCATACATGCATATTTCCATATAGTGGATTTCCCCTCTCTCTCATTCTCTACAATGTATGTTCTGTGATACAGATACTCTTTTCTGGTATTTTGTCACATTAACCTAATAATAAAGGTCTGTGATAAAGAACACATTTCAATTTTTTGTAAAAGGTGGAGCTTTTGTTGAGGTAATAAGAATTGCAAAAAGATGAATGCAGAAATTATTGGTTACATGTAAACCAATCAGGGTTTGATTTTGTGTCATTTGGGAATTCATGCTTTAGTTGTATAGGTCTTGGCATATCTTAAGTTGGATTGAGATTTTATTTTCCAGTATACAATAGGCTTTTGATTCTAAGTTGGGAGTACATGTCCTTGTAGGATTAGATAGGTGTTTAAATTGATTGTTTAAGGTTTTATGTCCTTTAGGATTTCAACCATGTCATGGTAATATAAGGATAGAAGTTTTAATCTTTTTATTGATTTTTTTTATTGGTTTCAAGACAAGGGTATACAAAATTGCTTTTTTTTTTTTATTGTTTTTACTTGGTTTCAAGTCTTTGTTCAACTTGAGTTTTGGTATCATGGTAATACAAGGATATATGAAGTTGCTTTTTTTTTATTGGTTTTTCTTGGTTTCAAGTCTTTTTCAACTTGAGTTGGTAATTCTGGTTCCTTTTACTGAAAGAAACTTCAGGTGCTGCTTTAGTGGTGTATTTTCTTGGCATGTCTTGGTTTCATGATCTTTGTTGCTAGTAATTTCCTTGTTCTGTAATTTTCATCTTCATGCCATCACATTAGTATAAAGAACTTGAAAATACTGATCCCACTTTATTCAATTTTATCCTAGGTTGGGCTTCAGGGTGAGATTTTAAAATTTTACAGTGAAGAGAATGAAAATGCAGGATGGGTAGAATTGACTCCCGAGGCCATTCCATCCACATTTACATGGTACAAGGTAAGTTTGAGCTGTTCAGGCTATATATCTATGTGAACTATTATATAATAAAAGAAAATGGAAAAAGAAAAAAAGAGCATGTAGTACTAGTAATTGAACTAATTTAAATTGGTTATGGGAAATATAAAATCACTCATGAACCTCCTTAACAGCTTAAGCTTCTTAGAGAATTGATTCTTGACATGGTATTAGAACCTGTAATGACTGCTTAGCAGTTTGATATTGGTCCAGCCTCATTTTTCGAGATAAAGTTAAATTTAAGCATTTCAGAATATCTATAAAATACAGGACAAGAATGATGCAAAATAGATTAGGATAATTTATGATATTTTAGGGGACAATTGAGTTACCTAAATTTTAGGACCTCAGCTTGTAGGAATTTCTTATTCTTAGAGGTTATATCTTCTCTTTAGAAACTTATTTGTTTGTTTATTTAGTTTGAATTAGGAATATAGTAGTACTATAAATAGGACTACGTGGTGAGTATTTTGTATCATGGAACTATGCATGAAATATTATTTGAAGTCTTTTTTCTCTCTGTTCTCATCTTTTAGTTACTAAACTCACATTTTCAACAAAGCACAAGATAAAAGGCCATACGTTGTTCATGCTTCAAGCCCAAGGGGATCTTTGTTGCATGAGAGGTTGTTAGAAATATAAATCATTCACGAGCCTCATCCTAACCAATTACCCTTTTAGGCTATTAGGTGACTGTAGGCATAATAATTATTTTATCACAAATGATAAAGGGCCAGGATAAACCACAAATCACAACACTACCAAGATTGTATGAAGGTGCAATGTTCATTCTTTCCCAAAGCTATTTTATTGCAATAATCTACTCTAATAATAACCATCTGTTTATTTAAGCAGACATATTTTGATGTCCCTGACGGCACAGATCCAGTTGCTCTTGATTTGGGAAGCATGGGGAAAGGTCAGGCTTGGGTGAATGGTCATCATATTGGAAGATACTGGACTCGGGTTTCTCCAAGAACTGGATGCGAACAAGTCTGTGATTATCGTGGAGCATATAATTCGGACAAATGTTTAACTAATTGCGGAAAACCAACTCAAACCCTGTATGTAGAGTCTCAAAAAGTAGTTACTACAACTGTTGGTTTCATCTAATTATAAAAACTTCAAGGACAAATTATGAAATGTCACTCAAGGAAACATTTGTGTTTTGTTGAAGTCTCCTAATCAATCCTCTCAATAATCCATACTAATTACTAAATGAGGAAAATAATGTTTTTTTATGTTCTTGAGTTGAGATACAAAAGTGCATCAACTTTGAATTTAATATTTTTATTGATATTGGAAGGATTATTAGAAGGATGTAGCGTTGCTTATGCTTATTGTATATTAATGCTGTAAATAAATATCATTGTATTTTCCTTAAGAGTTTGTGGTGATTCTCCAGGTACCATGTGCCACGATCATGGTTGAAAACATCCAACAATTTACTTGTTATCTCGGAGGAAACTGGAGGAAATCCCTTAGCGATTTCTGTCAAGTTACATTCGGCCAGAACAGTTTGTGCTCAAGTGTCAGAATCTGATTATCCACCTTTGCAGAAGTTGTGGAATGCAGATTTCATTGTTCAAGGAATTTCTGCAAATAATATGATACCTGAGGTGCATTTGCATTGTCAAGATGGATATACAATTTCCTCAATAACATTTGCTAGTTTTGGTACTCCGGAAGGTAGTTGTCAAAATTTTTCTAGAGGAAGTTGCCACGCCCCTAGTTCAATTTCCATGGTTTCCAAGGTAAACTCTATACCGAGTAGCTTTTTACTGTTTGCAAGAAGTGCCTTTGAGAAAAATGATGGGCATAGTTCTCGGCAGTCGGCAAGAAAGCAAAAACTTCGCAAGATATATATAAAATTATTACAATTCAAATTCTTTTGTTACCACAAAGTTGATGAGAACTTGTATGCTAAGAAATTTGTTAGGTGGCTATTGTTGACACGTAGCATGGTAAAGGGGTTGTAGTGTTTTAATTAGCCGCAGACTTTTGGTGTTATGATGAAAAATATTCTTTGATTCACCATTAAGGAAAAGGGGGAAAACTTGCCTAAAATGAATCATCTAATAGAAGAAAAGTGGAAACTTAAATCTACCTTCGATTCACGTTTTTATAAATATAATGAGTATAATTTCTGTTACAATTCATCTTAGAAAGTATTTTTGGTTTGACTATTTATCAAGGAATCAGTTGCTTGCTGCTTGGTATTTCTAGTGTGTCAAGTTTTGTCTAGTATTAAAATGGGTTAAATGTATTTTTAGTGTCTATGTTTTGATTGGTTTTGGCTCCTCAGTTATTCTTTTCATTAGTTTTAATCTTTATGTTATTTAATACGTTGAAATTAGTCTCTAATATGTTGAAATTGGTCCTTAAAATATAACACGATTAACAAAATTACTAAAACGGAAATGCTTCTATCTCCTGATTAGTCTCTCCAACTTATTATTCTTTGAAATTTCTCAAAATGAACCTTATTTTCTTCTCCTTTAATGTTTTTAGGGACCAATTTCAAGATACCTCATTTTGATTATAGACCCTTTAAATATATTTAATATTACTTTCTACATTGTAGGCATGCCTAGGGAAAAGGAGGTGCTCAATTAAAGTCTCTAACACTGTATTCGGAACTGATCCTTGCCAAGATGTTGTGAAAACTTTGTCTGTGGAAGCAAGATGCACATCACCATTGAGTGATGATCTCTTTCAAGAGGCTGTAAGTAGCCTCTAAAATGAGGTTTGTTCGTATATGTATGATACCACACTAAATGTCACGATTCATTACATGATATACTTGGCCATTTGGCTTTTGACAAAAATGAATAATCTCTGTCGATAATAGTTCTCTGTTGTGCATGTAATTTTATACACTGGCCTGGTCGGTATGATTATCTATTATCTGTTGAGGGTTATCGTGTCAGATGGTGTTTACAGAATCAACATAACCTTTACAGAATAATTGAACTCTTATCATTACAGGATCTTAAAGTTAAGGGCAAAAAGACCTGCATCTTTGAATATTATTCTAAATAGTAACACTTATTGTGACAGGAATTATGACTTGAATTAAAATTAAGATAAAATTATGTTCATGTTCATAACACTACAAGAAGCAACACATTAGTATATGCTATAGCATTGATTGGTCCATGAAGGAACTTTAAAACTAAAAGAATTTTTACTAGGTCTCTCTAAATATAAAACATAATTATTACACTTTTAGAAAATTGATTAATTTAATTAAAATTATTAAATTCGGTTGAAATTTATAATTTTTTAAAATTACACTTAAAATAATTATGACTTATTATTTAACTCTCCCTATTTACTACTTAATTATTATGAAATAAATAAATAATATAATTTAGATATCTTATTATTATTTTGATTCAAAAAAATCATACATTAATAGAGTATTTTAATAAGAAAATAATTGAACTGGTCTGGACCGGGGTCTAGGATCCGGTATGGGACCAGCCACAAGGATGCAGGTGTTTTTAGGGTTTGCACACCGGAACTGTGTATATCCGACGTACTAATCCGGTCTCTCAGTGAGAGAGGCCGGTCTTGTTGTCCTGGAGATCCTTCACACCAACGATTCGCGTTGTAGGAGGGCGAAAGGTGGTGCCACCTGCGAAGATTCTCCGACGCTCAAGTTAGAAGAGTGTATGAACTGAATGAATACTCAAGCGTGATAACAGTAAAATGTGAGATAGAATAACGATACCATGCATGTGTGTTGATATGGCTTCTTATAGTTGAACGTAAGAGAAAAAATGAGACGTTGGATGCAGGTGGGTCCCTTATCTCTGATTGCGTGTATATTGTGTCAATCAAAGTGGCTCGACTTTCAGAATGTGTCAGGAGGGTAGGTCAATTATCAGAGTACAATCCTCTAGAGAGAGGAGAGGATAATCATCTTTTCCGCATAATCTGCTGACACGCCCACTTACTTTCTGAAGCCATTGATGTGACGTATTTTGCTACAAGCAGTGTCTTCGTTGATAAGTTATCATAAGGCTCTTCTCTTGCTATGAGGGAAAAGCTAACAATTATATAAATATCCTGTATCAATGAACACAGAACCGTTACATCGAAAATGAATGATGCTGTCATGGAGTGAGGGCGGATGACCAGACAACGGATATCCGGTGTGGTAACGTTGAACCTGGACACCGGTTTTCCTTATATGAGATCAGTCTGACGTCACAAGTATGGGGGCCGGTATCTAGACCGGATCAATAATTAATAACAAAAATTTAAGAGTCTTATTAAAGGACAATATTTTTTGAAAAAAAATCCTATATTTAACGATAGTATTAAAAAAAAATCCTTAGTGTGTAAACTCTTTAAAATCTAATATACTTTTTACAGTTGAGGTTCTTAAATGGTCTTAAATATGTCAGATTAATATTGAATACTAAAAAAATTTAGTCAACCAAACCCAATTTATTTCTTAATTTGAATATGAAACAAACACATGGAATTGTTTGTCAACACAAATTGGCTTTCAATTAAAATCCAGGTAAATAGTCGAAGCACACCCTAGGAAATTTATAAAATACACGGACAAGCTCTTAAACTACTTCCAGGATTCTGAGACAAAAATCTTTGCTGCAAAATGGTATTATTATCCCTTCTGCATTTGACAAGACAAGCACTCACACAGATGAAGAGTATCATATTCGCACGATAGCTAGGAGGAAGGAGTGCATTTCACTTCAAACGTGTGATATTTTTTGCCTTATTAATAATGTTTTGACCTATCTCCGGATGCTTGAACTTCAAAAATTTATCAAGCTTAAGAGAAGCTTCAGAAAGGCAGCTATCGTCAATACAGGACTCTGATTTGAGAGCAAAATGGACCTCATTGACGTCCTCATCAAGATGGAGGCAGAAGAGATGGCTGAAGACCTATGTAAAGACAACAGAAATAAAATTTTTAAGTAATATTACACATTATCAAAGTAAACACTAAACAACATGCTTTCAGTTGACTAGGCATGGTATAAAACATCTTCACACAATAAATCAAAACCAAATACTGAATAAACATCTATAGTCAATAACAGCATCCAGGATACATCTTCAATTAACTAAAAAATGCATTTTCTTAGTAAGCAACGAAATACCATACCAGAAAGAATGGTTAACATTTTTTTTATAAAATTTAATACAGAAACAGTTTACCCTATTATTAATTTTTCAGAATTATTTGTTACCTTTGCAACACCAACACATGACATTCAATATGAACGAGATATGCTTGATTAAAACCTCACTCTGACAAGATTTATCATGAGTTAAATTTTTATAAAATCATGACCTAAAGGATGCCTAGAATTTGGGATGAATCTTGGCACAATAATAAGGCCACAATGGTCAGAGGTTCCACTCTCTAACAACCTTTCTGTTTATATCCATCTTGTTTATGTAGACCATACGGTACCATTATCACAAGACACAATCAAGAAAGCATGAAAGCTCTAAAACAGCACTTCTTTCAACATTTTCAGAGTGTGTTGTCAGTTCTGTGGTGATACAATTGATTACGAGTAGATATAATTTTGTAAATTTGATCAAGTAAAATGGGTAATGAAATGATGTAATTTGTGTTTGAAAAAATATTATCAGAAAAGTGGTTTTCAGAGGTAATGTTATTTGGATATTATTCATCAAAACTGCTTCTGGAGTGCATATATGCCAAAATTACAATCATATTCTGTCAATAACACGTGAAGAGCAAATGTTGAAGGGCAACTGAGACATTACATGGTGCGTAATTGATTTTGTTAGAAGCAAAAGCAACTTCAAGTTACTTCTCCTTCAACCATGGTTTTGGTATTATAATTCATTATCCAAACATCATAAAATCAATTTTGATCTATCATCTATACCAAGTCATGGTTTGGCCACTCAATAATGATGGGATTGAAGTTAAGTCATAAACAGGTATATTGCCATTTCACCAATGAAATATTCACAAGAACTCTTTAGCATACTACAGACTCTAAATCTTTTATTAGTTAACTAGATCTCTGATAAGTCTCAAAGAGACATAATATTTGACCTAAAAAAGTCCCTTAAGTAATAATTATTTAAGTTTTTAGCTAATTATATATTGAATTATATGGATTATATAATTATCATTAAATTCTTATTTATGTGATAATAATAATTATTTATAGTGATTAAGGTTGAATTAATTAAATACGGTGATAATTTGGAACAAAGATGTCAAGTAGTGCACGATGGTTATGAGACCACACTCAGTCCATGTCCCTATGCCAATGGGCGTAGAGCTCCTCCCAGCCCGCGAATTTATATTAAAATTCAACTCCCTAACAAAAGTTAACACCTAAATTTAGAAGATAAGAAGCAAGGACACAACAACCTTCCAAGTAATAGACGGGTCCCATTGATTTGAAATAACATTCTCCATTTTTATTTCCTATTTTCAATTCCAAAATTGTCACCTTGTTTTCATCACAATAGTTTTGCATAGAAAACAATGAAAACAAAAAAAATGATTTTCAGTATATATTTATCAAACTTTTAGAAATAGAAAACAAAATAAAAAACAATGCAAAATTTTTGCAATAGTAAAAACATAGAATGAAAACAACAAACATTTCTCAAACTGAAACAGCCCCTAAAGTTCTTTTTCTGACCATTTGTTAAGGTAATCCAATTTATAAATTGTTGTCCTAAAAGCTCCATTTCCTAGCATCTCCAGAAGTTTAAATCCCTCTTTCAAAACACTATATTCACTTGTACAACATTAATCAACAGGATTAGTACTACTTACTCTGCCGTTCGCAATGACTTTGTCTCCTGATGTCCATGTAATGTTGTATAAATTCAGAAATAAAAAACATAACTTTTTCCACCTTTCCCAGCGTCTAGTTATATTTGGAGAGATCGTTTCATAAATTTTGGTTAAACCCTCAAAATTTGGAGTACTTTTACTTTCCTTTCAAAAGTTTACAGGTTTTAGCAAGAACAAGTTGAGTGGATTTTGCCCCAACTGTGCTGATTGTGTTTCCATCTCCTCTTGGGACATTACACACAAGCATTTTTTAATCTTTAACACACACGGGGACACCATAAAAGTTGTGTTACTCAACCAGGGACACCTTTGACAATTATAGGATGAATTTGACTTCTCATAAAACAAAACAAAACAAAAAATTAGATGCTGTTAAACAGTGTTAAAGGTTCCATCTCAAAAGCAATTGACAATGATTGGAGTGACCTTACAGGTATTTAAACCATGAGAAATATTATGAGGCAGACGATGTGGGACTTCCAACACGCCCCCTCCAACGAAAGGACAACTCTTGGCCCATAAGAACCAGAAAGAATGTTCTGGCTCTGATACCATGTTAAAGGTTCCATCCCAAAACCAATTGACAATGGTTGGAGTGGACTAACAGGTATTTAAACCATGCGAAATATTATAAGGCAGGTGATGTGGGACTTCCAACAAACAGATTTGAAATAAATCTTCAAGCAAACAAGACAACACAGCCAGATATCAAACGTTGTAGTCCCAATTCCCAAATGAATATTATTGCACTAATATTTGTTTACCTTTTTCATTCTTGAGAGAACCATGTCCTTAATGGCTTGAGATCGTGACACCAAATTGACAACAAAGAGACCTTCCTCTGAAAGTTTATCCTTTACAATCTCCAGAAATGACTCATCCACAAAATCTGGAGCAGGGCATGTCAATCCTGAGCTGCGAAAAAATATGTAATGTTTAAGCAGGATGCTTTAGCTCATATAAGATACAATTTACAACCCTTTCTTTATTATCTCCTGGCCATTCTTTAATAGCTTAATGTGATGAGTGATAACCAAATGCATAATTCAATTCACCTTGGGTCTGAAGAGTCGACATCAACAACAATTATATCAACTTCAGTAGCTCCTACACCTGCATAAGATGTGGTTGGACTCGCATTCAAAGGAGACTCAGTATAGCTAGAATCATTACTTTTTCCATGAATATGAGCTTCTCCGGAACTAGCCATCTCTCGGACAAAATGAATCCCATCAGCTACATGCACCTGGATTCCCAAGATTAATTCAACAATTTCTTAAAATATATTGTGATTCTCTTAGCATTCTACACACAGCCCCCACATCCCTCCCCCAAATATGAAAATTGAACTCTCTTTATCTGCAGTTGCCACTTGACACACTTTCATCATCATCCATAACACTCAAATTATAAACCAGCATTTAAAACTGCCTGAGAAGTCATCCCAAAATAACTACCTACAAGAGTCAACATTGTATGATTCAAATCGGAATGGATAGTCTTTTCTTTAAAATGATTATAGTTTCACGGGAATATTTCCCTTGATGTAAATCAGTATCTGGCTTTACTTTTTTGGTTCATTTCATCCTTATTTAGATTAACTTCTACAAGCCGTCAAAAACAGACAAGAATGTATATTTAACTACCTTTAAGCGTTCATCGTCAACAAAACTGAAGTAGTCCCTTGCAATATCAACAATTACGGGGTCTAACTCCACTGCCTGTTGATATAACATTAATGTCAAATCATGTTAATTCATTCTGAAGAATAAATCATTAGGTATAGTCTGAGAACTCTTAATTTATTCCCCCTCTACAAATGGAAAAATTATATATTGCATTATTACCTCAATTTTCAAAAAGGGAATACACCCGTGAAGAAACATCGGAAGCAAACCTGCTCCAAGACCTATTATCACTGCTTTTACCTGAGATATGCCACTTGAATGCATCAGAAGTAATGGATGACAAGTGTTTTAGAGATGTTAAAGAATGTAAAGCAAGTTAATATGGCATGTACTTATTATTTCCTATTCTTCAAAATAACATACTTAATGTACCTAGGAAATAGTAGATTGATGTATCACATGATAATTATCAATTGATATATGAATCTACCATTTCCTAAGGAAATCAAGAACTGTTATTTCCAACACATATTAACAAGCAACCAACTAGAAATTGCACATATAGAAGATTATTAGAGAGGATGACAAATCCTCACAGATAGACAACAAAAAGAGAAAAACTAGAACCTGTAGGATTCATAGAATTATTAAATAAGACATTACCATGAGTAATCTGTCTACACACCTCGGTATGTGTATTAATCTATATTAATTACAAGAGAACATGAAAAAATGAGTAATAACTAATACTTCTACTACTCATTATACTTGTCTTTGTCTAATACAACATAAATGTGCCACAAACATTTAATTCTAACACTTTCCCTCAAGCTGAAGCACCTTTGCATATGTTACCCAAAAAAAAAACTGAGACACTCTGAAGAAGTTAACAAATATTTCAGCAAACTTATCATTGTTGTTGACATTGTATCAATCTTCGATAGCAATGTAAAGTTGTCAATAATCCAAAACCACCATAGCAAGATGGTGGATAGCATGATGGCTGGCCACTATTCCCAATAACATAATTACAGGATAAATAATTTGTTAAGCTAACTAAAATACTCAAAAATAAAACTTAAAAGACATTCACAATTCATAGTCAAATGTCATTCTTGAGGCTACACAGACCTAAATAATAGAAGTCAAGGATCCTAAAAGATAAAAGAAAAATCATGCCTTTAAAAAGAGACTTCTCTGAAATGAAAAATTATAAAACACAAACTCTGGGGAAAGTAGGGGAACATGTTGAGACATCCATGAAATAGAAAAAAAAACACATTCTTGGTAAGAAAAATCTAAAAATATGAATAAATAACCACTTGTCAATAAGTTATTACTCATTAACCACTCATTGAACATCAACAGCTGAGTGGTTAGTTTTTCCTAAAGTCATAATTTTTTTGCCAGAACCATAAGTTCCTTTTGTAATTTCCCTAAATAAAAGATGGAAATACTTGCCATTTTGCCGTTTGATGCCACATTTTCCATGTAAGAAGATATTAATGAGAATCCTGAAATAATCCCAGTATGATAAGAACTAGCTACATAGCCATGATAGACTGTCAACTGCCTGCTTACTCCTGATTCATCAGGGAGAAAAATATTAGAAAGGCAACAGAGTTATAAATAGCATAAGCAACAAACTAGGTCTAACTCACTCCAAAAAGTAAGCTTGCATTGTTTAACAGTTCAGTAATATCTATACAATTGAGTTTCTCTCTTCCAATTTCTCTCAAGGATACAAACAAAAAGATGTTGGCACAATATGGGTGCCACACGGGATAGATGTGTGGAAACTACATCCAATTAAATTAGGCATTTCAAAAAAAATATTCTGAAGATAACAAATGGGGGGAAATGGATTGTTCTGAAAATTTTCACTCCAGCACTGCTAGAGCAAACTGTTATAGTGCACTCTTGATAACTATGTTTTAAATACACATTTGTCATGGATTGAGTTTTTTTTTTTTTGTAAGCATTTATATGTGTATAGTATAAATTATGTAATTTGTATAGTAAAAAAAAAACATCAAAACAGCAGTCATCATCATGCGCTATACAGCTAGAGCATTTTTAGGATGGCCGCTACATGCTACTATCTAAGATTGATAACTGATCAGATTCAGCAATGAACATTGCACAGTGATCTAAACACGCAGGAGGCAAGAGGCAATAGAATTTTCATACACACACAGAGATGTAAATCCGTGTGTATTGTGATTAATATTCAGAATGATTACAATGGAGGTCACTGTATTTATGCAGTGAACCTAAGCCTTAGAGAAGTCTGTTATGACAGTTACAGCTGAACAGAACAGAATCATCTAGATAGGATAAATAGCTAGATCTAATATAAGCAGAACTCAGACATATGTCTACTATACTCTAACGAGAGGAAAAGAATTACCAACATTCCTTCTCTGAGACCCACTTTTTCCAGATTTAGAAGATCCGTTGTTTTTCTTCCTCCCTGTCTCACCAACCAATTTGGAACATATCTGTTCATCTTTCAGCAGACCTTCAGACTGCACCAAATTTACAGCTCTATCGAATACAAGACGTCGAAACACCAGCTCTCTAGAAGGAAAAATACAACTGACTTCACTATCAACATTTTCATAAATAACATCTTCAATAATAATCGTCCCGGTTAGTAAAGATGTGACCTGCAGAGCACACATAACTATTAATGGTATAATGAGAAAATGGGGATCATTTTAAATCAAGCAAGTAATTACAAGAATGAGCATTCTTAGAAAACGAGAGAAATTCTAGAGAGAGAATGACAATTGTTTTCATTGTTATGATATTCTTCAATCTGATTTTACAAAGTACATGCTTATATTAATAGAGGCTCAGTTAAGAGCATCTGGAATGATCCTAACTAACCACTACTGACACTGCCAACTCACTTCTAAAAAACTTGCTGAGTCAACCTAACAGACTAATCATGATATGCTTCCAGCACAGCAGCATAGAAGGCTCTGATATTAATACCCCGATAACAAGCATCCATGTAAAGAGTGGGTAATGTCACAGATCTTTAAAGATACATTAGCTCCATTGTGTATTGAAGATACAAGAAATTCTTTCTCAATTTGTCTTGTTATCAACAGGGTATTAGAGTCTGATCAGCCTAAAATATTGGGTTACCTGCAAAATGTTGAGTAATGCAAATTGCACGTGCCAGATGTCTAGTTTGGGGCATGAAGGGAGTGTGTTAAGATGTCTACATCAGCTAGAAATATGACAATAATACTTCTTATAAGGCTCATGGCAATGTCTCTCAATTTGTCCTGTTCTCAACATGGTATTAGAGTTTGACCAGCCTAGAATATTGGGTCACCCGCAAATGTCCACCATGACAAACTTCACGTACCAAATATCCAGTGCAGGGCACGAGGGGAATGTGTTAAGATGTCCAACATCAATTAGGAATATGACCATAATACTCCTTATAAGAATGGCTGTCAAACTCAAGGGTCAACTTGTAAAGTTGCGTGATAAACTAATAAACCGATGATAAACTCATGGTTCTTCAAACTCGTCTAGACTTGTGTGGATTATATGTCCATGAGTCTATGAACTGCAACTGAATTTTCTCAAGACTCCTCTAAATGACTGTTTTTTGCGTCCAAAACCTAACTTTTGTGTCTTTTTCCTCTTTTGCAACTACATGAGAGCTTCTATTTAGGTCCTTGGTCTATTTATCGTTGGTTTTGTTGTTATTCCCTTTGCTTGGTCACACCTATGCTGGTCGCACCTATTTTGAATGTTGTTTTTAGTATTTTTATGACTCTTTTTGCCTGGACATACAGCTTGTATTATTTTAATGTTATTTTAATGGTATTTTAGTAAGTGGTAGACTTAAGACTCTTACGAGTTAACTTCAGAGTCGAGACCTAAACTAGTCTACTTAGACTCGTGTGTCTGACAACCTTGCTTATAAGGCTTACAGTACCCTCCTCTCTTTAGCTAGCTTTTGGGAGGAGTAAGACATAGTCTATTTTCTAATATAGTATCAAAGCCTTTTTAATGGGGTGCATATACATTGACAGACTATAGGTTTGTTCCATCAAATTTCTCTTCTTTCTTGGTTGTTTTTTGTTTTGTTTGTCAGTCTAGCAAGATTTCTCATCCCACTCCCCCTCTCCCTCTCCAATTTGTAATTTTTTCTCATCATCTAACAAAATTTCTTTTTTCATCAAAATAAAAAAGATTAGAACTTAAGAAAATATATTAAAAAACAACACTCTGGAAACCAAGCAAAACAGTAGAAGGTGATACATTATGGCCAAAGTAACTTACACATGGGATCAGATTCCTATACAGCACCCACTTCTCCCAAGTATTAGATTTAAAATATATTTATTAAGCCTATGTTCATTTCAAAGGATAAAGAAGGAGGGAAATTGGAAGGAAAGAAAATGAGATGGAAAAGAAAGTCTTCCTATGGTTTGAAGGAAAAGGAGGAAACAGGAGGAAAACAGAAATAGGACCAAGTTAATTCACTCCTTAGATAGAAGAAAATGAGAGGAAATGTGGTGGACTTATTGTTTAATAAATACTAATAGTTTAATAAATATTATTAAAAATTATAAAAAACTTCAAAAATAATTTTTTATTTATTTAAATTTATTATAATAGATATAAAATTTTATATATGAAATTTAATTTATTTTTCATACAATTAATTTATTTCCACCTACTTGTTTCATCCATCCAAACAAGAAAAGATTGCTTTTTCCACTTCATTCTTTTTTTATTTCTATCCATCTTGTTTCTACCATATTTCTTTCCTTTTTAATTCTTTCCTTCTTGTTTCATCTCACTATCCAAATGAAGCCTAACTGCTCTCCAATTTAAGAATCACAGGGGCATCTAGAAAGAGAATTCACTTCACCAAAATAACAACAAAAGGAGAAACAACATTATGCATTGTCGCTACTAACCTGGTGAACAAGTTTTCTTTCCTTGATTCCGTCACTTGCCATCATAAAACTGCAGCCATTTATTCAAGAATTAATATAAAGTGTACGTGCATGTTCAAGAAATATTATTTTTCTAAAAAATAATCACTTATATTTCAAATTCTCTTTCAGAAAGTTGACCAAAAAAAAATATGCAATTATTTTTTCAAATTAAGTTAAACTAAACATGCAGATAGTATGACAACAGCATCTGAAAAAAAATGGTTTACAGTATCGTATTTACTGTGACACATAATAGAACCTGTTTTAAATATTTTAGTACCAATGGAATAAAGGGAGAAAGAAATAAAATTTAGGCTAACATTGCTCAAAAAATGAGGAATAATCACATAAACGCAGCATGTACAAGATACAGACGGTATTTGAGCTCCATTTTCATTTTCTGCAGGTGCCAATTGTTTAACCAGTGGAGACAAATCCTTCTGAAAAAAGTCATAACAAACACAATTGAGTAAAAAGCATCACAGTCAACCTGTTAGAATGGAATGTCCGGCAAGCAACACATAGGATGTTTCTACCTGAATCTCATCCATGCTAGCATCTGAATGGCTGGCATCCAAGAAAACCTAATGTCACACAGATTTGCTTGGATACTTCAATTACAAAAATAATGTAAAAACACTCAAATACCAGTAAAACGTCAGTTATCAAGTTACTAACAGTACCATTATGAGACGAGCTGCTTTGGAGCTTCTGACCACCATCCATTGTCCTTCTTCAGAAAAGAAAAGCCATTCACGAGCACGTGTCTGAGATTTAACATCCAATCATGAAATTTAAGCAGAATAACCACATAATATGAAGCACTAAAAGCAAATTACATATAGACATAAAAAGGGGAAGTCTAAGATCCAATAAAATCTTCTTTATTAATGCATACCGATGCACATCCCAAACCAAAAGAGTAAATAAATAAATAAAATAAAATTATATGAAAAAAACAAAAAATAAAAGGGAAAACTAAAGAAATACTGGAAACAACAACTATTTGCCAACTAACAAACCAGAACCCCTACAGCCTTCATAATAAACAATTAAAGTAAGCATACAAAATTTGAAAATTAACAGATACTCAATTGTCCATTATTCTTCCTAGTTTCAAACAACAATATCAGCAACAGCTTCTAGTTAAAAAGCAAATTGGCAATGGTTCTTTCACTTCTGATAACTGTCACTGTGCATGAATATTAAGTGAATTATTAGGATTTCAACAAAAAAATTCACAAACTTTTTTAGATATGAAGTCAGAAGAAATGTATGCCAAAAATCTTAAGGAATGTTTGCTAAAACACACCTTAGGCACAATGAAAACCCCACAGTGATAGGTAAATGGGTCAGACTGTTCCTCAGCATCAAGAACTACAGCTCTATAAGAAAAGGCAGAGCACCCTTGTCCACCTAAAGTTAGCAGCAACCGCCGACCTTGAGAAAGCTTTGTCAGTTCAGCTTGTAGATCTTCCACAGAATATAATACATCTGAGCTACTGGAGTATTTTACACGAATTTGATTTTCGTTTTGAAGGGCTTCATTGAGTCCAGAAGCCTTGCACAAATGTGAAAAACAAAAAGCTTAAACAGAAGATAATAAAAAATCATAGAAATAGAATATCTACAAAACAACTTAGAAAATCTTTAGAGTATTTTTAGAATCAGTGTCATGCATGTATTACAGGATAATTTGTTCTCTAAGCTCTAAATGAAGTGAATCATGGGCAATGGGCATTAGTTATACCTAATTCCATTATGTTTCCCATTCTATTTTACAAATGTGATTAGGGTTTGGACTTCAGAGTCGTATTCTATTTGTACTTGTAGTATAACTGAGTAGTTGATATAATTTTATGTACAAATTGGAGTTAGTGCTTCATGTTTTATACACATCAAATCAATATCATAAAATTTGGAGCCTTTTTCTCTCTAGTCCTCCTTCGCAACCTAAAGCCTACAACTTCAACAAAATAACTACCCATTATCTACAACCATAACACTTAACACCTAGCTACAGTAATACCATCCATAGTAATCAATTGCGGCCGTAGTGGCCGCGATTGCACCGACTCAATGCGGTGCGGCCCCTCCCCGCAATTGGTGTGTTGCGCACCGCGATATGTGTCACGCCTTCCCACAGCTCCTTCTCTCTCTTCTCCTTTTTCTTTTTCTCAGCAACCCACTCCTTCGATGACTACCCCACCTTGGTTTCAGACTTCGTGACCATCCCCACCTTACTCTCAAACTCTAGCGACCACCCCCGCCATCATTTCAGATTCCGGCAACCACCCCTACCTTCGTTTCAGACTTCGTTGACCATGCCCACCTTCTTCTAACGCATGACTCTCCATTCTAGCTTATCATCTTGTTTTGTCTCTTTCCCTCACCCCCACCCATGATCACCTTCAACACTCAATCCCCGGCTCTTTGCATCTCATCTCAATATCTCTTCCTTTACTCATTTCCTTTTACTGTTCTTCTTCCTCTATTTTACTTTGTTTTGGCATCAGAAAACAGAGGAACTTTTGTAGAAGAAAAAGAGCTTGATTTTGTGACATATTTCTACTTTTACATATCTTTGGTTCTTTGATTTGTGGAATTTTAATTTTTAGATTATGAATTCATGAATTTAGACAGGGTTTTTCATTGGATAATGTTAGTTTTCTAGTTAAAGCTATGTATTTGGAATACTTTTAGT
The DNA here is from genome assembly GCA_037962975.1 of Clitoria ternatea. NCBI lineage: Eukaryota > Viridiplantae > Streptophyta > Magnoliopsida > Fabales > Fabaceae > Clitoria > Clitoria ternatea. The sequence continues at coordinate 273,036,781 of CM075669.1, read as the reverse complement.
TATTTATCTCAATTTTTTCTTTGCATATACAATATATATATTTATTTATTTTACCCGCGATAGTGTAAAATAGCGTCGCGGAATCCAAATTTTGGGGTCGTCCGCAATGTGACGCGTTTTGGGATTGACTACTATGATATGATACCATCCATACTCCATACCAATAATAAATGTTACATTAATCACCTATGAATCCTTATTTTAAGAAAGCTCCTCTTATGCCCATGTGCAACTGAACAAAAAATTACAGTTGACCCAGTTATTGTACCTGTTTTGAATTACAATTAAGCGAAGAACTATGTAGCAATGATGTAATCTGATGGACTAAAGTAGACAGCTCCTTCTCCACAACCACCATATATGTTTGAAGGTTAGGTTTACTGGAAGACTTGAGAGGTATGGCATCGACACTCATTTTCCACCCCAGTCGGAACTTTGAGAAAAGTAGATCTGAAAAGCACAAATTAGTGATTTTATCCTCTTAGCCATAGCAAAACAAGTCGCTCAAAATGCAAAAAATAGTTCCAGCAAACAAATCATTACATTGCAATGCAGAGTAACAAAGCAATCCATCTAAGTCAGTCAACCATGATCAATTCAAATAGAAATTAATATAGCACAGAATTGTTTCTTGACAACATGGTTATTTTTAGTGAGAGGTACAAGAGATAGGAGGGATGTTCTGCTTGTGCTAAACAGTTTGTATGGGCAGGCAGTACTAGAAAATAAGTTATTACCCCCACAGTTCAAAAGAGCTTGGAAAGTAGGAACCTCATGCAAGCCCTCTTTCATGTACCGATCTGCAAGGGGATATTGCATAAAGGGAGGTTTGGAAAGTAGGAACCATATATGAACTTTGTTCTGTATTTCTATGTATCTTTCAAAAAGGATTCTTGTGGCTATTACTTGAAGTGGAACTCACGGCTACCTGACATACAATATGAATAAAAATAGAAAAAATCATCTATTAATTTAGTGCCACGCTTATGTTGTTAACATGCAGGGAATGATATTTCATACAATGAGAACGAGTTGTGCTACACCTAAAACAATGAACAAGTTATCAACAGTGCAAGTAGGCAGAAGGAGTAAACTAGATGCTAAATGCTAACTCCCAGACAAGAAGCTTGTTCTATATCCAACACAAATCCAGATATAATTAAATTTAAAATACACAGCTTCAGAGTTCCATTTGCATTTCCAAATGTAAAACATTGTCAAAGGAAAAAGAAAACAAAACTGCAACTAAAACAAGCACTAACAGTCCTAAAAATACTACACAGCTCGTTAGTCAACACGTCACATTTTTTCATTTATTCAAGGAAACTTACCTAGTACATGAGACTCGGCCAATGTAAGACACACAAACTTCCCCCCAGGCTTCAAAACTCTCTTTATCTAATAATACAAACAAGATCAAGTTAACAAACCCAAACCAATCAAATCCCACAGCCATTCAGTCCATAATATATAGTATATTATAATATACAGATAGTGTAAATAAATCTTCAAATTGGTTTTCGAGATTATATGTTTCAGACAATTTAGTCACTGAGATTCTTAACACTCTCCATGAGTAACTTCAGTTGTTGTTGTTGATTTTTCATTTTCACCTTCATTTCATAGTTTTAATTTTTACTCCGTACTAAAAGAAAGCTACAAAACAACAGTGAAAAATTAAGCAAAAAGAAAAAGACTAAGGTGATTGAATGTCGTTTAGTAAAGCTAAGACGATCTAAATGTTTTAAAATCCCATGATTAAATTGCCAAACACGTAATTTAACAACTAATTTGAGAGTTTACTCAATATTAAATATATAATTTTAAAAAAGAAACCTCTGACAGGTACTGATTTCCGAGTTTAGGACCAAGCTCCGGCTCCATCAAAGCATCCAATCCACCTTTATCGATGACAGCATTAAACGCGTCATCTTCAAACTGCGACAACGAAAGCAGGAGCTAGGGGATAAAGAAAAAAACAACACTAAAAGGGGAACGAATAAAAAGCGGAAAGGAAAAGGACCTGCATGGCGGTGATGTCCATGACGCGCCAGCGCATGAGAGGGCGGTCACGAACATTGCGGCGGAGCATGTCGGAGATGACGACCTTGGAGAAGTCGATGTTGGTGATGGAGGTGTAGCCGGCGTCGTAGAGGTGTTCGGAGAGGCGGGAGTTGCCGCAGGCGGGGACGAGGAGGTGGAGGGGGGGAGGGTGGAGGGTTTGGAGAAGGGAGAGGAGGGGGTCTCTGAGTTGGGGCCATTCGGCGTACCACTCGAACGAGGAATCGGAACCGCGAATGGTGAAGAATTTGTCCCAGTTATCTTTGCTGGTGAAGTCTCCCAGGGTTTCTAGAATATCATCGTTACCTTTCGTCTTCGATTTTGGTCCCATTTTGGGTTTCTTCTTCTTTGCTGCTGCTGCTGCTGCTACCCAACTACACTCACTGAGATTGCTGCGGGGTTTTAGAAGGGGTGAGCTTTAATTGTCCTAACTTATAATAACCTCTTAATTAATTTCCATTTTTATTCAAGAAAAATTGATTTGTAATAGTATGCTTAAAGTCATTTTAGATGTTGATAAATTGTATTAATTTTTTCATTTTTATTAAAATTGTATGGTCGGGTCGGTCCGACAGATTGAGTTATGAATCGGTTAAATGATCGATGAGTCAGTTTTTTAATATTACCAACTTAATCATACTTCAACTCTGATTTGATAACGGATTACTTGAACCAGTTTACTGATTCAATAATCAGTTCAATTCTAAAAATATTAAATTTTTTATAAGTATTATCTTACTTTTATTAATATTTATAAATTTTATTATTTTTATTTAATTAATACTTATTAATAAAATGAGTGCTTGAAGGTTGACAAATGTAAAAACAAAAGGTGAAAATGAGAAAAAGGATGTAAAGAAAGAGGACTTTTAAGGGTGGAGATGCACGACACTTAACAGTAACAAAACATTAGAAAGAATAAATATAATTTTTTATCTTTAAAAATTAATCTTAGTTATTTAGGTAATATTCTATTAGAATATCCAATTACCTTCATTTTAAATTAGGGCAAGTTGTAATTTTTAGAAAAGTTTGAACCTTTTTATTATTCGAGAAATTTCTTACATACTGGTGTAATTTACCCTTGATGGTTTGAGGAAATCTTCACATTAATGTTAATATGTTATTAGAACGTATTACAAAAGGGGATAATGTTTGCTTTGCGCTAAAAATATGAAAAATCTTATCATGGACAATAAATTTCTATGTGGTATGAAATTAAATGATGTTTGATAGGTACCAAAAATATTAAAACTTTTATGCTAATTAAATTATAAATATCTCCCGGTCATAGCATGAAATTAAATGATGTTTAGTATATAAAAAAAATGATGAAACACCTTATACTTATTAAATTATAAATTGTCCTGGTACGAAATAGATTATAAGTATATTATTTATAAAAAAAATATGAAATAGTATAAATTGAAGGTTATAAATTATAATTTAAACTATATATTTAGTCTCGTACGTTATTTTTAGATTTTAGATATAAGTTTCATATATTTTTTATTGTCAATTAAGTTCCTACGTTCTAAAAGTTTGAAAAGTTTTTTCTCAATTAACATCTATTAAAAATGTGTTAGATGTTTTGTGTTATTTCAAATGAATTTTTTGAGAGTTTAAAATTTTGATTTGTTTTAAATTGTCATTAAAAAATAATTATTACCTCATTATCTTTTAATGTTATTTTAATTGTTTATAACATATTGATTTGATTTAATTACAAAACAAATTCTAATTACATGGTTATATTGTCTATTATTATTGTTGTTTTCTTTTAATTAAAATTTTCGTTATAAATGTATCCTGAAATGTTTAAAATCGTACTTAGGTCGGTTTTAATAACAATCATGAAATACTCTCGATTATTTGATACTTATATGTTGTGACTAAGTTATACAAAATACGAGGACACCTTTACTAGTTCTGTTTCTGTTTTGACAAAAGGAGCTGTTGAATCTTTAGGGTCATGTTTTGGACGAACAAAACCATTAGGGAGTCACACACCTCAACCTATGAGAGTTTCGATAATCCTACCAAAATTTATGATAAAATAAAGGTTTGGGAACAGACTTAGGTGCGTGGTTGATTAACTCAGGCTTTCTTTTTAAACCTTTTTTCCAAAAAACTGATTTTAAACAATAGTAGCTTGAATAAAAAAGAAGGGATGAGAAGATTTGCATCAGAGATTTATACTGGTTTACTTCTAAATAAACATAAGCTACATCCATTACGTTCAATGTGAAGAATTTTCACTAACTCAAACTAGTCTTTCAGACCAGTTGAGCTGCTTATATAGCTAGAGTGGTAATAAATCTTGTTATTAAAATAGGCCTTAAAGAAAGTCCATCTATTTTAAATCTCTAGCAAAAAAAATGATTCATTTATAATTCTCTATCAATTGGATTAGTGAGTCATCCAATTCGAAATGATAATATAATGCAGAAGTTGTTAAAAGGAGATCAAGTAAACATATACAAATGGTATACGACCTCAACCACTGAATATCATAAGTATTCTTAGTTTCAACCACTCTTGATTCATACATTAGTATTATTGACTTCAATCAGTACTTAATTTTAATTATTCTTTGACATGAAGTCATTTTTGGCTTATTCACAAGTATTATTTCTAGAGCTTATACGGGTCAAATTATTTCCCAATCAAAATTGGTATTTTAAATAGCCTTCGCAAGTCATACAAATTTGGTTTTGTAGGAAGGAAAAAGAAAAAAAAACAAATTTCAAGCTTAACTTAACACGACTAAGGATGAGTCTGTTGAACAAACTTTTACAATGAAGAATAACTTGAAAGAAACAATAATAGTCAAGTAACAACTAAATGTATAAGAGAAAAACAGGTGAAGAAATATACACAATTGTTTTTGTACAAAGCTTAACTTGAACATGCAATGCTTCTTAATTTGCAAGCTTGTTCTTCTTTTATTCGTAGGTATGGGTCTTTCATTCATATGTTCTCATCCATTTAGGACCCTTATAGCATGTGGAATAAATTAATGACCCACTAACTTGAAGTATGGGCAAGAGCCTTATTGTGCAGCGTGAATGGAAGCATAATAGTTATTGTAACCTTTTATGTGATGCTTATACCCTTTTGTTTGGTGCATAGAAAATAGTTGACACAACACTTAGTGGACTGTATATTTAAATTTCATTTGCCTCATCATGCTTTTGTTATGAGTTAATAGACTTTAAGTAAACATTGAATCTTGTTATGTTGAAGTCCTTTTTAGTTGATAAATAGACTCCAAGAGGATATCTTAAAAAGCACTCAAACTTGGAGCATTTTTAGCTATGCCTGTATTATGTCTAGTCAGTGAACTTTGACTTCAAATCTTCAACAGAGTTAGACTTTACAATAACTTAGTTCTTGAATATTTAGCATAACTTTTCACAATAGACTTTGAATGGATTTAGGCTTGAGCTCTAGTGTTTTCACATGAAAGAGTAAAACAAATTCTTAGCAGACTTTAAGCATCAAAGCAACATTCTTGATAGGCCTCCTTAGTTATTTTGTTAACCTGGACTTAACTGCAAATTTGACATTTTGGTTATTCCTTTAATGAACTTTTTCATACGAGAAATTATGTTTGTAAGCACATAAAATTTTGAGGCATGAACTACCTTTGTTACAACAACAGACTTAGATTTAACAAAAAAGTTATAGATTCTACCTCAGCCACTATCACCACCCTTTTCTTAACTCGCCACCTCCCACCACACTTAACCTTTTAACAAACCTCGACAACACCCAAACTTTTTGGAACCACTTTCAAAATCCAAAAATCCTTATTGGTGTTGATTTAATGAGTTTAAAGGATCGGGTAAGTGGTGAGTTTGTCAGAAGTTGTGACATCCCAGCGCTATTGAGGACGGGGAGTGATTGTCGGTGCATGGGAACGGACAAGGAGCGGCTCCTGACAGGCTTCTAGCGGGGAATGTGACATCCCGGGCACTGTTGAGGGCGGGGAGTGATCGCCAGTGCATAGGCACGGACAAGGAGCGGCTCCTGGCAAGTTTCCAGTGGGAGGGACACATGAACGAACTGAATACATACCAGAATGAGAGGGATCCAAAGACTTTATAGGTATGAGACTATACAGTCGAGGATAGCTTAAAGGAATGAATTCGTACTACCTATACCAACAAATGCATTAGCCTTTTCGGTGGCCTATCACATAAGGACTTCAAAGTTAAGTGTGCTTAACTTGGAGTAATTCTGGGATGGGTGACCTCCTGGAAAGTTCTCAGGAAGTGTGTGAGTGAGGACAAAAGCACATTGGAAAGATCTTGTGTTGGTCTGTGGGGATAGTCGTTCATTCCTGAAAAGCGGCCGGGCCATTACAGAAGTTATCCATTTTTTTAGCTTTGGGGTTGTTTCCACTAACATGGAGGTGAAGTTTGACGTTGTTATTAATTTTTATAAGCATTTTATTTTAAGGAGAAAGAAAGAAAGGTAGTGATAAGGTTGGTTAAATAAGAGAAAAAATGGTGGTTCAAGTATGAGATAGTGATGATGTAAAGCCGTAACAGAGAAGCAAAAAACATGTAGCAACAAAATGGTGCATTAGTGGTTACATGGTCATGTTGGTCAGATATGTCATCACCCAATGGTCAAAAAGTAGGTGGCAATGAATTTAGAGAGGGGAAGGTTTAGGGTGGTGGGTGGTGACAAATTAGGAAATAGATGGTTGGGGATGATGTGTGGCGGTGGTGGCTATGTGGAATCTGTTAACTTTTGAAGAGATGTTAACAGAAGAAAAACTTTACAAATGTTTGGAAACATGTGAGACCTAATTAACAATAAAAAATATATGAGACTTGAAAATAATATAGGACACTGGACATATATTTTAACTTAAATTATAATACTCATTTTACAAAAAGCGTAAAAAGTAAGAAGCTATAATCCCTAAAACTATTTTCTTATAAAAAATAGATAAAAACATTTAAATCATGAGAATTTTCCCTGATGCGCCAAACAAAGACAATAACATTAGGTTTAATTGGTGAGGTAAATTAGAATCTTAAATTTATTCATACTAATCACATTTTTTTTAGAAAACCAAATATATCATTCAACTTTGAATTTCTCAAAAAAGATACCTATAGTAAACTAGAGACAAAAGAAGACAATAATAATGTATTCTACTCTTTAAAATCTATGCAGATCCATTTTATGTATGGAATTAGAATTGTAATTTTAATTTTTAAAAATTGAAATTACTATAAAATTAATAATTTAATATTTGAATCAAATAGAATTAAAATGTAGAATTACAATTAAAGATAAAATAAGGGTAAGGTAAAGGTGACGATAGTGATAGTAACAACAATTATGATTATGATGATGATGATGAGAGTGATGATAGTAGTGGCGAGAACAACAATAGTGACAACGGTAATAATAGGGTGGTAGTACAAATTAGAGGTGTCAAAATGAGTTCTAACCCGTGAGGTAACCTGGTTCGGGGTGGGTTTTAGGTGAGCCGAGTTGAAAAAAATGGCTCATTTTCGAAACAAAGTTTTTATGGCTCGACCCACTGAACACGGCTCACGTTGGGCCAAACCAGTCGTGAGCCGAGTTGGCCCATAGATTGGTGAATAAAAAAATAAAAATAAAAAATAAAATGGCAATGCGCAAGCGGGCACATCACACAATCAGAGACACATGGAGTTTAAGATTCAAGGGATTCCGCTCACATCACAACTTACAAGCGGGCCTTAATTTTTTCTTACTTCCAACTTCGTCTTCCACTTTTTCACACGAGACTTAAGTTCCTCCCCTTTGTTTCTTGCGTTCTTTATCGTCCACACATGAGACACGACATTCTCTCTCCCCTTCTCTACTGACGCATTGACCATACATTCTCTCCTCCCTTTTATGATGCACACACACAGAAGGCCTTTTTCCAGTTTTCTCACAAATTATAATATTCTGATTATATGTTGGTGTTTTGATTTTGTAGATAAGAATGGAATTGATGAACCAAAAATGGAGAAAGTTGAAATTAATTTATCAAATCATACTTTTACTATTGGCATTTTCCTATTTTTCTATTTTATATGGATTATGGATTAATGAATTATGATATTTTTCTATTTTTGATTAGTATTGAAATGTGAGAAAAATAAAAAAATTAGTATTGGAATGTGAGGAAAATATTTTCTTTTATATTTTCCTATTTTTATTTGATTTTTATTTTTTAAAGGGCCAACCCATGAGCCACCTGATGGGTTGGTGAGTTGGGTCGGGTTGAGAAAATTGACTTACTCAAGAAGACGAGTCGGGTTGGGTTGACCCGTTTTGACAACTCTAGTACAAATAATGATGATGTAACAACATAGATGTGGTACATGATGATAATGTGATATGACATTAAAAATTAATAATTTAAAAGGTATTATCAATGAATTTAAAATAATTAGGTATAGTTATATTCTAATTTTATAAAATTGGAGCTCAAAATTACATGATGGAAAATTTAAGGCTGAATTATAATTTCAAATCTAAATTTCACGCTAAATTTCGCAGTCAAAAGAACAGAGGATTAACTGTCTCATGTTAATTATTTAACACATGAGATTTCACCCCTTGTTATTACAAAACGACGCCGTTTTCTCGGATCATATGGGTTTCTAAAGTCATTGCCCATTCCAGGCTAAGAAGAACGACGCCGTCACTCCACCAGCCGCTGCCGTCTTCCACTCCCGGTCATGTAACTGCCACTCCTAAGTGTTTTCCATTTCCATTGCCTTTTTCTTTTCAATCTCAACTCACTCACTCCATTTCCACTTCCCTTCTTTGGGAACATGCTTTCTTCGTTGCTCGGAAATTGTTCGACTAAATATCACCGTGTTTTTTTTATATGTAATTCTTGTTGGTACAGTTCAGTTGCGAGATGGGAGAGCTGGTTACTGAGAAGCATGTTCGATATATATTATCAGTTGAAAAGGTTTGCTTAACATTTATACCTTTTTTCTCTCCCAAAAAGTGATAATCTTGAATGGCGGGTGCATCATCTTTATGCTTAAGCATCTGGGTGTGTTCATTTTTTGGTTTCCAGAGGAAAGATAATTTTGAATCTGTGGTAATGGAGCATCTGAGAATGAATGGGGCATACTGGGGATTGACTGCTCTGGATCTTCTTGGAAAACTTGATACTGTGGATGTTGATGAGGTTGTTTCATGGATGTTGAGTTGTCAGCATGAGTTAGGTTGTTCAATGTTTTATTTGCTCCATTACGTTGATAATTAGAATGTTTTTAGATATCAGTGACAGATCATTTTTTTTATCTCATGAGATATGTGTTGTTATGAAGGGGGATTTGCTGGAAATGTTGGACACGACCCACATATCCTGTACACACTAAGTGCTGTGCAGGTGTTGGCTCTCTTTGATAAACTGGATGCTATTGATGTAGATAAGGTCACAAATTGTATCCTTCATACAAGCTGTTTTCACAAATGTTTTGCGGTACTGGAGAAGCTTTGTTCTTTTTTCAATTTTCTAGCTGTTATATTTCTGCTTGCTTATCAGGAAATGTAGCTTCAGTTGGCTGTCGTACTTATTTTGATCTTGTGGTTAAATGGCTTGATATGTTTTGTAAAGAAGTCAAATAAAAAGTTTTCACTTTGAATTTTAATACAGTTTAAGAGATTAGTTACTAAAATTATAATAGTGAAATTTTACAAATTACCAAGTATGTTGGAGCTTGTGTTTCTTAATATTTATGTCAGATATTGTCAGCCTGCAAAACGAAGATGGATCTTTTTCAGGGGATATGTGGGGTGAAGTTGATACGCGGTATCTTTCTTCAGATCCTTTTTTACTACTGAGCATTTATGAACTTACTGTATTACTAAATTTCAATAAATTTTATTTGGCTTAGGTTCTCATATATTGCTATTTGCTGCCTATCTATACTACATCGCTTGGATAAAATCAATGTGGAGAAAGCCGTGAAGTACATTATAAGTTGCAAAAATATGGATGGTGGTTTTGGTTGCACTCCTGGTGGGGAATCCCATGCTGGTCAAAGTATGTAATATGTTATTCATGATTGATATTTAATTGCTGATTTCTTAATGTTACTCAATATGTACTTTTATTCCCTTCAAACATTGTGTTGTTTACTTCTTTCCCACTTGAAGGGAGTGTTTTCTGTGGTGAGGGCATAATTTGAAATTTTAATAAAAAAATGGCAACTTGGTGTTACAAGAGCTCCTGGTCAGAGTCTCCCGCTAGGTCCGGGAAGGGCTAGACCCACCAAGTGGGTTTAATGTAGGCAGCCTTACCTTGCATTTGCAAGAAGCTGAATTCACGGCTTGAACCTGTAACTTCCGGGTCACATGGCAACAACTCCAACCATCGCACCAAGGTTCCCCATCATAATTTGAAATTTTAACACGTTGTTTTAAGTTGTGGATATGGATGCGAGAATCTGTGTTCTCCTAGGAAGCATACTAAGAGAGGGGTAAAATTAATATTTCATTAAGAAAAATTTTCTTGTAGGTGCCTTTTCTTTTTTGATAATCACAGGTTTTAGCTGAAGTGCTTGCTAAACTTAATAAGCCAAATTAACATGTACAATAGGATCAGCTCTCAAGAAGAAATTATTGTTTAGATATGGTTGTAGACTTGGAGGATTCTTGTAAGATATTTGCTTTTCCTCTTGTCAGTTTTCTGTTGTGTGGGTGCCCTTGCTCTAACAGGGTCACTAGATCTTGTTGACAAGGACCTACTAGGATGGTGGTTATGTGAGCGACAAGTTAAATCTGGAGGTCTGAATGGGCGTCCTGAGAAACTCCCTGATGTGAGTAAACCTTTTCAAATTTATATTTTACATTTATTGCTCTAGATGCTCCCTTGTTCTCAGTTTCTCATGCTAGCTCTTAAATCATCTCAGGTCTGCTACTCATGGTGGGTTCTTTCTAGCCTGATCATGATTGATAGGGTTCATTGGATCAGTAAGGAGAAGCTTATAAAGTTTATCTTAGACTGCCAGGTTAGTTAGTTAAACATCATTTGTGTGTTTATAATTCAGTGCTTTCTTGTTTCTTTTTTGGGATTTAATTAACTATAGTCAGGTTAGTATTTCTGAAATATTATGTTTGCTGAAACTGCAAGGACACGGAAAATGGTGGAATCTCAGACAGGCCAGATGATGCAGTAGATGTGTTCCACACATACTTTGGGGTGGCTGGTACAATCTCCATCTTTTTTGCCTTGTTTTGTATCATTTGATCTGATTTTAATTTTGCTAAAGTATTGTCATCTGGGGTTACCTTGGTTAATATGAGAATCACCTCCACCTCCCCCTTCCCCATGCCCTGACATGTGAACGGTGATGGCCAGTGACTTCATTTGATCATTGTACAAAGGAGAGACAAACTCATTCTTCATGAATCCTTGTGAATTTCTGTTGCTAGCTTCATGCTAGTTCAACATGCTTATAATGATTCGACTTTTATTTTTTTTTTGTTGTTTTTTATTTTATACAAAAAATGAGCATATGCGTGACTTATAAGATTTGATGTTCTGCTTTTCATTATCATATAGCCTCCCTGTTTATTCCCCCTAGCATTCTTTATCACCTTTTCCCCCCCATTTCCTGACAGTACAGTTACTCTTATTTGTGTTTCCTATACCTTTTTTACTATGTAATTATAAACTCAGGGTGAAGTTATTTTCTTTGTTCTCGCAGGACTTTCACTTCTTGAATATCCAGGACTGAAACCAATAGACCCAGCTTATGCTTTACCTGTTGATGTTGTAAATCGGATTTTCTTTACTAAATGATGACTTTTCCAAGGACAGTTTTTACTATCCAGTAATGACAAAGCCTTGAGTTCACACTCACTCACGGGAATTAGATCTTCACCAACCGCTCACAGAAAAAAAAAAACCTTTATTAATCGTACTATTTGTAATTCTCTTTTATAATTTTCTTCATTTTCCTGTTAATAACCGCAACATCTTTAGCATCTTTAAGTTAAATTACAGTGATGCGACACCAAAGTGTGATCAGTATTATGGTCCACCATCAAATGTATCTCATACTAAAAAGAAATATAATTTATTTTGTTAATGTAGTAGTCTAGCCTTCGCCTTGGTGACTTTGTTTTGTTCTTAAGCGTTTTCCTTTTAAGAAGATAACAAAATAAACAGAATGGTTTATTCTATTAATAAGATTCAGTTGAACCTTCAATCCAAGTTTCTATTCGTCATCCACCTGAAAGCTTTATGACATTTAGTGTATTCGGGAAAATTTTCCTACTTAATTTGAGATTATAGATAATTTGGGTGGTAGAAAATTCAATTTAGAATTCTAGACATTAAGGAGTGTCATTTTTGTTTGTCAACAATGCAGCGAATATTTTTATTTTAGTTTTGTTAACCGGCATTCTAAGGATGTTTTTTTTAGGGCAGATGGATATTGATTATGTTTCTAAATAAAAAAAAGTTCATTTTTTATGCTCTTAGGGCATTGGGCCATCGGCTAGAATTTTTTAGAAAAAAAATCTTTAAAATAATGGTAAAAGATGAGGGAATAAGCATCCTGAAGCAGAGTAAACAAAATTTGAACTTAAGTCTCAACGCATAAAATTCATAAATTGTGTTAGGACATATGAATGCTTTGAACAACAACACCCTGAGAGAATTTGAGATATTACTTCTCTCAATACAATTTCTTTCTTTTTTTCCGATCGTTCGAGAAACAAATAATATATTTACCTTTCAAGCAAAGAGAAAATGAAATTACACTCTTATTGATTATATTAACATTACGATTAAATCTGGCTAATGTGATATAAATTTTGATGTTTTTACCATTTTTTTTGTGTATTGAAACAGAAAATGAAGATAATGTGATGATATATTTGTAAGTTTCAGTGAAATTAATATACAAAAACAAAATACCGTTGTTTTAAATCAAACATACCTTAACTCTTACAATAAACTGCGAATTTAACTTGTACAAAGAAAAAAAATGTAGCTAATTTGTAAGCCAAAAAAGTGTACCTAACTATGTAATAATATCTATGTTAATGTGTGTGCATGTGATGAACGTTTTTTGAACTGTGATCTTCATCTCTTTTTCTTTTGACTACTTGAGTTTCCACACACTATGTGTTTTGTTGTTGCACTACCAAAACACCTGCTTTGCTCTCAAAATCTGGTGAAGCAAGCAAATCACCAATGACCCCTAACTCTGGAAATTCACTCCAATTTGTGAGTCCTTCTGTTTGAGGTGAGTCTGGTGCATGTCTCCTCCCAACTATGAAGAAGTCATGTTCATTCACTATATCACGAAGAACAGTAGATGTCTCTGGTCCATCATTTACTATGATTTTATGATATCTTACATTGTCCAAACCATGCTTTGGTTTTTTAACATCCTCTAGTTCCTGAATATCTAGTAGAAGCTCCATGTCTGGTGTTTGTTCCTTAGGGGCAAGATGGTACACAACCAAGTTGACCCTTATGTTCCTCATTGCTCTTTTGGTTAAACACAAGGCTTCCCTGTCATCTTGTCCACCCAAAAACACCATGGCTAACCGAATGGCTTTGTTACTTGGATAGGAAGAACGACTCACAAGGATTCCAACTGAGCATGGAGCTATTTCCAAGACCGTACAGTTTATGGACCTTACGTTCTTGTCATCAGATTCAATGCCACCGTCACTAGACCATCTTAGATGGAATGGAAGAATCATGATGGATGCAACTTTGTCCACTGCAAGATTGCAAAGATCTTCATGCATCAGGGCTGGTGGAGATATGGCTGTGTAAGTGTGTGCAGTTGCTGCACCAAAATTGTCATGTTCATATAGGTCCAAAGCGAGAATAACGTCATCTGAACAGGATTTATAGGAGCCTGCTGAAATGGTTTTGTGAACACGATGGGAAATGAAAATTGGAGAGATCCTTCCAACTAGCTCAACTAAATGCAATGCATCCACAATGATAGGATGTTCTATTGTTGGATGACAAAGGTCAAGGACATCTGTCATAGCATAGATATGGTATGATTTATGAACACATGCAAGTATTCTCAGCTCTGAGTCTGGCTTCAAACTCATGATGTTCCTTCTCTGGTAGCCAGCATATTTTCTTGATGGATCATACAATAGTTTCACCGACCATTTCACTATGCATGCAACGATCATTATGGTGATTATCATTTCAGCATACGCTTGGTCAGAAAGAATCTGCATGCACATATAAATGGAACTTTATGTTGAAGTCATATATAATGAGAAGACTTATCAAACTCAAAAATTATGGTTAATTGTAGGAGAAATTATATTCTACCCCCTCATAGTTTTGTGCTTTCTCAACTTATTCCACAAATACTTTTTTATTTTAGAATATCACTAAACCCTGTATCCCATATAAGTGTGATGAAAATTGTGGTTAATAAGCTTAAAACTACAGCTAAAGTAAGAAAAATAAAGGGATAAAGGGATTTAACGTTACTATATGAGAGGGTTTATAGGTTGTTTGGTATACAGTTTAGATCATTATAACTCAGTTGGACACCAAATTCACTCACAATTATTTTTATATCAATTCTCTCCAACTCCATTTAGAGCCCCCTAACTAAAAAATCAAACAGGCACAAAGTAAAATAATAATAAAAAAGGTTAAGTGAAAGCAGAATTTTTTTTAACAATTGTATGAAAATTGTTTAGAAACTAGGAAAACTGAGTTTTAATGATGTATTTAAATGAAAACTTTTTATTTTTGTTTTTTTTAACTATTGCTATTCGGGCAATTGTTAGTATTTTCCTAATAAAAATATAGAAAAGTTGAGAAAACATGAAAAGTATAGAAGTGTAAGTATGTATCCTTAATTTTGTTGAATGGCAAGTTAAGGTGGAGTTAAATATAGTACCCCGTCATCATATAAGCTGCTAAAGGTGCCAACTTCCACTATGCCTTTGGCATTCAAAATGAGGGCAAGAGCCAAGGCATCTTTCTTTGGCATCTTGCAAAAGAGGGCAGGTATAAAGCATGCTATTGTTTTGATAAGGTGAATAGCAACAGTGATAGCAGAAATGACTATAACTGTTTTTGATGGATGCTCCAAGGAAAAATCTACCTTCATGGCACTACAAGTCACAAATATTGGCAAAAGGAAACAATTACCAAAGAAGTTAAGCTTCTTGACCAATGCAGATCCTAATGGAGGCCCTTCTGGCACTGCCAACCCCAAAATAAAAGCTCCTAAGATGAAATCTTGATTTATTTGAACTGCAACCCAACCTAAACAAAATACCATTCCAATAATAACATAGACATAACCATCATCCACAGGTGTTCCTTCTGGAGTACGTTTGATCATCCAAAACATTGCAGGCCGGGAAACTAAAGGCACTAAAATACCAAAGGCAATCAATGACATCAAGAGCATAAAAATTTGATCCATTGGCACAGTGTCATCCAGAAAGACATTACTAAGACATTCAATAGTCTTGCTCAATATGTCACTCACCAATACCGAAGATAATGCCAATCTACCAAGTTCAGAGTTTATGATTTTAAGTTCAATGAGGAGGGAAGCAACCACTGGAAATGAAATCACAGTTTCTGCTAGAATTATAGCAGTAACATCCCTATCTAAGCCTCGAAAGAGGATGTTTATAATTGGAAGACAAATAAGTAATGGTAGAGCCAATCCAAGGATGGCAATGGCCCATGCCTTGCGTCCTGTCCTGGTTACCATGCTCAAATCCATTTGCACACCCGATGTAAAGATGAAAAGTCCATAACCAATTGATGATATTGTTGCAAGTGTGTCTTGAGTTCCATATGGAAACAGCTTCTGCTTGTATTTGTCCACTGTCTCTAGCTGAATAGTAGGGCCAAGAATGAGGCCAGCCTGCAAATTGACCAAGTTATCAATCAATCAATCAGTGGATTTCCTATGTGACTTTAAGAGAGGGCATTGCACTTTTGTAGTTTAGCACAAGTTATTAATCTGCCCTGCATATCTGTATTAATATGAATATAATGCTGCATACCCATAAAAACAAAACCAAAAAATTACAAAATTCAACTAGATCCAAGAGTGGCAGGCGTATAGGGTATGAGATATTATTTAAGTAACACTTACATAGGGAGGTGGGAAGCAAAAGATCCATCTCATATTAGAAGTTACTTTGATTTGGCTCAACTTATTTTGTCACATCAGAAATTTTATGCAGTATTATTTTTTCCAATTATACCATTGTATATCAACAGTATAATTATGACAGTTTCTCTACAAAATCTTTAACCTAACTCTCATAATTATACTAGCAGTTAATTACTTACATCTTTAATAAATGTGTTAAATCACATTTTATCATATAAACTAACATAAAGAATGATTTTCTTAAGATGCATAATCTTATTGTATATACATGTGGGATCACCCATTCATATCCTAGAGTAAAAAAAAGAAAAAAACACCTCCACTCATTTCGTTAAAAAAGTTGACCCCATAATATTATATATATACGTTAAAAAATCATTCATCTAAAAATATTTGGTTATCACAGAGAAATAAGAATATGAGTATAAGGTATTACATGTTAGTTAAATTGTTAAAACTAATTTTTAATTAGAACTATTTATATATAATTGTATAGTCTAAATTTACGTTCATTACATTTTTAAAACAAAAATTATTGCGATAATACTTAATCCCATCTGTCATGTTTATCATATATTTTGGATTGGTTTTAGAACATGATGTGGAGAAGAGCACAAGAGAAATCCTTTTAATTGTTTTCTATTTCCCCCTATAATGTTGAGTTTTTTTTCTTCTTTATGTCAATGATTAAATAACAATGTGAACAAGGAACTTATAATTTGTGTTGGCTTTGGCTCAAACAGAAAACCAAATGTATATAATATGTAAAAGAAGGGAACTCACCATCAATTGTGAAACAAATGGAGGGAAGTTAAAGATCTTTAGGAAGAAATGACAGATTTGGGTAACAGCAAAAATCAAAAGGATCTGCAACTCAAAAAGTGGAAGTGAAGACTTCATTGGAGCCCTGGCATGGCCACCCCATATGCCATCTGAAACAATAATAGGTGGAGTCCAAGTGCACACGTTGTAGGTGAAATTGTTGGTTAAGTTAACTTGCGTGAATATAGTCTCAGTTGCATTGAATAGCTTTCCATTGTATATGAACATGGTGAGATATGGCAATAAAATCCAATGGAGAAAAAGTTATAATAGCTATAATGTTATCATAACTTTTTAGCTTTTTCTTTTTGTTGTCACAAAGTTTTGCCTTTATGTAAGCATGTTAAGAATTTAAAGGTTGGTTGTAATCGTAACAGAAAAGATAACAACTAACGACAAAGGTTGTATTGTTTATTTGAGTAAATGTTTGAGACAGAACATTCTTATTAGAATGTTGAGACCATAACGGTATATATTTATGTAATTACAGACTTGTTTTCTGTTTTCAACCATTTCCTCTAATTAGTAATTGGATATCTTATAGTTACATCTACTGTTTACTTCTTAAAAGAAAATTATGATATATGAATGTGTACTAAAATTATGAATAAATATTTAGTTCTTAAGAGTTTTTCATGATGAATATTTTAAGGATACTAACTCAAACATTTTGTTTAATTCTCTAATGGAGAGTCTTACAATAAATATAGATACTTTGAATATTTTTCATATCATGGCATTATCATGTTAGTCTTGTTACATGAAATTATCTAAATTTAGTTTTTTCTTTTTTATTGTAAATCATGGTAGAATATATTAAGAGTTTAGTTGTCATGTACTATTGGTGTAAATATTTTTGCGTTGTGAACCAATAAAAAGCTATCTTGAACATAATTTTAAAAATATTTACTACAAAAGTCAATCGATTATTGTGACGTCCTACGTCAATTTATATTTATTTCTACCCGTTTAATTAATTTCACAATAAATTTTTCACATTTAACTAAATTTAATTAGGTCTTAATTCAAAATAATGTTTATTTTCACTAAACAAGTTCAAAATAATTATTATATAGCATCACAAAACCTTAAGACCCACTTAAGTTTGAAAGAAATCAAAAACCTGAAACAGGGGTCTGACGTTGCGCGCCAGCCCTGCTCTGCGCACCTCACGCTACGCGTCAGCCTCACGTGTAGCGTGGGCATGACAGTAACAGCAACAGGTGCTGATACACATTTTAGGCCAAATGGCCAACTTCTAACCTACCCAATTGGCTCGTTTTAGATCTGTTTGCCACGAAACTTCACGGGCCACATGTTTTTCCCATTCCAAAACTGTTGGCGCCGTCCGTTTACCAAAATTCTAACATATGCACAAGTTATGCGTGAAATGCAGTTTAAACCAATTAGGTGCAAAACCCTTGCACCAAACACTCTAAATGGGTTCCAAATGGCCTAAGGCCAATACACACAACTTCCAAATATCCTAAGGAACCTATTGGTACCTTCCGGGGATCCCGAAGCCCGCCGGATCTTTAAATCACCTATTCAGTTCCTTAAATCCCCTAATTATTCACTATATGCACAACTTCCTAATTCAATGAAATCATCAATCAAACATCAATCATAAACATACACACATCAATCATGCATATAACATAACCTGTCCATAGCATTCAACATTCACACATCAATGGCTCTGTGCCATAATTCATCATCACAACATATTAATTTAACCCTTCTACACGCATAATAAAATCAACTCATCCCGCATAACTAGCACTCTATTACTCCACCACACGTGGTTTACTATTTACTACACATACACCTACACATTACATTCATTCATTCATTCCCATTCCTTGGCATCAACCTTCTTCTTGGCGCACCTCCGCGGCATTAGCATCCTCCCTGTCACCGGTCAGTAAAATGAAACAACAACAAGGGTGAGTGTTTAGAATATCATAATTAATATAGAATGAAATATTAAACTTATTAATACCTACAACTCACATTACATGAATTCTTGAGCTTCTTGCATTCATGCATATACGTACACATACATATACATATTCATATATATATATAAACCTCCTCTTACAGTTTCCTCACTAACACAAGCCATACACTCTGATTCCCAATTTACTTAATACCACAAAATTCATATAATCAACATAATAATTCATACATCAAATATATATATCACACGATGTATTCATCCAAGTCATGCATGCATCAATCCACATCACAAGCTCAACTCATAATTCATTCTAGTTGTACATCAAGGATCAATTTCACATAATCTACAACTGACTCGCATGCATCTGACTCCTAGTATCCAGATACTTTAAGGATCGGCCTTCAGCTGGGAGTCCGACTTAACATCCCGTGAACCCGACTTGGTTCACCGAGCTCGACTTGGCTCTCCACCTCAACCACTGGGTAACTCAACTGGGCACAAAGGCCACAGGAGCCAGAATACGAGGGATATACATATCGTTGGCCATCCCATACCATATAATCACATATCATATCTCATAAATATAGCATATCAACAACAAACAACTTATGCAACTACCAGAAACTGACATGTGCTCACAATACAGGGCGACCGACTTGTCAAGCCCACCAAATATCATCACATGTATACATTATGTCACGACCGGGGTCGCGGCGGCGCGGTCGACCCTTCGAAAAATGAATATATAAAAACAAAACAAAACAGGGAGTCGCCACCAACGTTTTTTTTCACAGGAAAAACATTAGGAAAAAAATTGCTTCAGTAAAGCACTAGTTTAAAAAAATGAGATTCAAGTTCGCGAGTCAGTTACGAGTAGGGAAGGTATCAGCACCCTACATCGCCTGTTAAAAACAGTACCAAGATTAAAAATACGCAACATGAATCGCCTTACAAGAGATGTATTATTTCTTCCTTTTTATTATTGTATTTTTTATGCTTTTTTTAAAAAAATGAAAGGAACAAACTGAACAAACACGGAGTGTCGGAGCGAGTTCAACAGGACGTCTAATCCAAATTAACCTTGACTTTGTTATAAAATAGGGAAAGGAAAGGATGCTAAGAAGACGTCACGTCTAAATTAGTCATCCTTTAATTGAACTACAGGGTTGGAAACGAGAAGGGGATAAATGGGACGTCTCGTCCCAAGTATTCCTTTCTTTATGAATCATGGTGGTGGTCAATCAAAAGTGGAGGAAAATCAACAAGACGTCACATCTAAATTGACTCCTATGGAAGTGATAAGAACAGGATAGTTACAAAAAACGTAAAAAAAAAATGAAAAAAGGAAAGCTGGGCCCGACAGGAGTTAAGTCCTGCTCCTACGTATTCTCGAATCATCGAGAAATCAGGGTTACGTAGTTCTTGATGAGGCTTTTTTAGGAAAAACTAGGAGGTTGAGGGTGGATGATGTCCTTGGGAAAGATTCATACAAGGCGAAGTTCTTCGCACGTGTACGGGTTCTAGGAAAGTTATGTAGACGGAAGTACTTTCGCACGACACTGGCTAAAGACAATTTTTATATTTTTGGATTTGAAAGAACACACAGAAAATACTTATTTCTTTTTGTTATTACTGGTCATAAAGCAAAACGAAAGATATTTGACAGAATAAACTTAGACAAGAGAACAGATTCAACAAAAATTGCAAATTTGGCAAAAAAAATAAACAATGAAAAACAAGAGAAATCTAAAGGACAGAATAGAACCGGTGTGGTGGGGATACTGGGAGCTGGAGTTCGGATGCGATCCGGTGTGATCCTAAGCAACAGCGACCGGAGTGTAGCAGAGACAGTATGGCGTCGGTATATTTAGCGCAAGGACGTGTGAAGGTTCAATGGGAGAGACGGTGTGAGTTTAATGGGCACAGGTTTAGATTTAGGGGTTCTGGACGATATCTAGGCAGCAGGGAGGAGTTCTGAAAACTGGACTGGGTCCGGTGTCCTTATGACAGTTCAAGACCTTTCGAGGCACCAGGGATTGGACTAACTACTTAGGATTTTTAAACACCGGAGCAGGCTTTCTGGAGGGTCTTGAATGTCTAAAGTGTCGACCCTTGTGCCTCTTCAGCTTAGGCATTTATAGAGCTTCTGGGTGCTGGCTGAGTGCTTGGACAGCTCAATCCTCCACTCACCCATGTGCATAGTGGAGCTAGCCTGACCACTAACTAATTGTGGGAAGTAACGGCTGGTAGGGAATTTTTAATTATTTCCACTTCCGTTCCCTGTCTGCTACTCCCAGGATTCAAGGATTGGCTTGGATGTGCGATTCCAAGTCACAGCATGGGCAACCGGTCTTGCCAATCCGTTGTTAGGTTCATGAGAGTCACGACATCGGATCGTAGGGGACACCGGTTCCACAGACAGTATTCTTTGATCAAGCTGATGTCACCACTTTAATAGCTATGACCAGTGTTCCCTTTTTGGACAACGGATGACGTCATTTCAACCCTGGACCGGTGTTCCTTTCTTGGACATCAGACGATGTCACACCTATTATTTATTGCTTACAGACAGTGTCAGTTGGATCCAATACTGGCCGGACCGAAATAGGTGTTCACAGATGCCCCTCTTTACTTCTTTTTCACGAAAAACATGAAGCTTTCATGTTTTTGAAGTGAAAAGGAAGTAAAGACGTGAACGCCGCTGTCGGGGCCAGGTGGGGCCTCTTAACCGATATGGAATCCGACGGTGTAGGTAGATATTTGGCCGGTGTAACCTCAGGATAGTTCACAGTTGAAATGACCTAAGAGTCCTTACACGTGTCATCACCTGATTCGTCCTTTCAAATTTCAACCTTTCGCACCCTCGGACCAGAATGCGAACAGTCGAAGCGAGTGGGCCTCTTTTCATGGGCCTGGGCCGGAATATGGAACGTTCTGGATCCTCGTTCCCTCACCTTATAAAAGCAAACATGGGGGTTGTAACACCCCTATTTTTATTTTTTTGAAGGAATTAAATTATGGTTCTTCAGAACTTTTTAATCTACGTATTATTTATGATTTTTTGGATTTTTTTGGAATTTTGGAATTTTTTAATAAAAATAATATTTTTTAAATAATTTTAAATTTATATAAGTGACTTAAATTAAAAATATTTATAAGAAAGTGAATTTAAATTATAAGAAAATTTTCTAAAATCTGTTTCAAGTAGACTTATCTAAAAATTATCGGTTTGAGAAAAATCTTGATTTTTTCCAATCGTTAAAAAAATTGGAAACGTATCAATAAATTTTTATTAACGGAAAATTTTAGATTTTTAAAATTTCAGCTTTATATTACTTATTATAAAATTAGTGAGGACTGATATAATATCGCTAAATTTCAAAAAGGACTCATTTTGAATATTTAAAATATACCGAGTGAAAGGTTACTATTTGACTTAATAATTCTGCCGACAGTTACTATGCAAAACACTGTGCATGTACGAAATTTTCAAAGAATGCATAGTAACCTGGAATAAAAAATTAAAAAATGCATAGTACTTTTATATTAAAATAATGGAATGCATAGTAAAATTTTTTCCTATAAATACCGAAGAATTTCTTCTTTAGAATTCACAATTTCAGATTAAGTTTTCTTAATACAGTAGTGCTAGTGAGATAGTGGTGGAAGTGAGAGAGAGAAGAAAAGTTTTTGGAGAGAAGGTTCTGCCAAAATCCTAAGGTAAGAATACTTCTCTTTTATATTTTTTTAGATTATTTTTATATCATTTTTAGAAATCTGTTATTATACTGAAAATAATATTATTTTAAAATACTATTCTGCATAGTAAATACTATTTCAATAGTAAATTACTATTTCAATAGTAAATTACTATTCAAATAGTAAATTACTATTTACTATTACTATTTACCGTTACTATTCACGATTTACTATTTACTGTTACTATTCACATTTTACTATTTACTGTTACTATTCACGCTTTACTATTTACTGTTACTATTCACGATTCACTATTCACTATTCACTATTCAAAATTTACCATTTCTGTTTTAAATAGTAATCTTAATCTTCGTCTTATGCTTATACTGAAATAAAATTGATATTAATATTTCTAGAAATCGGAGGCGCAAAGCAAATCTCTTTTTGGTAACGACTCAAGGTAAGGGGGAGTGAGATAAGAGTATTATATGAAAAGACATAAGAATAATGGGAGGAGTCCCCTACTCCTTTTAAATCTGATAATATTATTATTTTAAAATATTAACTTTTTAACTTAAAATTTATAATAAATTTTAAATTAAATATCCGGTTTAACTAACTCTAACATACCTATGCAAAAACTTGGACCATTATGACCTATATGGACTGGACTATACCTATGCAAGGACTTGGACCATTATGACCCATATGGACTGAACTATACCTATGCAAGGACTGGATTATATGGACTTACATATACCTATGCGAGGAATTAACCAAAAGGACTAAAATTGACTATATTAATAATCATTAAATTTTGTATTATGATATGTATTAATGATATTTAATTGATTTGATTATGATTTGATTATGATTGATTGATTGATGATATTTAGTTATGATTGATATTGTTTGATTTTGATTGATGATATTGTAATGTGGAGTTTGAACATATAGCGAGCATGACGGAAAGCTAAAATTCAGTAAGAATTTCTTACCTTACTCTTTAAATTTTATTATCTTTTATCTCTTCTTAGAAATTATTTTTATTAACTTTATTTTCAATATTTAGAATAAAAAAAATTAGTATTTATTTTAGAAAGAAAATATTTTATGAGAATTTATTTAATTAAATCTTGAGTTAAAGGAAAATTTTGTAGTTTTAAGTATTTTTGGTTAATAATTATTCTCTTTTAATAAAATAAATTTTTTTGAAAGAAAATTATTTTATTTTTTCCAACTTAATAACTAAATATATTTGGAAATAATTGAGATTCCTAAATTTAATTTTGTTAAGATTTAATTTGAGAAAGATTATGTAAAGTTTTATATGAGAAAGTTTTTAGATATTTAAGGCTTAGAAACTTAAATTTCAGTGAGATTCAAAAACTGTACCAAATTTATTTCTGTGGGACAGAAATTCAGAGAATCGAGAAAATGTACAGTTTATTGAAATAATGTTGTAAACCTTTAAGGGATTTAATAATTGAGTTTCTAAAAGCCTTAACCAACTCAATACGCGAGTAGTTCATGCATCATGAATCATTAAAGTGAAATGAAATAATATTGTCTGGGGACGGATTATAGAAACCGAGGATACATTAGAGGAGGCTTAATTACGAGCCTTGGGATGAGAGGGTGTGAAAGGGTGCTTCAGGGGACCTGGGGTAGCTCCCTAGTGTCGGGTACTTTCACAATAAAAACTTTCTCAATCTGACTAGTCTCTAAGTGTTTCCATGCCAGTTGAGCTGTTCATATTATTATTATCCGGACTTATGGAACAGTGTAAACTCCTGGTTGGCCCAGTGCAAATTAAAATTTAAGGGCCCACATATATAAGTAAGTTATGATGAAGATATTGCATAACATTCATGCATTCATAATTGATTGTGTATGTGATTGTGATTGATATTATTATGTATTGGTTGTGAAAACCCTTTGTTGCTTATGTCTTATTCGTAAATATTATATTCTGTTTCTCACTCATTTCTCCGTGTTTTTGTTTCACATGTTTTAAATTGATGGTTCAGAGGGAAGGATCGAAGAATATCGGCAGTAAATATAGCACGTTCTAGAAAGGGAGCTCGGTATGAATACCGTGGTCCAATGAATAAATAATGTTAATAAGTAACTGCTTCTGGGCCATGGAGTTTCCTCTCTTTCTTATAATGTTTAATATTTATTTCCGTTGGATGAATGTGAAATTACTTTATAAAGTTTTAATAATATTTATGAGGTATTTCAGCAATAATGTATATAATTTATTCAGATAGTTTCTTTTTAACAATCATATCTTTAGTAAAAAAAAAAATTACAAATTTTTCTAGAATTTATTAAGTTGTAACAGAGGGTGTTACAGGGGTCGTTCATTTTCACTTGTTTTCTGATACCGAAGCTCTGCCACTCCGACGTTCAAGACCTCCGGTGTTCAACATTCTGGCTCGTACTAAAAGGACAACTCACATCGTCTCAGCAGGTAGCTTCACCTTCCTTCTCCATTCATTCTTAGATAGGGTATGGGGGACAACGGTTCGAGCAGTGACTCCGTCGAGGTCCTATCAGGGCCTCCTTCAATCACATCCCGACGTCAGTCGGGAGGAGTCATGAGCCGGGGTCAGCGTCGCCATGGTGAAACAACCTCTGGGGTTTCACACCGGCCCATAGTTTTGGGACATCGTTTCTCCATATTGCCTTTGTGGGAAGCGAGGGAGTTTGACACATCGTCTGACTCCCACACATCGTCCTCACCTTTTGACTTGGGCACTGCTAGTGAGCGGGACAGCAGTGCCGATCTCTATTTGTCTGACGACATGGCTTTTTACAGCTGTGTTCCATTCCTCCGTCATACCGTCCTTATGGCTTCTTCTAGAAATTCATCACCGGCGTCCCCGTTGTTGCCACCAACACCGTCGAGACCAACGTCATTGCACACCGTATAGATTGGCTCGTGGAGAAAGCCAAAGACCCATACTTTTAGGTTCATGAAGATCCCAAGAACATCGTCTCCCGCTATGCTGAGGATGCGTCCGATGATACCATAGAAGATGTCATCGTTCACTCCGGTGAGGAACATGAAGATGACTTTACTGTTTTCTGCCCCCTGACTTCGGATCGGATCTGCCATTAACCGGGGTCAAGGTACATCTTCATGTACGAGATGCTATTTTCCAAGATTGGTGTCCGGCTCTCACTCACGGAGTTTGAAATAGGAGTACTCCGATTTTTGGACTGCTCTCCCAGCCAGCTTCACCCCAATGGCTGGGGTTTGGTGAGATCTTTGGAGGTACTTGAGGAGTAGTTCCACTTCGTCCCCACCGTCGCCCTCTTCTTTACATATTGCAGGGTGATGCGCCGGGGTAACCAAGGAGGGGGCCTCAGATTTATTCACCTCCGGTGTGATGCCAAGGTTGTAAATTTTGAGAGCTACATTAAATCAGCCTAGACAGATAAAGTTAGCTTCAAACACTCCTACGTCAAGGTTGAGGTTAATGCAGGAAGACCAGTATTATAGGAGAATTCAGATTTTTCCAGGAAGTTCTACACTGGTTGGACTCACAAACACTTCCTCCTGACCAGCAACGCCTACTCCGTCAGTGAGAGTGTTTTGTCGACGGAGTCCAAAAAAGTCTTGGACGCTCTGAAGGGCTACTCTTGCCTTGCCAAGATTTCCTACAAAACCTCCTCGGGACGAAGTCTCACCGGGATACTTACCTAGGTAGATTTACTCTTTATATATATATATATATATATATATATACCGGTGTTGACAATGGTTTCTTTTCTTTTCAGGCGAAATGGCTCGGATCGACATTCTAAAGAAACTCTGGGAAGCGGCCGAAGCCAGGAACGCTGCTGCAGCCGATGTGGAGAATCGGGTGACCCCGAGGCACACAGCGGCCAAGCTTGTGAGCATCCCGGCGGATAGGGTTGCGAACTTGGCATTGGGTCCAGCTGACGCGACCCAAGATAAGGGGAGGAAGTGCAACCACTCTGGCCAAGGTTCGAGGGTCAAGAAGCACAAGGCCCAGAGGACAGAGGCTGGGGTGGAGGGACAACGCAAGGAGGAAGAGGTTGCCGGTGATGTAAATAATGCCTTAGACCGGACTCATCCAGTTGACGCCTTAGCGCCCCACTACAAATCTGGTGTCTCGGAGTTTTTACAATGCATCAGGGAGACACCGGTTTGTTTCCAAATCCCCTTCAAATTAAAGGACGATCTCCCAGCTCCCGAGGTGAAAAGTGCTGTCCAGGGAGCCCTCTTCAACTTGGTCGAGGCGGCTGGGGTCCTCAACTCCTTGGGGAAGTCTTACTACTCTGGTCTAGAGGCTAAACAATGCCTAGACCGGATGAAAGAGGCCCAAGCCCAAAGAGCGGAGGCTCAAACTGCCTTGGCTAAGAGCCAGGAGGATTTGGCCGAACTCACTTCGGCGTACAACTCGGCTGCCAAGAGGGCGAATGAGGCTGAGGCTAAGCACAAGGCTTCAGAGGACGCTCTCAAGGCTCTTCAGGCTAAATTGGATGAAGCCTTGGCTGGACGGACCGAGATGGAGAAGAAAAATAAAGAGTTAGTAGCCGAGGTTGCTGCTGTGAAGGAGGCTCAAGCCCAAGAACGACGTGAAATTAATGAAAAGATGGCTGAATTCTCAGAATTAGCCGATGTCACTTTCAGCTCTGCCGTTCGTCAGGTTGTACACGGAATTCTGCTGTGCAGCTTAACCTGAATGGTATGGGTGTCTACTATGAGTTTCATGGTGGGCATTTATATGCTATGGACCGGGGTCAGGCAGTGGAACCTGAGGATGTTCCTTATGAACCTCTGCCTCTCCCCACGGGCCAAAGTATGGAGCTGAGGACGGTGTCAGAAGATTCTGAGAGGATAGCTACTATCGCCGGGCCGGACTCCCCAAGCACTAGGAACTAGAATTTTTTCCTTTGATAGCCTTGTTCCAGGATAGGCTCCGGAGTTAAAACTTTTTGTACGGCCGTAATGCCCCCTTTCTTTTTAATGAAGTAAATTTTTCACATCTGCCTCTGTTTTTTAATTCGCAAGAATGCTAATTGACTTGTGATCGATGTATAATGAATAACAGCTTGAGATAACATCGTCTAAGCACCGTTCATAAAGTCTGAAAATTGGATCCGAACCATTAAAACCACACCGCCCTTTAGTTTTTTGACCGATGTAGAATTGATGGTACAATTTAAACCAACATCATCCTTTAATAGGCCAATTGAATTGAATTTTTAACATCGTCCTTTATGACCAAAGTTCAAATTGAACAAGTGCATCTGATTCTAACCGATGCAGGGGTCATGACACCGTCCTTTATGACAAATTGAGTTGCAACTGGTGTAAGGAATGTGACATCGTCCCTTATGACCAAAGTTCAAATTGAACCATCTGATCCTAGCCGAGGTAGGGGTCATGGAACTATTCTTAGATGCCGTCCTGCTTCTTTTCATCCTTAACCTTGGGTGTTGAGGAAATACCGATTGAAATCCTCCTCAGGTTAGTGTCAACATCAGATCTCTCTTTTTTTTTGGTCAGGGTAATGTCCTTGTTTTAGCAAGAAGTGGTTGACTGGGTATTGCCCTTTTAGCTGACAGGAAAGAAAGGGTGAGGGTGTTGCCTCTTGGTTAACAGAAAGGTAAAATGAGGGTGTTGCCTCTTGGTTGACAGAAAAAGTAAAGTGAAGGTGTTGCCTCTTGGTTGACAGGAAAGTAAAAGTGAGGGTGTTGCCTCTCGGTTGACAGGAAAAGTAAAGTGAGGGTGTTGCCTCTTGGTTGACAGGAAAAGTAAAAGTGAGGGTGTTGCCTCTCAGTTGATAGGAAAAGTAAAAGTGAGGGTGTTGTCTCTCGATTGACAGGAAAAGTAAAATGAGGGTGTTGCCTCTCGATTGACAAGAAAGTAAAAGTGAGGGTGTTGCCTCTCGGTTGACAGGAAAAGTAAAGTGAGGGTGTTGCCTCTTGATTGACAGGAAAGTAAAAGTGAGGGTGTTGCCTCTCAGTTGACAGGAAAAGTAAAATGAGGGTGTTGCCTCTCGGTTGATAGGAAAGTAAAAGTGAGGGAGTTAACAGGACGTCTCGTCCAAATTAACCTTGATTTAGAGCCTTGGGGTGATGGCCCCAGTTTGAAAAGACTGAAAGAATCTTGGAGGACTGGCCCTTGACTGAAAGAGAAAAGGTCTGGGGTGATGCCCCAGTTTCTAGAAATACTGAAGAAGTTAGGGGTACTGCCCCTTGACAGAGAGAAACCTGGGGTGATGCCCCAGTTTGAGTTTATCGGGAAATTTGGGGTACTGCCCCTCGACTGGGAGAGAGATCTAGGGTGATGCCCCAGTCTGAGCTGTTTGGAAATTCAGGGTATTGTCCCTTGACTGGAAGAGAAATCTAGGGAGATGCCCCAATTTTTGGAAAGACTAAAAATTTTAGGGGTACTGCCCCTTGAGTGAAAGAGATAAACTTGGGGTGATACCCCAGTTTGAGACGATTGAAAGAATCTTGGGGTATTGCCCTTTGAGTGAAAGAGGGGAGGCCTGGGGTGATGCCCCAGTCTGGCATGATTGAAAGTTTTAGGGGTATCGTCCTTTGACTAAAAGAGACAAACCTGGGGTGATGCCCCAATTTGAGCTTTTTGGTGATTTGAGGTACTGCCCCTTGACTGGAATAAGAGAAATCTGGGGAGATGCCCCAGTTTGAGCTGTTTGATGAGAAGAATATGATGGGTGCTATTTTGGTAATGATGAACTCATTGGGGAAGAGTGTAGTTCCTCTGGGGGAGAAAGATATGGTTGACATTCGACTATTACTGCAGGGGCGACTTCATTGGGGAAAAGTATTGTCCCTCTGGGGGAGGAAAGGCATGGCTGGCTTTCGGCCATTGTGGTTCCGTCAGAAAGGTGATTCCGCTGGGGATAACTAGGTTTTTCTAAATCTGATTAGGAAGTATTCTTAATTGGGGAGAGCTGAGTCCATTTTGTGGTTTTCCTCAGGAGGAATTCTCAGTCTACGTTCCCCTTAGGGACGAATGGTGGGTCTGCTGGGGGATTTTGGCGAATACCCGCTTTTAGATCATGGATCTTGGCTACCCCTTAACAGGAAAATGAGTAGTATAAAACAAATCAAGACTTACAGGTGAACCTCCTTAGTGACTGGCTTTGAAGTAACTCATGGACAAAATAACAGCGACTTCCGACTTCGGTGAGCTTGCCTAGCGGAGTTGGTTGTGCTTGTCTGAGGTAAGGTCTGGCACTGGTATGCATTTTGTTCCTCATAACTCTCGTGTTTTGTCGTTTTCAAAAATTTTCTTAGGCAACAACTTGTCTATTTATAAAATTAGTCATGAACACATGTAGGAAGAAGGAAAAAATTTTATTTATAAACATCAGGTATGTAGAGTGGTGATGAAAGCAATGTAAAACAAACAGATGTGACAATGGAAAAGGGAAGGCTCATGAATCCTCCAGCGATTTCCTGAAAGCAATGATAATCTTGATTCTTTCTCACGACTTCATGTTAATCTTCTGATTTTGCTTCTGAGGACATAATTCGACAATAACCCGGATGCCCCAGTTCGATTTTTTGTTTCTTGCTTGAAGGGTTTATGCCACTGTGTCGAGACCTTGGGTTTTAGTTTGTCTGAGCTGCCCTCTTGGGTTTTCGACTCATCGAGTAGCTCTAACTTTTGCCTAGGTCACCTTTTCAGGTTTTCAACCTAGCGAGCTCTTTTTTTTAGGCAAAGTATCTCTTCATCGTGTCGGCGTTGATAGGCATTGGCAGGTCGTCTCCGTCCATGTTGGTGAGTATAAGAGCTCCCCCGGAAAAAGCTTTCTTTACGACATATGGTCCTTCGTAATTAGGCGACCACTTCCCTCGGTCATCCTTCTGGATTGGCAAAACCTTCTTAAGGACCAAGTCCCCTTCCTGGAATTGTTGGGGTCGCACTTTCTTTTCATACGCCCGCTTTATACGCTTTTGATACAACTGTCCATGGCAGAGGGTGGTTAACCTCTTCCCGTCGATTAGGTTCAACTGGTCATACTTAGCCTGGATCCATTCGTCTTCCCCTAACTTGGCTTCCATGATCACCCTGATGGATGGGATCTCCACTTTAAAAGGCAGTACTGCTTCCATTCCGTAGACCAAAGAGAACGGGGTCGCCCCAGTCGAGGTTCGCACCGAGGTTCGGTATCCGTGTCGTGCGAAGGGAAGCATTTCATTCCAGTCTTTGTAGGTCACCACCATTTTTTGCACTATCTTCTTGATGTTTTTGTTAGCCGCATCGACTGCCCCATTCATTTTAGGCCGATATGGAGAGGAGTTATGGTGGGAGATTTTGTAACTGTCACAGAGTTCCTTCATCATCTTGTTATTCAAATTTGTACCATTGTCAGTAATGATCTGACTTGGTAGGCCGTACCGGCATATCAGTTCACGCTTGATGAATTTGACCACAACACCCTTTGTTACATTAGCGTATGAAGCTACTTCCACCCACTTGGTAAAATAATCGATGGCCACTAGAATAAAATGATGACCGTTCGAGGCTTTCGGCTCAATGGGCCCAATTACATCCATACCCCATATTGAAAAGGGCCATGGTGCTGACAAGACATTTAGGGATGAAGGTGGTGCGTGAATATGATCAGCATATATCTGACATTTATGGCAGCTCCGTACATAAACAAAACAATTCGCTTCCATGGTCATCCAATAATATCCGGATCTCAGGATTTTTCTTGACATGGCATGCCCATTTGTGTGAGTTCCGAATGATCCTTCGTGGATATCTCTCATGATTTGGTTTGCCTCGACGGTATTAACACACCAGAGGAGAACAGAATCATAATTCCTCTTGTATAGCACGTTGCCACTCAACAGGTATCCTATAGCTAGCCTTCTCAAAGTTTGTTTGTCATTATCTGTGATGCTTTCAGGGTATTCTTGACATTGGAGGTACCTTTTGATGTCATGATACCAAGGCTTGCCATCTGGCTCTCCTTCTATGACTTGGCAATGGGTAGGTTTTTACCGTTTCTTCACTTTGATGAGAGGCATTTTGTATTCACTGCTGACCTCGAACATAGCAGCTAGGGTGGCCAAAGCATCTGCCATTTGGTTGTCATCCCGTGGGACATGATGAAAGGTAATTTCATCGAACTCTTTGATCATCTCCTTGATGTGAACATGATAGGGAACTAGTTTACTGTCTCTAGTTTCCCACTCATCCTTCAGTTGATGGATAACCAAAGCAGAATCCCCATAAGCTTCCAGGGTCTTTATTCCCATGTTCAGAGCCACTTGTATCCCTAGAGAACATGCTTCATACTCTGCAACATTGTTGGTGCAATCAAAACACAACCGGGTACAAATGGGGATGAATTCCTTATCAGGTGAGATCAGGATGACCCTGATTCCATGTCCCAGTGCATTAGAGGCTCCATCAAACCTCATGGTCCACCTGTTCTCCTGACCATCTTCTTCTATGAAAAAAGCCAAAATATCTTCGTCCGGGAAATCATGCCGCATTGGTTGGTAACTGTCGATAGGTTGGTGTGCCAAGTAGTCTGTTAGCGCACTCCCTTTTATGGCCTTTTGGGTGATATATGTTATGTCATATTCAGTCAGTAGCACTTGCCAACAGGCGATTCTTCTAGTTAGAGCTGGCTTTTCAAAGATGTATTTAATGGGCTCCATCTTAAACACCAGCCACGTAGTATAATTGAGCATATATTGCCGTAAGCGCCAGGTAGCCCAAGCCAATGCACAGCATGTTCTTTCGAGGGAAGAGTATCTCATCTCGCATTCGGTGAATCTCTTGCTTAAGTAATAGATGGCACACTCCTTCTTCCCAGTATCGTCATGTTGACCTAACACGCATCCCATGGATTCGTTCAGCACAGTTAAATACAGGATTAGTGGTTTCCCAGGAACGGGTGGCACCAAGATTGGTGGCTCTAACAAGTACTGTTTTATCTTTTCAAATGCTGTTTGGAAATCTTTATTCCATTGCCCGGGTTGGTTCTTGCGAAGTAACTTGAAAATTGGCTCACAGGTTACCGTCATTTGGGAAATGAATCGGGCAATGTAGTTCAATCTTCCTAGGAATCCTCGGACTTCCTTTTCCGTACGAGGAGGAAGCATTTCCAGAATTGCCTTAACCTTGTCAGGATCAACCTCTATCCCTCTTTCGCTCACGATGAATCCTAGCAATTTACCAGATTTTGCGCCAAAGATGTACTTGGCCGGATTTAGCCTAAGCTTGAATTTCCTTAATCGCTCAAAGAGTTTCCTCAGATCAATGATATGTTCTTCCTCGGATCTAGATTTAGCAATTATATCATCCACATAGACTTCTATTTCTTTATGCATCATGTCATGGAAGAGAGTCACCATTGCCCTTTGATAGGTGGCTCCAGCGTTCTTCAATCCGAAGGACATTACTTTGTAGCAAAAGGTTCCCCATAGAGGGATGAATGTGGTCTTTTCCATATCTTCAGGTGCCATCTTGATCTGATTATACCCCAAAAATCCATCCACGAATGAGAAGATAGAGTGTTGAGCTGTATTATCGACCAGTACGTCAATCTGAGGTAAAGGAAAGTCATCCTTAGGGCTGGCCCGATTCAAGTCTCGGTGGTCCACACACATTCTCACTTTCCCGTCTTTCTTTGGAATAGAAACTATGTTGGCTACCCATCACAGATATTTGGCTACGGCTAGGAAACCAGCATCGAATTGCTTCTTAACTTCTTCCTTGATCTTAAGAAGCATTTCTGGTTTCATTCGTTGCAACTTCTGTTTGATCGGTGCACATTCTGACTCTAAAGGCAACCTGTGTTCTACAATGATGTTATCCAAACCCGGCATATCTTGATATGACCATGCGAATACATCCTGAAACTCCCTGAGCAGCTTAATCAATTCATCTCGCCGCTTTTCGCTTAAGAAGGTACCGATCTTGACCTCCTTAACCTCTCCTTCATTCCTTAGGTTAATAGTTTCAACCTTCTCATGATGAGGTTGAAATTTCTTATCCTCTTATTCCATCAACCTTGTCAATTCGGGCGAAGGTTCAAAGTCTTCCTACTTTCCTCATAGGCGCAATCGTTCGGATAATTAGAATCATAAGACAAAATCAAGTTCTCGCTGCTCTTAGAGGAATCATTTTTGGATCTGCATTTGGTTGTATTATAACGAATGGAAAAGGAAACAAGAAAGTGAAAGGCTTAAAAGAATAAAGCAAAAACTAGGTATTGGAATCAAACAGTGTTCATTAAATTTAAATGAATAAACAAGTTTTGCCTTTATTACAAAAAGGGGTCCCAAAGCCTTAGGCATAGCAGAGGGACCGACAAGTTATAAGATGATATAATTACTTCGACAAAACATTCACAATTGTAGGGAACTCCATGGTCTCCTAGTTATTCAGCTCCTGATCCGGTAAACAAGCATACATAAACTCCACATTATAGCTGGGCTGATCTTCAATCACGACTACTTGACCCGAATATATTATCCCTGTACTCCGGAAGCTCTGATAGAGGTCACAGATGGGGATTCTTGCGGTGTCGAGATCCTTACCAGTGAGACGAGCCATCCTCCTTTCTCTTCTTGCCTCCCCTACCCTCTTTCTGTCGGCGGCCATGGGCCGGTATCCCAAACTATATCTGTCCTTATTTTCTGGGAGGTATACGGGTTGGACTCTCCCTTCCAGTTCACGTCCTAGCCCCTTTCCGGGTTCGTATCCCTCCCGTAACATGGTTCTTGCCACTGTTAGAGGTATATTTGGGAAGGATGTTCTTATAGTGCTTGTGGCATTGGCTATTTCCAAGGCCTGGAATGAGGTCTCGAGAGCTTCCTCGGCTGCTTCAATGTATGGGGTAGTGATAGGCTTGCTAACCAAGAGGTCCTATTCCCCAGAAACAATCACTAATTTATTATCAATGACAAATTTCAATTTCTGATGCAGCGTGGAAGGGACTACCCCAGCCGAGTGGATCCACGACCGTCCTAGCAAACAACTGTAGGCGGGCTTGATATCCATGACTTGAAAGAGAATCTGAAAGGTGCACGGTCCAACCTGTATTGGTAGTTCAATCTCTCCCATGACCTCTCGTCGAGTTCCGTCGAAAGCCCACACCACCATGGAACTTGGTCTCATGTAAGTCCCATCAAATGGCAACTTTGTAACACTCTCTGTTACATCTTAATAATTTCTAAAAAAATTCATGAAATTTTTTTTTTACTAAAAATATAATCGCTAAAAGAAACTATCATACAATATTTCTGAAATACCTCATGAATTATCATTAAAATTTATAAAGTAATTTTACATTCATCTAAATAAAATAGATATTAAACATTGAAAGAGAGGAAACTCCATGGCCCAAGAGCAGTTGCCTAGTGACATTATTTATTCATTGGACCACGGTATTCATACCGAGCTCCCTTTCTAGAACGTGCTATATATACTGTCAATGTTCTTCGTGTTAGGGAATCCCCAGTGTATGAGCAGCGGAAATACAAGGATTCCCATAGGATTTGCAAAGCGCCGTGTTTCAAAGCATAAGACAAACATACAAAAATTGCGTTTTAGGATTACCTCTTGAAGAATATCGAAGCAATCGTAGCCTCGTCCTTTAGGAATCCACACGAGTACTCCCACCAGAAATGCTACACCTTCCAAATGCTAGTTTGACGGTGTATAGCTTTTGCAACTTTTGCGTATTTTTGTGTCTCTTTTGGGTAGCCGCCTATGAGCATCTTATGCTCTATTTATAGGCTTAGGTTTGACCTAATTTGCTCTCTAAAGAGTGGGCTCCTTACTCATTCTAAATGAGTTAGGCCCAATAGTCTTATTTTAGTCCAACTAAAATAAAAAGCTATTTTCTGATGGGCTTACTCTATGTGTGTGACCCTATAGGTAAAATACTCGGTTATATTAATAATAAACTATTTTATTATTAATATAAAATAAGAGCGGCATCTAGCAATGCATCATTATGTCCGAATATTATTTATTAACAACATAACCTATAAGTGATAATTATTTTATATGTTTGTTCCTTTTGTCACGATATCCTAATTGGGCCCAAGGCATGGTCGTGTCATCCTTGTACGGTCCAATTTATTTTACTTGATACCAGAGTAGACTTTATCCAAATAAATATCCAATATTTATTCTTTCTAGCATGGCCATGCATTTCCTTAGTCTCACTCCATCAAGTGGCCTATAGATATCACTCCTGTCACATAGGAGAGACAAATCCCATCTACATCACTCACATCCCTCTGTATAATTTGTACATTGCCTAACCACAACCTTTATAGTCCTCTTATTACAGAAGACGTTTGATTGTATTAAAACAATAAACTCCTTATGTAGGAATCGTAGTGACTTCAGGTCAAAGGACTACATATACCATTATCACATTGAGAATCGTTTATGACATTCATGTAACGATCCATGCAACGTTCTCATGGTGGGTCTATCCAGTGCATCATTACTCTTAATGTGTACCCATGTGAAGACTTGATATCATTTATATCCATGATCTGTGAGATCAGATCATCAGTACACTCACACACTAGTCTTAATGTATTTACACGTCCCCACGTAAATACTTGACTAGGGACATTTTAGGAATAACTCTTATATGACCTATTACTCCAAGGATAAATAAAGGTTGTTAAACTATTTAACAAAAAATGACTTATTCAAAATGATGCGAACCTATATATAGGCTTTTAGTGCATATTTCCAACACTTCGATCCTTCCCTCTGTATGAACCATTAATTTAAAACATATGAAACAAAAACATAGGGAAAGAAGTGAGAAATAGAATATAATATTCCCAAATGGGACATAAGAAATAAAGGGTTTTCACAAACTAGTATAATAATATCAATTACAATCATATGCACAATCTATTATGAATGTATGAATGATATGCCATATCTTCATCATAACTTACCTATATATGTGGGCCCCTTAAATTTTAATTTGCACTGGGCCAACCAGGAGTTTACACTGTTCCATAATTTTGGATAATAATAACATGAACAGCTCAACTGGCATGGAAACACTTAGAGACTAGTCAGATTGAGAAGGTTTTTATTGTGAAAGTACCCGACACTAGGAAGCTACCCCAGGTACCCTAAAGCACCCTTTCACACCCTCTCATCCCAAGGCTCACAATTAAGCCTCCTCTAATGTATCCTCGTTTTCTATAATCCGTCCCCAGACAATATCATTTTGTTTCTCTTCGATGATTCATGATGCATGAACTACTCGCGTATTTAGTTGATTAAGGCTTTTAGAAACTCAATTATATTATCAGGGTCTATGAATCACGATATAGCCACCCCAGTAAACTGTACTTTTTTAACTTCTCAAATACGCACATAGAATTTTAGTACAGTTCCTTTTCAAATCACAAATCAAATCTCCTTATAAATTTGAGTTTCAAAGC
This sequence comes from Clitoria ternatea, assembly GCA_037962975.1. Lineage (NCBI taxonomy): Eukaryota > Viridiplantae > Streptophyta > Magnoliopsida > Fabales > Fabaceae > Clitoria > Clitoria ternatea. The sequence continues at coordinate 272,999,596 of CM075669.1, read as the reverse complement.
CTTAAATATATTTCACAACCTTCTTTAGAAAGTTTATAGGTCAATTCAAAATTAATTTCTAAAAACTCAAATTTGGAATTATTAATCTTTAAAACCTTAGTACTTGAAAATTTTGTATAATATTTTTATACATTTAAATAGTATGTATATATATATATTAAAAAAATTTATTTTTATAAAATAAATTCTCTTTCTTTTTCTTTCTGATAAACTAACTAAAAATCTAAATTTTAGTAAAGATATATACATATATATTAAAAGATAAAAAGAGATTTCTAAAACTTTTGTAGTTTTATTGAAATCTAAGAAATTTCTTAAAAGTAATTTGAATAAATATGAATAAGTAAATAAAGAAATAGGAGATAAGTAAATTCTTACTGAATTTTAGCTTTCCGTCATGCTTGCTATATGCTCAAACTCCACAGTACAAGATTATCAATCATAATCAAACATTGTCAATCACAATCAAACATCATAAAACATAAATAAATATTAACAATCATAATCAAATCAAATAATTAAGCATCAGTTATAAATATGATAATTTTAAAATTCAATGGTTATTTAAATTAATAAAGTTTGTTTTAAGTTATATGGTCAATTCCTCGTACAGGTCTATATAAATCCAAGATAGTCCAGTCCTTGCATAGGTCTAGTTCAGTCCATATAGGTCATAAATAGTCCAAGTCCTTGCATAGGTTCAGTCAAGTTCATAATAGTTCAAGTCCTTGCATAGGTTCAATCCAGTCCGCATAGGTCATAATAGTTCAAGTTCTTAAATATTTTAGATATTAAGTTACACAAGATGCTTAATTTATTAATAACAATTATTATAAATTTTAAGTTAAAAGTTATTATTTTAAAATAATAATATTGTTATGTTTAAAAGGAGTAGAGGACTCCTCCCAATATTCTTATGTATTTTCATATTATATCCTTAATCTCACCCCCTTACCTTGATTTGCTACCAAAAGTGAATTCGATCTGCGCCTCCAAGTTCTAACAAAATATTAATACTAATTTATTTCAGTATAAGCTTAAGATGAAAATTAAGATTGTTATCAGAATGATAAATAATAAATATGCATAGTAATAATAAATAGTAACAGTAAATGGTAAGTCCTTAATAGTAACAGTAAATAGTAATTTTTGAATAGTAATAGTAAATAGTAAATTGTGAATAGTAATTTTTTGAATAGTAGTGGTAAATGGTAAATCATGAACAATAACAGTAAATAGTAAATTTTGAATAGTAATGGTAAATAGTAAATTTTGAATAGTAACAGTAAATAGTAAATTTTGAATAGTAATAACTAATAAATTTTGAATAATAACGGTAAATGATAAATTTGAATAATAACAGTAAATGGTAAATTATGAATAGTGATAATAAATAGTAAATTTTGAATAGTAACTGTAAATAGTAAAAATAACACAATGGTAATTTATTTTTACTATAGTAACTTATTCATAATAGTATTAGTATATTAATGGTTTAAGAGTGCTAAAAAAAATAAACTAAAATTATAAAAAGAATATAGAAGAAAGTTATTACCTTACACCTCCGGCAGAACTTCTTTTTACCAAAAGAATTTACTCCCCATTAATTTCTTACGCACTATCTCTATAGATTCTCTCTCTAATTTTTGGTGTAGAAATGTTGTAAATGAGCCATCTATTTATAGGAAGAAAATTTTACTATTTAAGATTATTTAATTATTTATTTTACTATTCATGATGTAAGCAATGATGTAAGCGATGATGTAAGCGATGATGTCGGCAGTGACATTTTGGTTATTAGATGAAAGGTTAAGGGTATTTTTGTTATAAAAAATATAAAAATTTCAAAAAAATTATAAATTATATAACAATCAAAAAGTTCTAAAGAACTATAATCAAATTCTTTTAAAATTTTATTTTAAATAAGAAATAACGAAATTAGGGGTGTTACAACTCTACTCCCCTAACAAAATTTTGTCCTCGAAATTTACACTTTTTTAGTAAAACAATTGGGGATGAGACTCTTTCATCTCATTTTCTAGTTCCCATGTAGCATCTTCCCCTCTCGTTTCACTCCAAATGACCTTCACGAGTGGAATTTCCCTGTCCCTTACCTTTTTTATTCTTCTGTCAGCTATTCTGATAGGTGGTGCATCATATGTAAGATTATCTTTAACTTGTATGACATCAGGTTCAATAACGTGTGTAGGATCAGATATATACTTTCTTAAATTTGACACATGAAAAACATTATGGATATTAGAAAGAAAAGGTGGTAATGCTATTTGGTAAGTAAGAGGACTAACTTTCTGAACTATTTGGTATGGACCAATAAATCTAGGAGTTAGTTTTCGAGATTTCATTGCCCGACCGACCCCAGTCGTAGGTGTGACTTTCAAGAATACATGATCACCTTCTTGAAATTCGAGCGGCTTTCTTCTTTTGTCATAGTAACTTTTCTGCTTGCTTTGTGCTGCCTTCATCTTTTCCTGAACCATTTTGATTTTATCCGTGGTTTGTTGTACCAACTCTGGTCCTAGCATCAAGTTTTCACCAGTCTCAAACCAACATAGCGGAGTCCTACATTTTCTTCCATATAATACTTCAAAAGGTGCCATGTTAATGCTAGCATGGAAACTGTTGTTGTAGGTGAATTCCACATATGGTAAGAATTGATTCCAACTTTCTTTATGCTCTAACACATAAGCTCGTAACAAGTCTTCTAGAGATTGGATTGTTCTTTCTGATTGTCCATCTGTCTGAGGATGATATGCTGAACTTAGACGTAATCTTGTTCCCAAAGCCTTGTGTAAGCTCTTCCAGAATTGCGATGTAAAATGAGGGTCCCGATCAGAAATGATACTGGAAGGAATTCCATGTAATCTCACGATCTCCTCGATGTATAATTTTGCCAGTTTCTCCATTGAGTAACGAATATTAATGGGAATAAAGTGGGCAGACTTGGTTAATCTATCAACTATTACCCATATTGAATCATGTCCTAATGGAGTTTTAGGTAAAGACGTCACAAAATCCATGGTAATGCTATCCCATTTCCATTCTGGTATTTCCATTGATTGTAGCATTCCAGGGGTTTTTTGATGTTCTACTTTAACCTTCTGGCAAATTAGACATGCAGCCACGTACTCCGCCACCGCTTTCTTCATTCCAGGCCACCAAAATAACTTCTTCAAATCTTGATACATTTTAGTAGCTTCGGGATAAATGTTCATATAACTTTTGTGGCCTTCTTTCAGAATTGCTTTCCTCAATTCCTCTTGGTTAGGGATACACACTCGATCCTTATACCTCAACAATTGGTTGTTTCCCACATTGAACTCAACTTTTTTTCCTTGTTTTAAGAGTTCTTTCTTCTCTTATAGGAATTCGTCTTCTCGTTGAGCCTCTAAAACTTGCTTTAGGAATTCACTTGTCACTTGTAACACTCCTAATATGTAGCTGTTAGCATTAAACTTTACTGCTAGGTTAAGATCTCTAAAGTTCTCTATCAATTCCAGCTCTTTAATCACCATTGTGGACGCATGCAGAGACTTTCGACTTAAAGCATCAGCGACTACGTTTGCTTTTCCAGGATGGTATTGCAACTCAAAGTCGTAGTCCTTTAAGAACTCCATCCATCTCCGTTGCCTCATGTTTAACTCCTTTTGGTCGAATAAATACTTGAGACTCTTATGATCGCTAAACACATCAAATGTTGCACCATATAGATAATGCCTCCAAATCTTTAAGGCAAAAACTACAGCAGCTAATTCTAAGTCATGGGTAGGGTAGTTAACCTCATGTTGCCTTAATTGGCGCGACGCATAGGCTACAACCTTCTTGTCTTGCATGAGTACACTTCCTAGTCCTTGTTTAGACGCATCACAGTAAACTTCAAAACTTCGATGTGGATCAGGGAGTACTAACACCAGCGAAGAAGTAAGTCGATCTTTCAGCTCTTGGAAACTATTCTCACATTGTGTCGTCCACACAAAAGGTTGTCCTTTCCGTGTTAGCTTGGTCAGTGGGTATGCTAACTTTGAAAATCCTTCGATGAATCTCCTATAGTATCCAGCTAAGCCCAAGAAACTTTTGATCTCAGTGATTGTGGTTGGTCTCTCCCATTTCAAAACTGCTTCCACTTTAGAAGGGTCTACAGTTATTCCTCCTTGACTAATTATATGCCCTAAAAAGTTCACCTCTTCCAACCAGAATTCACACTTCGACAGCTTTGCATACAATTATTTCTTTTTCAGGATTTCCAACACAATCTTCAAGTGTTCGACATGTTCTTCTCTACTTTTAGAGTACACTAGTATATCATCAATGAAAACCACTACAAATTTATCTAGATATGGATGAAAAATCTGATTCATGTAATCCATGAATATGGCTGGTGCATTAGTTACACCAAAAGGCATCACTAGATATTCGTAATGGCCATAGCGTGTTCTAAAAGTAGTTTTCGGTACATCTTCTTTCTTCACCCTTATTTGATGATATCCAGACCTCAAATCAATCTTGGAGAACACTGTGGCACCACGCAGTTGATCCATCAGGTCGTCAATCCTTGGCAGAGGATATCTGTTCTTGATCGTTACCTTGTTCAGTTACCGATAATCTACACACAACCTCATACTACCATCCTTCTTCTTAACCAATAACATTGGTGCACCCCAGGGGGATACACTGGGTCGTATGAACTGCTTCTCTATCATCTCTTTAAGTTGTTTCTTTAACTGCTAATTCTAGAGGTGGCATTCGGTATGGTGCAATTGAAATTGGTCTAACTCCAGGTACTAGATCAATGGAAAATTCTGCATCTCTTTCTGGGGGTAAACCAGGGATATCTTCTGGAAAAACATCAGGAAATTTATACACGACTGGCAGATTTTTAATTTTTTGTTCTTGCTCTCCTTTCATTGAAAGCAATAGCATGAATCCTTGAGCCCCTCCTTTTAAAGAGGCACTCACTTGGTTGGCGGTTAGAAATCTTGAATCCTCTGGATTCAAATTTACAGGTTCTTTAAACATTATGGTTTTGTTATGACAATCTATTAGAACATGATTGTCAGACAACCAATCTAGCCCAATAATAACTTCTAAGCCAGAAAGGGGTAAGCAAAAAAGATTAGTCTTAAAGTCCCTACCATCTATGACAATAGGGCATTCCCAACAGGCTTTAGAAGTGACAATGGGATTATTCCCAGGAGTATGAACAGATAAATCAAATAGTAATTCTATCACGGGTAATTTTAGTTTTTCTACATAGTCATTGGAAATAAAGGAATGTGATGCACCTGAGTCATACATAACAGTTAAAGGAATCTTATTAATGATACACTTACCTTCCACCATGGAGTCAAAATGGGATGCTTCTTCCCCATTAATTGCAAAAACCTTTCCTTTTACCTTTGGCCTTCCGACTGCACTGTGTATGCCACCTTGAGTATTTATGGATGTACTTGCACCTTCAGGGTTCTCCCTTTTTATCTCTAGGCAATCCTTGATGTGATGACCCAGTTTGTTACACTTAAAGCAAATATAAGTGTTTTTAGGACAATCCCTTTTTAAATGGGGTCCTCCACAGATAAAGCATTTAAATTCTAGTGCAGGTGTTGGATAATAGCTTCCAGATGAAGCTTGGGGTTTGTTAGGAACAGGTGTTGTTCCAAACCAACGAAATGGCGCTTGGTAAGGCCTTTTTCTCCTAAAATCTCTTCTTTGGTAATGGTGAGGTCCTCCACTTCTCATTTCTCCTGCCTTGTGAATGGATTCACGGCTTTTGGTCATTCTGTCCTTGTGATCCTCTTCAAAGATCCTGCAGCGATTTACCAATACAGAAAATTCATAGATTTCCTGCATTCGTATAGCTTATTTGATTTCTGGCCGCAATCCGTTTACAAACTTTGCGCACCGATCACCTTCATTAGTAGCATCATTATAATGAGAATGAAAGCGAGATAGCTCTTCAAACCTGGATGCATACTCTCCAACGCTCATATTTCCTTGGGTCAGTGACAGGAATTTAAATTGTCTTTTCTCTTTAACATCAGCTGGAAAGTATTTCTCCAGAAACATATCCTTGAAATAATTCCAAGTGATCTCCACTTGGTTAACTTCGAACTGCCTACGCATACTATCCCACCAATGTTCAGCATCATCAGATAAGGCATAAGTAGCGAAGACTACTTTATCACCTTCAGTACATTGCAGTGCTCAGAAGATCTTCTCTATCTCACGAATCCATATTTGTGCTCCATCAGGGTTGTATCCTCCCTTGAAACGAGGTGGATTACGTTTTTCGAATAGGTCTAACCTTCTCAAGGCATCATTACCTTGACCTTCGCGTGCTCCTATTGCATTGATTAAGCGTTCTACAACTCCAGCAAGATCATTTCCGACCATTCTTTTCCTGTTTCACAGTAACTGAGACTTGTCATATCAATCACAGTTACCACTAAGTCAGATATTCTATTTTCTATCACCTACACAGAGTTTACAGACAAAGCAAAATAGACCTTTCCCCAGGCCTACGGGATTAACTGCTCTGATACCATTTTGTAACACCCTCTGTTACATCTTAATAATTTCTAAAAAAATTCATGAAATTTTTTTTTTACTAAAAATATAATCGCTAAAAGAAACTATCATACAATATTTCTTAAATACCTCATGAATTATCATTAAAATTTATAAAGTAATTTTACCTTCATCCAAATAAAATAGATATTAAACATTGAAAGAGAGGAAACTCCATGGCCAAAGAGCAGTTGCCTAGTGACATTATTTATTCATTGGACCACGGTATTCATACCGAGCTCCCTTTCTAGAACGTTCTATATATACTGTCAATGTTCTTCGATCCTTCCCTCTGTACGAACCATTAATTTAAAATATATGAAACAAAAACATAGGGAAAGGAGTGAGAAACAGAATATAATATTCCCAAATGGGACATAAGAAATAAAGGGTTTTCACAAACTAGTATAATAATATCAATCACAATCATATACACAATCAATTATGAATGTATGAATGATATGCCATATCTTCATCATAACTTACCTATATATGTGGGCCCCTTAAATTTTAATTTGCACTGGGCCAACCAGGAGTTTACACTGTTCCATAATTTCGGATAATAATAACATGAACAGCTCAACTGGCATGGAAACACTTAGAGACTAGTCAGATTGAGAAGGTTTTTATTGTGAAAGTACCCGACACTAGGAAGCTACCCCAAGTACCCTAAAGCACCCTTTCACACCCTCTCATCCCAAGGCTCACAATTAAGCCTCCTCTAATGTATCCTCGGTTTCTATAATCCGTCCCCAGACAATATCATTTTGTTTCTCTTTGATGATTCATGATGCATGAACTACTCGCGTATTTAGTTGGTTAAGGCTTTTAGAAACTCAATTATATTATCAGGGTCTATGAATCATGACATAGCCACCCCAGTAAACTGTACTTTTTCAACTTCTCAAATACGCACATAGAATTTTAGTACAGTTCCTTTTCAAATCACAAATCAAATCTCCTTATAAATTTGAGTTTCAAAGCCTTAAATATATTTCACAACCTTCTTTAGAAAGTTTATAGGTCAATTCAAAATTAATTTCTAAAAACTCAAATTTGGAATTATCAATCTTTAAAACCTTAGTACTTGAAAATTTTATATAATATTTTTATACATTTAAATAGTACGTATATATATATATTAAAAAAATTTATTTTTATAAAATAAATTCTCTTTTTTTTTCTTTCTGATAAACTAACTAAAAATCTAAATTTTAGTAAAGATATATACATATATATTAAAAGATAAAAAGAGATTTCTAAAACTTATGTAGTTTTATTGAAATCTAATTAAAAGTAATTTGAATAAATATGAATAAGTAAATAAAGAAATAGGAGATAAGTAAATTCTTACTGAATTTTAGCTTTTCGTCATGCTTGCTATATGCTCAAACTCCACAGTACAAGATTATCAATCATAATCAAACATTGTCAATCACAATCAAACATCATAAAACATAAATAAATATTAACAATCATAATCAAATCAAATAATTAAGCATCAGTTATAAATATGATAATTTTAAAATTCAATGGTTATTTAAATTAATAAAGTTTGTTTTAAGTTCTATGGTCAATTTCTCGTACAGGTCTATATAAATCCAAGATAGTCCAGTCCTTGCATAGGTCTAGTTCAGTCTATATAGGTCATAAATAGTCCAAGTCCATGCATAGGTTCAATCAAGTTCATAATAGTTCAAGTCCTTGCATAGGTTCAATCCAGTCCGCATAGGTCATAATAGTTTAAGTTTTTAAATATTTTAGATATTAAGTTACACAAGATACTTAATTTATTAATAACAATTATTATAAATTTTAAGTTAAAATTTATTATTTTAAAATAATAATATTGTTATGTTTAAAAGGAGTAGGGGACTCCTCCCAATATTCTTATGTATTTTCATATTATATCCTTAATCTAACCCCCCCTTACCTTGATTTGCTACCAAAAGTGAATTCGCTCTGCGCCTCCAAGTTCTAACAAAATATTAATATTAATTTATTTCAGTATAAGCTTAAGATGAAAATTAAGATTGTTATCAGAATGATAAATAGTAAATATGCATAGTAATAATAAATAGTAACGATAAATGGTAAGTCCTCAATAGTAATGGTAAATAGTAATTTTTGAATAGTAATAGTAAATAGTAAATTGTAAATAGTAATTTTTTGAATAGTAGTAGTAAATGGTAAATCATGAACAATAACAGTAAATAGTAAATTTTGAATAGTAATGGTAAATAGTAAATTTTGAATAGTAACAGTAAATAGTAAATTTTGAATAATAACAACAACTAATAAATTTTGAATAATAATGGTAAATGATAAATTTGAATAATAACAGTAAATGGTAAATTGTAAATAGTGATAATAAATAGTAAATTTTGAATAGTAACTATAAATAGTAAAAATAACACAGTGGTAATTTATTTTTACTATAGTAACTTATTCATAATAGTATTAGTATATTAATGGTTTAAGAGTGCTAAAGAAAAAACTAAAATTAGAAAAAGAATATAGAAGAAAGTTATTACCTTACACCTCCGGCAGAACTTCTTTTTACCAAAAGAATTTACTCCCCACTAATTTCTTACGTACTATCTCTCTAGATTCTCTCTCTAATTTTTGGTGTAGAAATGTTTTAAATGAGCCATCTATTTATAGGAAGAAAATTTTACTATTTAAGATTATTTAATTATTTATTTTACTATTTATGATGTAAGCGATGATGTAAGCAATGATGTAAGCGATGATGTCGGCAGTGGCATTTTGGTTATTAGATGAAAGGTTAAGGGTATTTTTGTCATAAAAAATATAAAAATTCCAAAAAAAATTATAAATTATATAACAATCAAAAAGTTCTAAAGAACTATAATCAAATTCCTTTGAAATTTTATTTTAAATAAGAAATAACGAAATTAGGGGTGTTACAAACTTCGCCAATGTGGATTTTGGCATCACGTTTAGCGATGACCCATTGTCAACTAGTACCTTTGCTAGGATGTGATCTTGGCATTTTACAGAGATATGAAGGGCTTTATTGTGCCCTGTTCCTTCGACGGGTAATTCATCATCCGTAAAGGTCAAATAGTTATTGGTGACAATGTGTCCCACTATCCCTTCAAACATACCCACGGGAAAATCATGCTTAACATGGGCCTCACTTAAAACCTTCATCAACATGTTCCGATGTGGTTTAGAACTCATCAGCAAGGACAACAGAGAAATTTTGGCCGGGGTACGATTCAATTGATCAAGCACTTGGTACTCGCTGTGGAGGATGAACTTTAAAAACTCCTGGGCTTCTTCCTCGGTCACAGCCCTTTTTGTTTTACCGGCAATTTCTTTTTTTCCAGCTTTTATCTCCCCAGTAGCTTTGTCATGTTTTGACTCAGGAGGTGCATATACTCTCCCACTTCGAGTCATTCCCCCAACTCCGGCGATATTGTGACTAAAGAGGATGGTGTAGAATCAGCTGTCACAGGGTTGGTGATGGCCACATCTGTACTATACTTCCATGGTACAGCATGAGAACTCTTGAAAGGGAATGGAGTGGGTGGTTGCACCGAGATGACAGTTTTGGTCGGAGTCAGAGTTGAAATTGTAGGCGTGTTCTTGTTATAAAATATGACCAGGGGCTTTGGAGTCTGTAACCTGGTCTGATCCTGTACCATGTTTACCTCGCCTCCCTGGCGCCTACAAATCTCCACGGTGTGGCTGTCCATGAGTTCTTGAAGAGTTTTTCGGAAGCCTCATCGCTTCACAGACCGATCATCATTGTATTCCTCATCCCATGAGCCCTCTATCAAACCCATCTTAAGCATGTGGGAGTGAATCATTTCCACAGGCATTTTGATGTCATCAACCTTTGAGATAAGTCCTTCATCTGCCTCAACAGCATTGACCCCTGGCCTTCCATGGTTAGGCAAAGGGTTGGTTGTTACATTTGGGTTTCCTTCTTGAAAACTTATCCAATCGGCCCTGATCAGATCCCTCACTTTAAACTTCAAAGCCAGGCAATTCTCAGTGGAATGCCCCGGTGCGCCGGCATGGTAATCACATCGTGCATTCGGATCATATCCTTTAGGGTAAGGTGGCTGAAGTGGTCTCAAGGGACAGGGTACTACCAAAGTGTTTTTGATGAGATGGGGTAAGAGCTCGGTATATGTCATGGGGATGGGATCAAACTGTATTTGGGTGCAGTCATTGTTTGGCCTCCTTAGGTTTGGATTTAGTGGTTGGTTTATGTGCGGCTGTTGGTACGGTGTTTGGGGTGTTTGGTATGGTGCTTGTGGTGGTGTTGGCGGTCGCGTAACAGGTGGTCGGAAGTGGGGTGGATTTGGGTTTTGAACTGCAGTCACATAGGGGTGTGATGCGTTGGGATATATTGGTGGAAAGGTGATGGGGGTATATGGTCTTGACTGGTTTCTGTTCTGGTTATAAGAGATTGAGTTGGTCTCTCCATCTCTTTTCCTGCCCTCTCCGAATGCTGGTTTCCTCACTGACCCTGCCCTAGATGGGCCTCGAACAATCTTCCCAGTTCGTAACCCATTCTCTATCCTTTCTCCGATGGTGACAATATCGGAAAAATGAGATGAAATGCTTCCAATCATCCTATCATAAAAGGGGATTGGAGCGTGTCGATGAACATGGAGACGACTTCCTTTTCTGATAAGGGTGGGTCTACCTGTGCAGCAACTTCACGCTAACGCTGGGCGTATTCTTTGAACGTCTCGTTGTCTTTTTTAGTCATATTCTGCAACTGTACCCTATCCGGTGCCATGTCTAGGTTATATTTATACTGTTGCATGAAAGCGTCTGCTAGATCTTTCCAACAGTGTATGCGAGATTGTTCGAGATGATTATACCAAGTTAGGACGGCTCCAGCTAGGCTATCCTACAGGCAATGAATCAGCAGAGGATTATTAGAAGCATACGAAGAGTAAGATGGTTCTTCAGACAGGTTAGCCCCCGGTACTTATCAAATTCTGGTGTTTTGAACTTAGGAGGGATGACGACATCAGGAATTTGACAGAGTTCTGTAACGTTGCCCATCCCGAATCTATCCATCCCCTTCATTGCTCTCAATTGCCTTTCCAGGAACTCTAGCCTTCCCTCTTGGGTAACAGCAGTAGTACTTGGACCTGCAGTAGCATGATGACTGGTATTCCCGAATGGCTGGTGGACGTATATCGAGTCGGTGTTTAACAGGGCGTAGGGTCTGGTAGTGGCTTGGGTTATGTAGATGGGTTGGGTAGGTTGTGCTTAGGTAGCTTGTGTTTGGGAGGCTTGTGTATGGGTCGGAGCTGTTTGAAATTCCCGGACGGGCGGGATGTTTGGTTGAGCAGTATGAGGAAGCGTCTCATGGTAATTGGGCTCCTCTTGGAGTGATGGAAAATAACCCAGCGGTAGACCATATAACGGAAAGGGTATGACATTCCCATCCGCGTCCACAAAGGTATGTTGCTGGACATCAGCGGGGTTTGGCCTCCTTATACGGACAGTAAGGGGAGGCACTGTCGGGTTCGGTCCTCTAGATGGACCTTGAGAGTGCCATAGGGTATGAGTTGTTATCTGGCGTCTTCGACTCCCGTAGAAGAACCCCCTTCTGTGAGTCTTTTCTCAAGAAGCTTGGCCATCTCGGCCATTTGTTCCTTCAATTGACTGACCTCGGCTCTTAAGTTTTCATTCTCTTGCTCTATTTCAGCCATGAGTTTCTTCTTGAGCCTAGTCCCGTAAGGGTGCTTACCCGTAATGTCTAAAAGAATCATGGGGACGCGTTAGCAAAAGAAAAATGAATAGTTAATAGAAATGATAAAAGTAGAAAGACGTTACGCGGGACACGATTTGAGATTCGATACGTATCCTCTGACCGTTCCTGGAAATTTCTCTTGGAGTAGAGAGGGGATTAACCATCCCTTCAGCTTGTTTCAGCAACAGTGGAAGATCCTCTAGAACTGCATTGGCCAGGTAAGCCAGATTAGCGAAGCGTTCCATCCATGAACGAATGACTTCGTCCTACTGAGCCAATTTAGTTTCTAAGACTTGTGTGGCCTCTTGACAACGTCACTCTATGTCTATGGCATTCCGTCGCTCATCATTTATCTCATGTTTGCATGCTCTCATTATCTCGTCAAGCTGTTGCTCCAAGTTATGTACTTGGGATCGTAACAACTCCTTCTCCACCAAAGCCTTTTTTTCATTTTCCTTGGACTGTGTCAGCATATCTTTGAGAAACTGTTTTTCAGCCAGGATGGCGTCACTTTGCTTGCTTTTTGTTTTTAGTTGAGAATTGGCTGCTTAGAGACACTGATCTTGCTTTACCCTGTAATCTTCTTTAATCTTCCGCTTTTTCTGCATTTCTTCCATGGCCTGCTTACTTTCTAAATTTTCCTTCCTTTGAAGGGTGCATTCTTGTTGATATTTCAGTAAGTCTTCTTCCAACTTTTGATTCTTGGCCGTTAACTCCTCTATCTGAGCCTTCAAAGCCTGGGTGGCCTTGTCCTCTATGATAAGTAGAGGAGCGAGAATGCTTGTAGACTGGTATGAGGGACCTCTGAAGGGTAATTTTACAATTGAAACCCTGTTCAGGACCCATTTATGGTATTCTGCTCCCAAGGCATGGCTTCGGGCCCCTAATTCTTTCCCCATCTTGTGGACCTTCTTCCATGCATTGGCTATGTCCCAGACAGTAGACACATAATTCCCCTTCGCATGGTACAAAATAAGAGGAGTGAGCAATCCTTCATCTGGTGGTCTGAGTAAAGGATAAGCCAGCTGACGTTTTGCTATAATAGGATTGTAATTGATGTATCCTTGTGTGCCAATGAGAGGAATATTTGGATATCCCTCACAGCTGTATATGATCAACTCGACCCTCAGCCATTTAGGATACCATCTGACCTTCTCATCTGTGAGCCCTATAAGGTGATTGGCCTACTCGCGCCCATTCTTTATAGCCAACTGACATAGTTTTAAATCAGAAACAGGACATTCGGCCTTGCAGACCTGATGGAAGGCATGAGGCACGAGCCATACATACAGGACAGGTAAACAACAGACAATTCTTCTCCCATCTTGCGTATGGCAAAAATCCATGATGCAGTACACATTGGCCAACACAGCCGGGACAGGTGTAACACCCCTATTTTTATTTTTTTGAAGGAATTAAATTATGGTTCTTTAGAACTTTTTAATCTACGTATTATTTATGATTTTTTGGAATTTTTTAGAATTTTGGAATTTTTTAATAAAAATAATATTTTTTAAATAATTTTAAATTCATATAAGTGACTTAAATTAAAAATATTTATAAGAAAGTGAATTTAAATTATAAGAAAATTTTCTAAAATCTGTTTCAAGTAGACTTATCTAAAAATTATCGGTTTGAGAAAAATCTTGATTTTTTCCAATCGTTAAAAAAATTGGAAACGTATCAATAAATTTTTATTAACGGAAAATTTTAGATTTTTAAAATTTCAGCTTTATATTACTTATTATAAAATTAGTGAGGACTGATATAATATCGCTAAATTTCAAAAAGGACTCATTTTGAATATTTAAAATATACCGAGTGAAATGTTACTATTTGACTTAATAATTCTGCCGACAGTTACTATGCAAAACACTGTGCATGTACGAAATTTTCAAAGAATGCATAGTAACCTGGAATAAAAAATTCAAAAATGCATAGTACTTTTATATTAAAATAATGGAATGCATAGTAAAAATTTTTCCTATAAATACCGAAGAATTTCTTCTTTAGAATTCACAATTTCAGATTAAGTTTTCTTAATACAGTAGTGCTAGTGAGATAGTGGTGGAAGTGAGAGAGAGAAGAAAAGTTTTTGGAGAGAAGGTTCTGCCAAAATCCTAAGGTAAGAATACTTCTCTTTTATATTTTTTTAGATTATTTTTATATCATTTTTAGAAATCTGTTATTATACTGAAAATAATATTATTTTAAGTTACTATTCTGCATAGTAAATACTATTTCAATAGTAAATTACTATTTCAATAGTAAATTACTATTCAAATAGTAAATTACTATTTACTGTTACTATTTACTGTCACTATTCACGATTCACTATTTACTGTTACTATTCACGTTTTACTATTTACTGTTACTATTCACATTTTACTATTTACTGTTACTATTCACGATTTACTATTCACTATTCACTATTCACTATTCAAAATTTACCATTTCTGTTTTAAATAGTAATCTTAATCTTCGTCTTATGCTTATACTGAAATAAAATTGATATTAATATTTCTAGAAATCGGAGGCGCAAAGCAAATCTCTTTTTGGTAACGACTCAAGGTAAGGGGGAGTGAGATAAGAGTATAATATGAAAAGATATAAGAATAATGGGAGGAGTCCCTACTCCTTTTAAATCTGATAATATTATTATTTTAAAATATTAACTTTTTAACTTAAAATTTATAATAAATTTTAAATTAAATATCCGGTTTAACTAACTCTAACATACCTATGCAAAGATTTGGACCATTATGACCTATATGGACTGGACTATACCTATGCAAGGACTTGGACCATTATGACCCATATGGACTGAACTATACCTATGCAAGGACTGGATTATATGGACTTACATATACCTATGCGAGGAATTAACCAAAAGGACTAAAATTGACTATATTAATAATCATTAAATTTTGTATTATGATATGTATTAATGATATTTAATTGATTTGATTATGATTTGATTATGATTGATTGATTGATGATATTTAGTTATGATTGATATTGTTTGATTTTGATTGATGATATTGTAATGTGGAGTTTGAACATATAGGGAGCATGACGGAAAGCTAAAATTCAGTAAGAATTTCTTACCTTACTCTTTAAATTTTATTATCTTTTATCTCTTCTTAGAAATTATTTTTATTAACTTTATTTTCAATATTTAGAATAAAAAAATTAGTATTTATTTTAGAAAGAAAATATTTTATGAGAATTTATTTAATTAAATCTTGAGTTAAAGGAAAATTTTGTAGTTTTAAGTATTTTTGGTTAATAATTATTATCTTTTAATAAAACAAAATTTTTTGAAAGAAAATTATTTTATTTTTTCCAACTTAATAACTAAATATATTTGGAAATAATTGAGATTCCTAAATTTAATTTTGTTAAGATTTAATTTGAGAAAGATTATGTAAAGTTTTATATGAGAAAGTTTTTAGATATTTAAGGCTTAGAAACTCAAATTTCAGTGAGATTCAAAAACTGTACCAAATTTATTTCTGTGGGACAGAAATTCAGAGAATCGAGAAAATGTACAGTTTATTGAAATAATGTTGTAAACCTTTTAGGGATTTAATAATTGAGTTTCTAAAAGCCTTAACCAACTCAATACGCGAGTAGTTCATGCATCATGAATCATTAAAGTGAAATGAAATAATATTGTCTGGGGACGGATTATAGAAACCGAGGATACATTAGAGGAGGCTTAATTACGAGCCTTGGGATGAGAGGGTGTGAAAGGGTGCTTCAGGGGACCTGGGGTAGCTCCCTAGTGTCGGGTACTTTCACAATAAAAACTTTCTCAATCTGACTAGTCTCTAAGTGTTTCCATGCCAGTTGAGCTGTTCATATTATTATTATCCGGACTTATGGAACAGTGTAAACTCCTGGTTGGCCCAGTGCAAATTAAAATTTAAGGGCCCACATATATAAGTAAGTTATGATGAAGATATTGCATAACATTCATGCATTCATAATTGATTGTGTATGTGATTGTGATTGATATTATTATGTATTGGTTGTGAAAACCCTTTGTTGCTTATGTCTTATTCGTAAATATTATATTCTGTTTCTCACTCCTTTCTCCGTGTTTTTGTTTCACATGTTTTAAATTGATGGTTCAGAGGGAAGGATCGAAGAATATCGGCAGTAAATATAGCACGTTCTAGAAAGGGAGCTCGGTATGAATACCGTGGTCCAATGAATAAATAATGTTAATAAGTAACTGCTTCTGGGCCATGGAGTTTCCTCTCTTTCTTATAATGTTTAATATTTATTTCCGTTGGATGAATGTAAAATTACTTTATAAAGTTTTAATAATATTTATGAGGTATTTCAGCAATAATGTATATAATTTATTCAGATAGTTTCTTTTTAACAATCATATCTTTAGTAAAAAAAAATTACAAATTTTTCTAGAATTTATTAAGGTGTAACAGAGGGTGTTACAAAGTGGTATCAGAGCAGTTAATCCAATAGGCCTGGGGAAAAGGTCTATCTTGCTTTGTCTGTAAACTCTGTATAGGTAGAATATCTGACTTGGTAGTAACTGTGATTGATGTGACAAATCTCAGTTACTGTTAAACAGGAAACTAATGGCTGGAAACGATCTTGCTGGAGTTGTAGAACGCTTAATCAATGCAATGGGAGCACGTGAAGGTCAAGGTAACGATGCCTTGAGAAGGCTGGACCTATTCGAAAAACGCAATCCACCTCGTTTCAAGGGAGGATATAACCCTGATGGAGCACAAATCTGGATTCGAGAGATAGAGAAGATCTTTCGAGCATTGCAATGTAATGAAGCTGATAAGGTAGTCTTCGCTACTTATGCCTTATCTGAGGATGCCGAACATTGGTGGGATAGCATGCGTAAACAATTCGAAGTCAATGACGTGGAGATCACTTGGGACTATTTCAAGGATATGTTTCTGGAAAAATACTTTCCAGCTGATGTTAAAGAGAAAAGACAATTCGAATTCCTGTCGCTGACCCAAGGAAATATGACCGTTGGAGAGTACGCATCCAGGTTTGAAGAGCTATCTCGTTTTCATTCTCATTATAATGATGCTACTAATGAAAGAGATCGGTGTGCAAAGTTTGTAAATGGACTGCGGCCAGAAATTAAGGAAGCTATACGAATGCAGGAAATCCGTGAATTTTCTGTATTGGTAAATCGCTGCAGGATCTTTGAAGAAGACCATAAGGATAGAATGACCAAAAGTCGTGAGCCCATTCACAAGGCAGGAGAAATAAGAAGTGGAGGACCTCACCATCACCAAAGAAGAGATTTCAGAAGGAATAAGCCTTACCAAGCACCATTTCGCCGGTTTGGAGCAGCATCTGTTCCTAACAGACCCCAAGCTTCAACTGGAAGCTATTACCCAACATCTGCACCAAATTTTAAATGTTTTATCTGTGGAGGACCCCATTTGAAAAGGGATTGTCCTAAAAACACTTATGTTTGCTTTAAGTGTAACAAACCAGGTCATCACATCAAGGATTGCCCAGAGATGAAGAGAGAAAACCCTGAAGGTGCAAGTACAAGCATAAATACTCAAGGAGGCGCGCACAGTGCAGTCGGAAGGCCGAAAGCAAAAGGAAAGGTTTTTGCAATCACTGGAGAAGAAGCATCTCATGCTGATTCCATGGTAGAAGGTAAGTGTATCATTAATAAGATTTCTTTAACTGTTATGTATGACTCAAGTGCATCATATTCCTTTATTGCCAATGACTGTGTAGAAAAACTAAAATTACCTGTGATAGAACTACCATTTGACTTATTTGTACATACTCCTGGAAACAATCCCATTGTCACTTCTAAAGCTTGTTGGAAATGCCCTATTGTCATAGATGGTAGGGACTTTAAGGCTAATCTTTTCTGTTTACCCCTTTCTGGCTTAGAAGTTATTATTGGGCTAGATTGGTTGTCTGACAATCATGTTCTAATAGATTGTCATAATAAAACCATAATGTTTAAAGAACCAGTGAATTTGAATCCTGAGGATTCGAGATTTCTAACCGCCAACCAAGTGAGTGCCTCTTTAAAAGGAGGGGCTCAAGGATTCATGCTATTGCTTTCAACGAAAGGAGAGCAAGAATCAAAAATCAAAAATCTGCCGGTTGTGTGTGAATTTCCTGACGTTTTTCCTGAAGATATCCCTGGTTTACCCCCAGAAAGAGATGTGGAATTTTCCATTGATCTAGTACCTAGAGTTGGACCCATTTCAATTGCACCATACCGAATGTCACCTCTAGAATTAGCAGAGTTGAAGAAACAACTTGAAGAGATGATAGAGAAGCAGTTTATACGACCCAGTGTATCCCCCTGGGGTGCACCAGTGTTGTTGGTTAAGAAGAAGGATGGTAGCATGAGGTTGTGTGTAGATTATCGACAACTGAACAAGGTGACAATCAAGAACAGATATCCTCTACCAAGGATTGACGACTTGATGGATCAGCTGCGTGGTGCCACGGTGTTCTCCAAAATTGATTTGAGGTCTGGATACCATCAAATAAGGGTGAAGAAAGAAGATGTATCAAAAACTACTTTTAGAACACGCTATGGCCATTACGAATATCTAGTAATGCCTTTTGGTGTAACTAATGCACCATCCGTATTCATGGATTACATGAATAGGATTTTTCATCCATATCTAGATAAATTTGTAGTGGTGTTTATTGATGATATATTAGTGTACTCTAAAAGCAGAGAAGAACATGTTGAACACTTGAAGGTTGTGTTGGAAATTCTAAAAAAGAAACAACTGTATGCAAAGTTGTCGAAGTGTGAATTCTGGTTGGAAGAAGTAAACTTTTTAGGACATGTAATTAGTCAAGGAGGAATAGCTGTAGACCCTTCCAAGGTGGAGGCGGTTTTAAAATGGGAGAGACCAACCACGATCACTGAGATTAGAAGTTTCTTGGGCTTGGCTGGATACTATAGGAGATTCATTGAAGGATTTTCAAAGCTAGGATACCCATTGACCAAGTTAACACGGAAAGGACAACCTTTTGTGTGGACGACACAATGCGAGAATAGTTTCCAAGAGCTGAAAGATCGACTTACTTCTGCGCCGGTGCTAGTACTCCCTGATCCACATCAAAGTTTTGAAGTTTACTGTGATGCGTCTAAACAAGGACTAGGAAGTGTACTCATGCAAGACAAGAAGGTTGTAGCCTATGCGTCGCGTCAATTAAGGCAACATGAGATTAACTACCCTACCCATGACTTAGAGTTAGCCGCTGTAGTTTTTGCCTTAAAGATTTGGAGGCATTATCTATACGGTGCAACATTCGATGTGTTTAGCGATCATAAGAGTCTCAAGTATTTATTCGACCAAAAGGAGTTAAACATGAGGCAACAGAGATGGATGGAGTTCTTAAAGGACTACGACTTTGAGTTGCAATACCATCCTGGAAAAGCGAACGTAGTAGCTGATGCTTTAAGTCGAGAGTCTCTACATGCGTCCACGATGATGATTAAAGAGCTGGAATTGATAGAGAACTTCAGAGATCTTAACCTAGCAGTAAAGGTTAATGCTAACAGCTACAGATTAGGAGCGTTGCAAGTGACAAGTGAATTCCTGAGACAAGTTTTAGAGGCTCAAAAAGAGGATGAATTCCTGCAAGAGAAGAAAGAACTCTTGAAACAAGGAAAAGAAGTCGAGTTCAATGTAAGAAGTGACCAATTGCTAAGGTATAAGGATCGAGTGTGTATCCCTAATCAAGAGGAGTTGAGGAAAGCAATTCTGGAAGAAGGCCATAAAAGTTATATGAGCATTCATCCCGGAGCTACTAAAATGTATCAAGATTTGAAGAAGTTATTTTGGTGGCCTGGAATGAAGAAAGCAGTGGCAGAGTATGTGGCTGCATGTCTAATTTGCCAGAAGGTTAAAGTAGAACACCAAAAACCCCCTGGAATGCTACAATCAATGGAAATACCAGAATGGAAATGGGATAGCATTACCATGGATTTTGTGACTTCTTTACCCAAAACTCCATTAGGACATGATTCGATATGGGTAATAGTTGATAGACTAACAAAGTCTGCCCACTTTATTCCCATCAACATTCGTTACTCTATGGAGAAGCTGGCAAAATTATATATCGAGGAGATTGTGAGATTGCATGGAATTCCTTCAAGTATCATTTCTGATCGGGACCCTCGTTTTACATCACAATTCTGGAAGAGCTTGCACAAGGCTTTGGGAACAAGACTGCGTCTGAGTTTAGCATATCATCCTCAGACGGATGGACAATCAGAAAGAACAATCCAATCTCTAGAGGACTTGTTACGAGCTTGTGTGTTAGAGCATAAAGGAAGTTGGAATCAATTCTTACCATATGTGGAGTTTACCTACAACAACAGTTTCCATGCTAGCATTGGCATGGCACCTTTTGAAGCATTATATGGAAGAAAATGTAGGACCCCGCTATGTTGGTTTGAGACTGATGAAAACTTGATGCTAGGACCAGAGTTGGTACAACAAACCACGGATAAAATCAAAATAGTTCAGGAAAAGATGAAGGCAACACAGAGCAGGCAGAAAAGTTACTATGACAAAAGAAGAAAGCCGCTCGAATTTCAAGAAGGCGATCATGTATTCTTGAAAGTCACACCTATGACTGGGGTCGGTCGGGCAATGAAATCTCGAAAACTAACTCCTAGATTTATCGGTCCATACCAAATAATTCATAAAGTTAGTCCCCTTGCCTACAAAATAGCATTACCACCTTTTCTTTCTAATATCCATAATGTTTTTCATGTGTCAAACTTGCGAAAGTATATATCTGATCCTACACATGTTATTGAACCTGATGTCATACAAGTTAAAGATAATCTTATATATGATGCACCACCTGTTAGAATAGGTGACAGAAGAATAAAACAATTAAGAGACAAGACAATTCCGCTTGTAAAGGTTATTTGGAGTGAAACGAGAGGAGAAGATGCTACATGGGAACTAGAAACTGAGATGAAAGAGTCTCATCCTCATTTGTTTTACTGATTAATGTAAATTTCGAGGACGAAATTTTCTAAGGGGAGTAGAGTTGTAACACCCCTATTTTTATTTTTTTGAAGGAATTAAATTATGGTTCTTTAGAACTTTTTAATCTACGTATTATTTATGATTTTTTGGAATTTTTTGGAATTTTGGAATTTTTTAATAAAAATAATATTTTTTAAATAATTTTAAATTCATATAAGTGACTTAAATTAAAAATATTTATAAGAAAGTGAATTTAAATTATAAGAAAATTTTCTAAAATCTGTTTCAAGTAGACTTATCTAAAAATTATCGGTTTGAGAAAAATCTTGATTTTTTCCAATCGTTAAAAAAATTGGAAACGTTTCAATAAATTTTTATTAACGGAAAATTTTAGATTTTTAAAATTTCAGCTTTATATTACTTATTATAAAATTAGTGAGGACTGATATAATATCGCTAAATTTCAAAAAGGACTCATTTTGAATATTTAAAATATACCGAGTGAAAGGTTACTATTTGGCTTAATAATTCTGCCGATAGTTACTATGCAAAACACTGTGCATGTACGAAATTTTCAAAGAATGCATAGTAACCTGGAATAAAAAATTCAAAAATGCATAGTACTTTTATATTAAAATAATGGAATGCATAGTAAAAAATTTTCCTATAAATACCGAAGAATTTCTTCTTTAGAATTCACAATTTCAGATTAAGTTTTCTTAATACAGTAGTGCTAGTGAGATAGTGGTGGAAGTGAGAGAGAGAAGAAAAGTTTTTGGAGAGAAGGTTCTGCCAAAATCCTAAGGTAAGAATACTTCTCTTTTATATTTTTTTAGATTATTTTTATATCGTTTTTAGAAATCTGTTATTATACTGAAAATAATATTATTTTAAGTTACTATTCTGCATAGTAAATACTATTTCAATAGTAAATTACTATTTCAATAGTAAATTACTATTCAAATAGTAAATTACTATTTACTGTTACTATTTACCGTCACTATTCACGATTTACTATTTACTGTTACTATTCACATTTTACTATTTACTGTTACTATTCACATTTTACTATTTACTGTTACTATTCACGATTTACTATTCACTATTCACTATTCACTATTCAAAATTTACCATTTCTGTTTTAAATAGTAATCTTAATCTTCGTCTTATGCTTATACTGAAATAAAATTGATATTAATATTTCTAGAAATCGGAGGCGCAAAGCAAATCTCTTTTTGGTAACGACTCAAGGTAAGGGGGAGTGAGATAAGAGTATAATATGAAAAGATATAAGAATAATGGGAGGAGTCCCTACTCCTTTTAAATCTGATAATATTATTATTTTAAAATATTAACTTTTTAACTTAAAATTTATAATAAATTTTAAATTAAATATCCGGTTTAACTAACTCTAACATACCTATGCAAAGATTTGGACCATTATGACCTATATGGACTGGACTATACCTATGCAAGGACTTGGACCATTATGACCCATATGGACTGAACTATACCTATGCAAGGACTGGATTATATGGACTTACATATACCTATGCGAGGAATTAACCAAAAGGACTAAAATTGACTATATTAATAATCATTAAATTTTGTATTATGATATGTATTAATGATATTTAATTGATTTGATTATGATTTGATTATGATTGATTGATTGATGATATTTAGTTATGATTGATATTGTTTGATTTTGATTGATGATATTGTAATGTGGAGTTTGAACATATAGGGAGCATGACGGAAAGCTAAAATTCAGTAAGAATTTCTTACCTTACTCTTTAAATTTTATTATCTTTTATCTCTTCTTAGAAATTATTTTTATTAACTTTATTTTCAATATTTAGAATAAAAAAATTAGTATTTATTTTAGAAAGAAAATATTTTATGAGAATTTATTTAATTAAATCTTGAGTTAAAGGAAAATTTTGTAGTTTTAAGTATTTTTGGTTAATAATTATTATCTTTTAATAAAACAAAATTTTTTGAAAGAAAATTATTTTATTTTTTCCAACTTAATAACTAAATATATTTGGAAATAATTGAGATTCCTAAATTTAATTTTGTTAAGATTTAATTTGAGAAAGATTATGTAAAGTTTTATATGAGAAAGTTTTTAGATATTTAAGGCTTAGAAACTCAAATTTCAGTGAGATTCAAAAACTGTACCAAATTTATTTCTGTGGGACAGAAATTCAGAGAATCGAGAAAATGTACAGTTTATTGATATAATGTTGTAAACCTTTAAGGGATTTAATAATTGAGTTTCTAAAAGCCTTAACCAACTCAATACGCGAGTAGTTCATGCATCATGAATCATTAAAGTGAAATGAAATAATATTGTCTGGGGACGGATTATAGAAACCGAGGATACATTAGAGGAGGCTTAATTACGAGCCTTGGGATGAGAGGGTGTGAAAGGGTGCTTCAGGGGACCTGGGGTAGCTCCCTAGTGTCGGGTACTTTCACAATAAAAACTTTCTCAATCTGACTAGTCTCTAAGTGTTTCCATGCCAGTTGAGCTGTTCATATTATTATTATCCGGACTTATGGAACAGTGTAAACTCCTGGTTGGCCCAGTGCAAATTAAAATTTAAGGGCCCACATATATAAGTAAGTTATGATGAAGATATTGCATAACATTCATGCATTCATAATTGATTGTGTATGTGATTGTGATTGATATTATTATGTATTGGTTGTGAAAACCCTTTGTTGCTTATGTCTTATTCGTAAATATTATATTCTGTTTCTCACTCCTTTCTCCGTGTTTTTGTTTCACATGTTTTAAATTGATGGTTCAGAGGGAAGGATCGAAGAATATCGGCAGTAAATATAGCACGTTCTAGAAAGGGAGCTCGGTATGAATACCGTGGTCCAATGAATAAATAATGTTAATAAGTAACTGCTTCTGGGCCATGGAGTTTCCTCTCTTTCTTATAATGTTTAATATTTATTTCCGTTGGATGAATGTAAAATTACTTTATAAAGTTTTAATAATATTTATGAGGTATTTCAGCAATAATGTATATAATTTATTCAGATAGTTTCTTTTTAACAATCATATCTTTAGTAAAAAAAAATTACAAATTTTTCTAGAATTTATTAAGGTGTAACAGAGGGTGTTACAAAGTGGTATCAGAGCAGTTAATCCAATAGGCCTGGGGAAAAGGTCTATCTTGCTTTGTCTGTAAACTCTGTATAGGTAGAATATCTGACTTGGTAGTAACTGTGATTGATGTGACAAATCTCAGTTACTGTTAAACAGGAAACTAATGGCTGGAAACGATCTTGCTGGAGTTGTAGAACGCTTAATCAATGCAATGGGAGCACGTGAAGGTCAAGGTAACGATGCCTTGAGAAGGCTGGACCTATTCGAAAAACGCAATCCACCTCGTTTCAAGGGAGGATATAACCCTGATGGAGCACAAATCTGGATTCGAGAGATAGAGAAGATCTTTCGAGCATTGCAATGTAATGAAGCTGATAAGGTAGTCTTCGCTACTTATGCCTTATCTGAGGATGCCGAACATTGGTGGGATAGCATGCGTAAACAATTCGAAGTCAATGACGTGGAGATCACTTGGGACTATTTCAAGGATATGTTTCTGGAAAAATACTTTCCAGCTGATGTTAAAGAGAAAAGACAATTCGAATTCCTGTCGCTGACCCAAGGAAATATGACCGTTGGAGAGTACGCATCCAGGTTTGAAGAGCTATCTCGTTTTCATTCTCATTATAATGATGCTACTAATGAAAGAGATCGGTGTGCAAAGTTTGTAAATGGACTGCGGCCAGAAATTAAGGAAGCTATACGAATGCAGGAAATCCGTGAATTTTCTGTATTGGTAAATCGCTGCAGGATCTTTGAAGAAGACCATAAGGATAGAATGACCAAAAGTCGTGAGCCCATTCACAAGGCAGGAGAAATAAGAAGTGGAGGACCTCACCATCACCAAAGAAGAGATTTCAGAAGGAATAAGCCTTACCAAGCACCATTTCGCCGGTTTGGAGCAGCATCTGTTCCTAACAGACCCCAAGCTTCAACTGGAAGCTATTACCCAACATCTGCACCAAATTTTAAATGTTTTATCTGTGGAGGACCCCATTTGAAAAGGGATTGTCCTAAAAACACTTATGTTTGCTTTAAGTGTAACAAACCAGGTCATCACATCAAGGATTGCCCAGAGATGAAGAGAGAAAACCCTGAAGGTGCAAGTACAAGCATAAATACTCAAGGAGGCGCGCACAGTGCAGTCGGAAGGCCGAAAGCAAAAGGAAAGGTTTTTGCAATCACTGGAGAAGAAGCATCTCATGCTGATTCCATGGTAGAAGGTAAGTGTATCATTAATAAGATTTCTTTAACTGTTATGTATGACTCAAGTGCATCATATTCCTTTATTGCCAATGACTGTGTAGAAAAACTAAAATTACCTGTGATAGAACTACCATTTGACTTATTTGTACATACTCCTGGAAACAATCCCATTGTCACTTCTAAAGCTTGTTGGAAATGCCCTATTGTCATAGATGGTAGGGACTTTAAGGCTAATCTTTTCTGTTTACCCCTTTCTGGCTTAGAAGTTATTATTGGGCTAGATTGGTTGTCTGACAATCATGTTCTAATAGATTGTCATAATAAAACCATAATGTTTAAAGAACCAGTGAATTTGAATCCTGAGGATTCGAGATTTCTAACCGCCAACCAAGTGAGTGCCTCTTTAAAAGGAGGGGCTCAAGGATTCATGCTATTGCTTTCAACGAAAGGAGAGCAAGAATCAAAAATCAAAAATCTGCCGGTTGTGTGTGAATTTCCTGACGTTTTTCCTGAAGATATCCCTGGTTTACCCCCAGAAAGAGATGTGGAATTTTCCATTGATCTAGTACCTAGAGTTGGACCCATTTCAATTGCACCATACCGAATGTCACCTCTAGAATTAGCAGAGTTGAAGAAACAACTTGAAGAGATGATAGAGAAGCAGTTTATACGACCCAGTGTATCCCCCTGGGGTGCACCAGTGTTGTTGGTTAAGAAGAAGGATGGTAGCATGAGGTTGTGTGTAGATTATCGACAACTGAACAAGGTGACAATCAAGAACAGATATCCTCTACCAAGGATTGACGACTTGATGGATCAGCTGCGTGGTGCCACGGTGTTCTCCAAAATTGATTTGAGGTCTGGATACCATCAAATAAGGGTGAAGAAAGAAGATGTATCAAAAACTACTTTTAGAACACGCTATGGCCATTACGAATATCTAGTAATGCCTTTTGGTGTAACTAATGCACCATCCGTATTCATGGATTACATGAATAGGATTTTTCATCCATATCTAGATAAATTTGTAGTGGTGTTTATTGATGATATATTAGTGTACTCTAAAAGCAGAGAAGAACATGTTGAACACTTGAAGGTTGTGTTGGAAATTCTAAAAAAGAAACAACTGTATGCAAAGTTGTCGAAGTGTGAATTCTGGTTGGAAGAAGTAAACTTTTTAGGACATGTAATTAGTCAAGGAGGAATAGCTGTAGACCCTTCCAAGGTGGAGGCGGTTTTAAAATGGGAGAGACCAACCACGATCACTGAGATTAGAAGTTTCTTGGGCTTGGCTGGATACTATAGGAGATTCATTGAAGGATTTTCAAAGCTAGGATACCCATTGACCAAGTTAACACGGAAAGGACAACCTTTTGTGTGGACGACACAATGCGAGAATAGTTTCCAAGAGCTGAAAGATCGACTTACTTCTGCGCCGGTGCTAGTACTCCCTGATCCACATCAAAGTTTTGAAGTTTACTGTGATGCGTCTAAACAAGGACTAGGAAGTGTACTCATGCAAGACAAGAAGGTTGTAGCCTATGCGTCGCGTCAATTAAGGCAACATGAGATTAACTACCCTACCCATGACTTAGAGTTAGCCGCTGTAGTTTTTGCCTTAAAGATTTGGAGGCATTATCTATACGGTGCAACATTCGATGTGTTTAGCGATCATAAGAGTCTCAAGTATTTATTCGACCAAAAGGAGTTAAACATGAGGCAACAGAGATGGATGGAGTTCTTAAAGGACTACGACTTTGAGTTGCAATACCATCCTGGAAAAGCGAACGTAGTAGCTGATGCTTTAAGTCGAGAGTCTCTACATGCGTCCACGATGATGATTAAAGAGCTGGAATTGATAGAGAACTTCAGAGATCTTAACCTAGCAGTAAAGGTTAATGCTAACAGCTACAGATTAGGAGCGTTGCAAGTGACAAGTGAATTCCTGAGACAAGTTTTAGAGGCTCAAAAAGAGGATGAATTCCTGCAAGAGAAGAAAGAACTCTTGAAACAAGGAAAAGAAGTCGAGTTCAATGTAAGAAGTGACCAATTGCTAAGGTATAAGGATCGAGTGTGTATCCCTAATCAAGAGGAGTTGAGGAAAGCAATTCTGGAAGAAGGCCATAAAAGTTATATGAGCATTCATCCCGGAGCTACTAAAATGTATCAAGATTTGAAGAAGTTATTTTGGTGGCCTGGAATGAAGAAAGCAGTGGCAGAGTATGTGGCTGCATGTCTAATTTGCCAGAAGGTTAAAGTAGAACACCAAAAACCCCCTGGAATGCTACAATCAATGGAAATACCAGAATGGAAATGGGATAGCATTACCATGGATTTTGTGACTTCTTTACCCAAAACTCCATTAGGACATGATTCGATATGGGTAATAGTTGATAGACTAACAAAGTCTGCCCACTTTATTCCCATCAACATTCGTTACTCTATGGAGAAGCTGGCAAAATTATATATCGAGGAGATTGTGAGATTGCATGGAATTCCTTCAAGTATCATTTCTGATCGGGACCCTCGTTTTACATCACAATTCTGGAAGAGCTTGCACAAGGCTTTGGGAACAAGACTGCGTCTGAGTTTAGCATATCATCCTCAGACGGATGGACAATCAGAAAGAACAATCCAATCTCTAGAGGACTTGTTACGAGCTTGTGTGTTAGAGCATAAAGGAAGTTGGAATCAATTCTTACCATATGTGGAGTTTACCTACAACAACAGTTTCCATGCTAGCATTGGCATGGCACCTTTTGAAGCATTATATGGAAGAAAATGTAGGACCCCGCTATGTTGGTTTGAGACTGGTGAAAACTTGATGCTAGGACCAGAGTTGGTACAACAAACCACGGATAAAATCAAAATAGTTCAGGAAAAGATGAAGGCAACACAGAGCAGGCAGAAAAGTTACTATGACAAAAGAAGAAAGCCGCTCGAATTTCAAGAAGGCGATCATGTATTCTTGAAAGTCACACCTATGACTGGGGTCGGTCGGGCAATGAAATCTCGAAAACTAACTCCTAGATTTATCGGTCCATACCAAATAATTCATAAAGTTAGTCCCCTTGCCTACAAAATAGCATTACCACCTTTTCTTTCTAATATCCATAATGTTTTTCATGTGTCAAACTTGCGAAAGTATATATCTGATCCTACACATGTTATTGAACCTGATGTCATACAAGTTAAAGATAATCTTATATATGATGCACCACCTGTTAGAATAGGTGACAGAAGAATAAAACAATTAAGAGACAAGACAATTCCGCTTGTAAAGGTTATTTGGAGTGAAACGAGAGGAGAAGATGCTACATGGGAACTAGAAACTGAGATGAAAGAGTCTCATCCTCATTTGTTTTACTGATTAATGTAAATTTCGAGGACGAAATTTTCTAAGGGGAGTAGAGTTGTAACACCCCTATTTTTATTTTTTTGAAGGAATTAAATTATGGTTCTTTAGAACTTTTTAATCTACGTATTATTTATGATTTTTTGGAATTTTTTGGAATTTTGGAATTTTTTAATAAAAATAATATTTTTTAAATAATTTTAAATTCATATAAGTGACTTAAATTAAAAATATTTATAAGAAAGTGAATTTAAATTATAAGAAAATTTTCTAAAATCTGTTTCAAGTAGACTTATCTAAAAATTATCGGTTTGAGAAAAATCTTGATTTTTTCCAATCGTTAAAAAAATTGGAAACGTTTCAATAAATTTTTATTAACGGAAAATTTTAGATTTTTAAAATTTCAGCTTTATATTACTTATTATAAAATTAGTGAGGACTGATATAATATCGCTAAATTTCAAAAAGGACTCATTTTGAATATTTAAAATATACCGAGTGAAAGGTTACTATTTGGCTTAATAATTCTGCCGATAGTTACTATGCAAAACACTGTGCATGTACGAAATTTTCAAAGAATGCATAGTAACCTGGAATAAAAAATTCAAAAATGCATAGTACTTTTATATTAAAATAATGGAATGCATAGTAAAAAATTTTCCTATAAATACCGAAGAATTTCTTCTTTAGAATTCACAATTTCAGATTAAGTTTTCTTAATACAGTAGTGCTAGTGAGATAGTGGTGGAAGTGAGAGAGAGAAGAAAAGTTTTTGGAGAGAAGGTTCTGCCAAAATCCTAAGGTAAGAATACTTCTCTTTTATATTTTTTTAGATTATTTTTATATCGTTTTTAGAAATCTGTTATTATACTGAAAATAATATTATTTTAAGTTACTATTCTGCATAGTAAATACTATTTCAATAGTAAATTACTATTTCAATAGTAAATTACTATTCAAATAGTAAATTACTATTTACTGTTACTATTTACCGTCACTATTCACGATTTACTATTTACTGTTACTATTCACATTTTACTATTTACTGTTACTATTCACATTTTACTATTTACTGTTACTATTCACGATTTACTATTCACTATTCACTATTCACTATTCAAAATTTACCATTTCTGTTTTAAATAGTAATCTTAATCTTCGTCTTATGCTTATACTGAAATAAAATTGATATTAATATTTCTAGAAATCGGAGGCGCAAAGCAAATCTCTTTTTGGTAACGACTCAAGGTAAGGGGGAGTGAGATAAGAGTATAATATGAAAAGATATAAGAATAATGGGAGGAGTCCCTACTCCTTTTAAATCTGATAATATTATTATTTTAAAATATTAACTTTTTAACTTAAAATTTATAATAAATTTTAAATTAAATATCCGGTTTAACTAACTCTAACATACCTATGCAAAGATTTGGACCATTATGACCTATATGGACTGGACTATACCTATGCAAGGACTTGGACCATTATGACCCACATGGACTGAACTATACCTATGCAAGGACTGGATTATATGGACTTACATATACCTATGCGAGGAATTAACCAAAAGGACTAAAATTGACTATATTAATAATCATTAAATTTTGTATTATGATATGTATTAATGATATTTAATTGATTTGATTATGATTTGATTATGATTGATTGATTGATGATATTTAGTTATGATTGATATTGTTTGATTTTGATTGATGATATTGTAATGTGGAGTTTGAACATATAGCGAGCATGACGGAAAGCTAAAATTCAGTAAGAATTTCTTACCTTACTCTTTAAATTTTATTATCTTTTATCTCTTCTTAGAAATTATTTTTATTAACTTTATTTTCAATATTTAGAATAAAAAAAATTAGTATTTATTTTAGAAAGAAAATATTTTATGAGAATTTATTTAATTAAATCTTGAGTTAAAGGAAACTTTTGTAGTTTTAAGTATTTTTGGTTAATAATTATTCTCTTTTAATAAAACAAAATTTTTTGAAAGAAAATTATTTTATTTTTTCCAACTTAATAACTAAATATATTTGGAAATAATTGAGATTCCTAAATTTAATTTTGTTAAGATTTAATTTGAGAAAGATTATGTAAAGTTTTATATGAGAAAGTTTTTAGATATTTAAGGCTTAGAAACTCAAATTTCAGTGAGATTCAAAAACTGTACCAAATTTATTTCTGTGGGACAGAAATTCAGAGAATCGAGAAAATGTACAGTTTATTGAAATAATGTTGTAAACCTTTAAGGGATTTAATAATTGAGTTTCTAAAAGCCTTAACCAACTCAATACGCGAGTAGTTCATGCATCATGAATCATTAAAGTGAAATGAAATAATATTGTCTGGGGACGGATTATAGAAACCGAGGATACATTAGAGGAGGCTTAATTACGAGCCTTGGGATGAGAGGGTGTGAAAGGGTGCTTCAGGGGACCTGGGGTAGCTCCCTAGTGTCGGGTACTTTCACAATAAAAACTTTCTCAATCTGACTAGTCTCTAAGTGTTTCCATGCCAGTTGAGCTGTTCATATTATTATTATCCGGACTTATGGAACAGTGTAAACTCCTGGTTGGCCCAGTGCAAATTAAAATTTAAGGGCCCACATATATAAGTAAGTTATGATGAAGATATTGCATAACATTCATGCATTCATAATTGATTGTGTATGTGATTGTGATTGATATTATTATGTATTGGTTGTGAAAACCCTTTGTTGCTTATGTCTTATTCGTAAATATTATATTCTGTTTCTCACTCCTTTCTCCGTGTTTTTGTTTCACATGTTTTAAATTGATGGTTCAGAGGGAAGGATCGAAGAATATCGGCAGTAAATATAGCACGTTCTAGAAAGGGAGCTCGGTATGAATACCGTGGTACAATGAATAAATAATGTTAATAAGTAACTGCTTCTGGGCCATGGAGTTTCCTCTCTTTCTTATAATGTTTAATATTTATTTCCGTTGGATGAATGTAAAATTATTTTATAAAGTTTTAATAATATTTATGAGGTATTTCAGCAATAATGTATATAATTTATTCAGATAGTTTCTTTTTAACAATCATATCTTTAGTAAAAAAAAAATTACAAATTTTTCTAGAATTTATTAAGGTGTAACAGAGGGTGTTACAACAGGGTTCTCAAGCCTGTGTTTACGAGCCAGGAAGACAGCGATGGCATCATAATCCGCATAGTTATCTAGATTGGGGAACAAGACAACCCCGTAGATAGTAAGGGCCAAAGTGTCGATGAAGGTCTCTCAATCCTCTTTATCTGCCAGAGTGTGCATATGCTTCTCAAGGAACTCTTGAGTGAACCTAGGAATTTGATTTCTATTCATCTGTACTTTCCTCAATGTCTCAGGATGAATTCTCAAAACACGGGCGACTGCAGCGATGGTGGCATGATGATCAAGATGACGGTATGGAATTTGCCCATCCAAAGATATCCCCAGTATTTGTTCAAATTCTTCTATGGATAGAGCCAACTGAAAGTCCCTGAATGTAAAACATCTGAGGGGTGGGTCGTAGAACTATGCCAAGGCTGTGATCACCTCAGTTTGTACTTCAACTTCTAAAAGCTTTAAAATCTTCCCATACTTTCTTGCAAAGGCCATCTTCTGAGTCAGATTTAACTTTCTCTCCATAGCCTGCAGACTTTCGGTATCAACCTTCTTGGCCTTAACATGTAGTATCTTCCTTAATTCTATCACATCTGTACCACGATTGTCATGTCCCATGTTAATTTCTTTACTTACTCAGAGGTGTGCGTCAAATCCTGAATAGCTTCCTGTGAATATCAAGAAAAAGGAAAAGGAATCAGTCACGTTCAGAAACCGGCGCTTCCCCCATTAATTTAACGCAAAGCAACTTTACTTGGGGAAACGGCGATTACCAAAACTCGTGCGGGTTCAAGTCTAGAGGACCATAAGTTTTTAATTGTCATTAATGCCCCAGTTGAAGGAAAGTAAAAAGTATTTTCCTTTTCTTCTTCTTTTGACGACTAAGGAAACTTATGACTCAGGACTTGGAAGTACACGATGAAAAGGGAACTATCTACCCGTCAAAAGATTACCAGTTTTTTCAAGAAAAGCGAGTCATTATTTTTGAAGTAAGGTAATCCTTTGACAAGTAAATGGTTCATCCATTTGGATTAACAGGGAATTGAAAATGACATAAGGTAAAGTAAAGTCTGCCCTTTCGTGGCCTAAGTCGGGTTGCTCTGAAGGTCTTTTCTAGGCCCTATGGCTTGTCTAAAAGTGTCTCCTCACATTGGGCGGCTTGCACTAGACTTCTAAAAGGTTACTAGAGCCAAGATCCTTCTCATGATATGGTCACAACAGTAGGGAATCTACTAGGTGCGTACATCATGAAAGGTCGAACTCTAGTTGAGGTTCTTACGATCACCGGATGGGAAGCACATCCCAAACGACACCGCTACCAACCCCTCCTAACTTAGGTTTTATTTGGGGCTCGGGTATAGGGCGCCACTCATAATTGTGTGCAAAAGTGTGAGTGTAGTGTGTGAGTGTGAAAGGGCATTCAATACCTTTTTACCTTACCTCATTTTGCACAAAGAACAAACACAGGACAAAAAACACAAAGTCGTCTACCCTAGGGTTCAATAATCATGCAAAAATATTAACAGTGCATAAAGGACAAAACACAACTAAAATTAAAACAAGCATATACAGTATTAACAAAAATAAAACAAAAGAAGAAATTAAACAAACAAAAGGCTACATAAGAAAAACATGCGCTTTCAACCTAAATCACCTGACTCTCAAGTGTCCCCAGTGGAGTCACCATCTGTCGCGACCGGGGTCGCGGCGGCGCGGCCGACCCTTCGAAAAATGAATATAAAAAAATAAAAAAGGGAGTCGCCACCAACGTTTTTTTCACAGGAAAAACATTGGGAAAAAACTTGCTTTAGTAAAGCACTGGTTTAAAAAAATAAGATTCAAGTTCGGGAGTCGGTTACGAGTAGGGAAGGTATCGGCACCCTACATCGCCTGTTAAAAATAGTACCAAGATTGAAAATGCGCAACATGAATCACCTTACAAGAGATGTATTATTTCTTCCTTTTTATTATTATATTTTTTTGTGCTTTTTAA
Organism: Clitoria ternatea; assembly: GCA_037962975.1. Lineage (NCBI taxonomy): Eukaryota > Viridiplantae > Streptophyta > Magnoliopsida > Fabales > Fabaceae > Clitoria > Clitoria ternatea. Next base: position 272,965,442 of record CM075669.1, on the reverse strand, counting down.
AAAAACGAGAGGAACAAACTGAACAAACACGAAGTGTCAGAGTGAGGTCAACACGACGTCTCATCCAAATTAACCTTGACTTTGTTATAAAACAGGGAAAGGAAAGAATGCTAATAAGACGTCGCGTCTAAATTAGTCATCCTTTAATCGAAATACAGGGTTGGAAACGAGAAGGGGATAAACGGGACGTCTTATCCCAAGTATTCCTTTCTTTGTGAAACATGGTGGTGGTCAATCAAAAGTGGAGGAAAATCAACAAGACATCACGTCTAAATTGACTCCCATGGAAGTGATAAGAACAGGATAGTTACAAAAAAACGTAAAAAAAAATGAAAAAAGGAAAGCTGGGCCCGACAGGAGTTAAGTCCTGCTCCTACGTATTCTCGAATCATCAAGAAATCAGGGTTATGTAGTTCTTGATGAGGGTTTTTAGGAAAAACTAGGAGGTTGAGGGTAGATGATGTCCTTGGGAAAGATTCATACAAGGCGAAGTTCTTCGCACGTGTACAGGTTCTAGGAAAGTTGTGTAGACGGAAGTACTTCTGCACGAACCTCAGGGCAGCCAATCCTAAGAAAAGAGGTGAACCTGAAGCAGTAAGAGTAAGCGTTCAGGTGCTGGTGCTATGACCTTTTTTCCACCTTTTTCGAATTGAATGATTCAGCGCTCTCAGAAAGCGGATCAAAGGCTTCCTATTCAACGAATTCGGATTATTCTACTTTAGATGCTTCCTCGGCCGCGCAGTACGTACTTCTGTTTGGAGAGTCTGTTCCTTACTTAGCTAGGACTTTGAGTGACTGGCTTGTGGCATTGTAGTCTTTTCTTGCCTTTTACTTTTTTTTATGATGAATTAGTCACCTTAGCTTTCATAAGCAGCCCTTCTGATGAACCGGTTGAGAAGTAGGCCTTGTTAGCTGCCCCCGCCATTAAAGCTTTCTGGTCCAGGCCTCAGGCACAGACCTGAAACTTTACTGATACGCAAAACTAAATGAAGCACAAAAGTCACATCCATCCATATAATATATATGGGAATAACCCCTGTTCGTAAACCAGTCTTAGTCTTCCTTAAACGAGTGAAACGCTCTAAAGAGTAGCCTACGGGAGATAGCTATATCTTTTCTATCTTCTTAATAACAAGCACAGAAGCAGGAAAGCTAGCCACCCCGATTCCTTCTTACTTTTGGATTTGAAAGAACACACAGGAAATACTTATTTCTTTTTGTTATTACTGGTTATAAAGCAAAACGAAAGAGATTTGACAGAATAAACTTAGACAAGAGAACAGATTCAACAAAAATTTCAAATTTGGCAGAAAAAATAAACAATGAAAAACGAGAGAAATCTAAGGGACAGAATGGAACCGATGTGGTGGGGATACTGGGAGCCGGAGTTCGGATGCGATCCGGTGTGATCCTAAGCAACAGCGACCGGAGTGCAGCGGAGACAGTAGGGCGCCGGTATATTTAGCGGAAGGACGGTGTGAGGGTTCAATAGGAGAGACGGTGTGAGTTTAATGGGCACAGGCTTAGATTTAGGGGTTTTGGACGATATCTAGGCAGCAGGGAAGAGTTTTGGAAACTGGACTGGGTCCGGTGTCCTTATGACAGTTCAAGACCTTGGGGCAATTTTCTGAATTTCGAGGCACCAGGGATTGGACTAACTACTTAGGATTTTTGAACACCGGAGAAGGCTTTCTAGGGGGTCTTAAATGTCTAAAGTGTCGATCCTTGTGCCTCTTCATCTGAGGCATTTATAGAGTTTCTAGGTGCTGGCTGAGTGCTTGGACAACTCAAGCCTCCACTCACCCATGTGCGCAGTGGAGCCAGCCTGGCCATTAACTAATTGTGGGGAGCAGCGGCTGAGGGGAATTTTTAATTATTTCCACTTCCGTTCCCTGCCTGCCACTCCTAAGATTCGAGGATTGGCTTGGATGTGTGATTCCAAGTCACAACATGGACAACCGGTCTTGCCAATCTGATGTTAGGTTCATGAAAGTCACGACATCGGATCGTAGGGGACACCGGTTCCACATACGGTATTCTTTGATCAAGCTGATGTCACCACTTTAATAGCTATGACCAGTGTTCCCTTTTTGGACAACGGACGACCTCATTTCAACCCTGGACCGATGTTCCTTTCTTGGACATCAGACGATGTCACACCTATTATTTATTGCTTACAAACGGTGTCAGTTGGATCCAATACTGGCCGGACCGAAATAGGTGTTCGCACATTAATTCGCCAATAATCCATAACCCCACGATCTTGGTTACACTCAAATATGCATATACATCTCAAGATGGAAATATCACACACACGTATAAATATTACTTTCATCATTCAAATCATTATTCACATCGATCAAAGTAGTTATTCAATTTCATAATTAACTTAATCAAGATAATTCTTTATCAAACAATAATATAATCACATTCAACATACTTATAAAATTATATTAATTATATTTAACCACTCTATATCGCCCCCTATATTTTCTAAATAATTGCTAAGCCTCCCGAAGCTATCATATTATCAAATCCTAATTAATTATTGTGACATCCTAGGTCAATTTACATTTATTTTTATTCATTCTAGTAAATCTTACAATAAATTTTTCACGATCAATCATAATTAATTAAGTCCTAATTCGAAACAATATTTATTTTTCACTAAACATGTTTAAATTAATAATCAGCCATAATCAATTCAAATAATTAAAAATGAGAAAAGAAATTTATTTAAACGGAATAAAAAAGAAAGAATAAAGAAAATGGAATCAGGGGCCTCTCGCTTGAGCGAGGCCCCAGCTCGCTTAAGCGAGATCAGGAAACTTCGCTTGAGCGAGGTTTATATTCCATGCTTGGGTGAACCACACTCACGCTTAAGCGAAAACATCCATACATATCAGACCTTAGTTCGCTTGAGCGAGATTATCTCGCTTGAGCGAATTAACTCCAGTAACCTTACTAACATGGCTCGCTTAAATAGATTATTCTCGCTTGGGCGAGGTTTCTCCAGTAGCTAATTCCATCTTTAGTCGCTTGAGCGAGTATATCTCACTTGAGCGAATACACCCCAGAATCTAATCCTATGGCCCTCGCTTGAGTGGAACTCAATCCGCTCGAGCTAAAAACATCCAGCAGCTGCCCCTGATACCTCAAACACTTCTCGCTTGAGCGGGGATTCCTCTTGCTTGAGCGAGATCAATACAGTGGCTATTTCCTCTATCCATCGCTCAGGCGAAGTTGGAACCGCTTGAGCACAAAACCTCCAGAAACCACATTCTCCTAATACTTACCTACCTCGTTTGAGCTAAATCATACCCGCTCGAGCGAGATTTAACCAGAGAGCATACCACCGATACAAAGCCCTCTCGCTTGAGCGAGAATTCATCTCGCTTGAGCAAGAATTCATCTCACTTGAGCGAGAATTCATCTCGCTTAAGCGAGTTATGTAGTACATACGAAAGACTTGAGATTTTCATACCAGCCAGCAAATTTAAACACTTGCATGCCTCATCTAGCCTAGTTTATCCATTTATATACATTTCAATCATGCAATGCACTTCACTTCTAGTTCCCTTCCACTAAATGCACATCAATCATCTAACATTAGACAATTCACATATTGTGTATCACTCATAACTCACAATCTAAAGCAAAACCTGTTTATGTCCATGCATCAAGTACACTACCATTGGCTCCATGCCAATATACATCGAATAACATTCAGTTTCTATTTGCTATCCATCACATTCATGACTATGATACAGTATTCCAAATTGACTCAACACAATCCAAATTAACTCATCACGCATACATAACATCCAAGCACAACATACATAAATCACAACACACATTACACATATAGTTCATTTCATGATTTCCTTAGCTCCTTGGCATCAATTCTCCGCTTGACGCATCTCCGGGGCTTCAACCTCTTCCCTGTCACTGGTTACTAAATTAAAGAAACAACAGCAAGGGTGAGTGTTTGGTATCATAATTAATATAGAATGATAATTCAATAACAAGATGCATATTCACTAGTTTTAGTTTGTACTATCTATCTTACCTCTTGTCATCAATTTCCATTTACCAATCAAGAATTCAATTCTTATTCTTTTATCCCCAAGTTGCCAATCACAATCAACAATTATCATAAAACACATTCATATCATCATACAATATTAACAATGCATCGAATAACATAACTGACTCTCATATCAATTCGACACCTAGTATCCGGATACTAAAAGGATCGGCCTTCAGCTGGGGGTCCTACTTGACACCCCGTGAACCCTTCTTGGTCCACTGAGTCCTACTTGACTCTCCACCTCAACCACTAGGTCCTACTTGACCACTAGGTAGCTCAACTGGGCATAAACACCACGGGAGCCAGAAACGAGGGGCTGCACATACCGTCGGCCGTCCTACACCACATAATCACACATGTATATTCATATTTCACATATCATAATGCAAGTGGCCAGCAACAAAATGTATACTCATCAATTGGGCGACCTACTTGTCAAGCCCGTCATCACAATGCCACTATACTCATCAACTCATCACCATTCAATTTACATTATGCTCATAATCATCACAAATCATGCACAATTTACTTCCATACACATACAATTATCATTCCTTGTCTATTCTCATTACTTTCATATTTAATTCAATGATTCAATTCAATTATACTTACGTATTCTAATTAATTATAACCCGAACACCCCCTTACCTTGATTCCAAGCTCCGACGACTCGTTCTTGATGAGATTGGCGTTCTCTCGACGCTATGTCCAACGTCCTACGTTCGAAATCAACACCCACTTCACCGTTCGATCCTCCGACGACTGTTTCATTACCTACGGAGGTCAAAACGCAAAACTCGTCAACGTTAAACCATCCTCATTGCTTTAAAAGCCATTTTCAAGCCTCTACACACTAGAGGAGTAAGAAACGAAAGCTCACTTCTCCATGCACGACTCTTCGGTTTAACAGAGAAACGAAAGAGCTACAAAAGCTTAATTTAAAAGGCCCATTGGACTCACCTCGAAGCTACGGTCTCAAAAACGTAGTTATCTCGAAGTTTCGGCGCAAAATCGACCTCCCACTGGTGCATGCAAGTCACGGAAGCTTGAGGAAGAAGAAGAAGAATGCACGCGTGTAGTGAGGAAGAAGAAGAGGAAATTAAGATTTTAATACCCAAGGGCAATTTGGTCATTTCCTATTTCAATTACATTTTCCTTTAAAAGTTTTAATTAAACTTTTACTTTCACCTTTCACCCTTTTACCCCATTGTAAATTCAAATCTTACCTTCTCCTAATTATACATCATTTAATCTTTTATAATTAATTAATCAAATAAATTTATTTATTCCCACAACATTTAATTATTTCTAATTACATTTTTAATACTAATAATTCCCAAAATTTCAATAAATTCGGTTGGGCAATTATTAATATTTTTCACCAATTAAAACTTTTCTAAAATATTAGGGATGTTACAATTATGACCCGAACACCCCCTTACCTCGATTCCAAGCTTCCACAATTTGCTCGAGGTGTCGATTGCGCCCTTCGGTCACTTGATTCACTGCTCCACTTTCGAATCTGATGTCTGCTTCGCCGCTCGCTCGACCAACGCTTGTTCCGGCACCTACGGTTACCGAAACACCAAACCAATTAGTACACTCCCTTCCTCACACTTCCAAACTCACCATTTAAGCTTCCCAATTCCATAAAACAGAAAATTAAGGTCTCATCTACCACATGTAAATTCGGATCCAAGAGAGGGAAGGGAAGAAACTAGATATTAAAGGTCCCAATGGCCTTACCTTGCCTCCTAATGCCCAAAGATGCAAGGAATTGAATCTCCCTACAAGACCCAAGCAGAATCGCCCCGAGGAGAAGAAAATGGAGGAGAAAGAGTTCTACCCGAACTGTTTTGCATGCTTCTGTTTTAAGCTGATTGCGACACTGGCGCTACGCGTCCTACTGACGCTACGCGTCAGCTCATTAATTCCTACCTGACGCTACATGTAACACCCCTATTTTTATTTTTTTTTAAGGAATTAAATTATGGTTCTTTAGAACTTTTTAATCTACATATTATTTATGATTTTTTGGAATTTTTTGGAATTTTGGAATTTTTTAATAAAAATAATATTTTTTAAATAATTTTAAATTCATATAAGTGACTTAAATTAAAAATATTTATAAGAAAGTGAATTTAAATTATAAGAAAATTTTCTAAAATCTGTTTCAAGTAGACTTATCTAAAAATTATCGGTTTGAGAAAAATCTTGATTTTTTCCAATCGTTAAAAAAATTGGAAACGTATCAATAAATTTTTATTAACGGAAAATTTTAGATTTTTAAAATTTCAGCTTTATATTACTTATTATAAAATTAGTGAGGACTGATATAATATCGCTAAATTTCAAAAAGGACTCATTTTGAATATTTAAAATATACCGAGTGAAAGGTTACTATTTGGCTTAATAATTCTGCCGACAGTTACTATGCAAAACACTGTGCATATATGAAATTTTCAAAGAATGCATAGTAACCTGGAATAAAAAATTCAAAAATGCATAGTACTTTTATATTAAAATAATGGAATGCATAGTAAAATTTTTTCCTATAAATACCGAAGAATTTCTTCTTTAGAATTCACAATTTCAGATTAAGTTTTCTTAATACAGTAGTGCTAGTGAGATAGTGGTGGAAGTGAGAAAGAGAAGAAAAGTTTTTAGAGAGAAGGTTCTGCCAAAATCCTAAGGTAAGAATACTTCTCTTTTATATTTTTTTAGATTATTTTTATATCGTTTTTAGAAATCTGTTATTATACTGAAAATAATATTATTTTAAGTTACTATTCTGCATAGTAAATACTATTTCAATAGTAAATTACTATTTCAATAGTAAATTACTATTCAAATAGTAAATTACTATTTACTATTACTATTTACCGTTACTATTCACGATTTACTATTTACTATTTACTGTTACTATTCACGTTTTACTATTTATTGTTACTATTCACGTTTTACTATTTACTGTTACTATTCACTATTCACTATTCACTATTCACTATTCAAAATTTACCATTTCTGTTTTAAATAGTAATCTTAATCTTCGTCTTATGCTTATACTGAAATAAAATTGATATTAATATTTCTAGAAATCGGAAGCGCAAAGCAAATCTCTTTTTGGTAACGACTCAAGGTAAGGGGGAGTGAGATAAGAGTATTATATGAAAAGACATAAGAATAATGGGAGGAGTCCCCTACTCCTTTTAAATCTGATAATATTATTATTTTAAAATATTAACTTTTTAACTTAAAATTTATAATAAATTTTAAATTAAATATCCGGTTTAACTAACTCTAACATACCTATGCAAAGACTTGGACCATTATGACCTATATGGACTGGACTATACCTATGCAAGGACTTGGACCATTATGACCCATATGGACTGAACTATACCTATGCAAGGACTGGATTATATGGACTTACATATACCTATGCGAGGAATTAACCAAAAGGACTAAAATTGACTATATTAATAATCGTTAAATTTTGTATTATGATATGTATTAATGATATTTAATTGATTTGATTATGATTTGATTATGATTGATTGATTGATGATATTTAGTTATGATTGATATTGTTTGATTTTGATTGATGATATTGTAATGTGGAGTTTGAACATATAGCGAGCATGACGGAAAGCTAAAATTCAGTAAGAATTTCTTACCTTACTCTTTAAATTTTATTATCTTTTATCTCTTCTTAGAAATTATTTTTATTAACTTTATTTTCAATATTTAGAATAAAAAAAATTAGTATTTATTTTAGAAAGAAAATATTTTATGAGAATTTATTTAATTAAATCTTGAGTTAAAGGAAAATTTTGTAGTTTTAAGTATTTTTGGTTAATAATTATTCTCTTTTAATAAAACAAATTTTTTTGAAAGAAAATTATTTTATTTTTTCCAACTTAATAACTAAATATATTTGGAAATAATTGAGATTCCTAAATTTAATTTTGTTAAGATTTAATTTGAGAAAGATTATGTAAAGTTTTATATGAGAAAGTTTTTAGATATTTAAGGCTTAGAAACTCAAATTTCAGTGAGATTCAAAAACTGTACCAAATTTATTTCTGTGGGACAGAAATTCAGAGAATCGAGAAAATGTACAGTTTATTGAAATAATGTTGTAAACCTTTAAGGGATTTAATAATTGAGTTTCTAAAAGCCTTAACCAACTCAATACGCGAGTAGTTCATGCATCATGAATCATTAAAGTGAAATGAAATAATATTGTCTGGGGACGGATTATAGAAACCGAGGATACATTAGAGGAGGCTTAATTACGAGCCTTGGGATGAGAGGGTGTGAAAGGGTGCTTCAGGGGACCTGGGGTAGCTCCCTAGTGTCGGGTACTTTCACAATAAAAACTTTCTCAATCTGACTAGTCTCTAAGTGTTTCCATGCCAGTTGAGCTGTTCATATTATTATTATCCGGACTTATGGAACAGTGTAAACTCCTGGTTGGCCCAGTGCAAATTAAAATTTAAGGGCCCACATATATAAGTAAGTTATGATGAAGATATTGCATAACATTCATGCATTCATAATTGATTGTGTATGTGATTGTGATTGATATTATTATGTATTGGTTGTGAAAACCCTTTGTTGCTTATGTCTTATTCGTAAATATTATATTCTGTTTCTCACTCCTTTCTCCGTGTTTTTGTTTCACATGTTTTAAATTGATGGTTCAGAGGGAAGGATCGAAGAATATCGGCAGTAAATATAGCACGTTCTAGAAAGGGAGCTCGGTATGAATACCGTGGTCCAATGAATAAATAATGTTAATAAGTAACTGCTTCTGGGCCATGGAGTTTCCTCTCTTTCTTATAATGTTTAATATTTATTTCCGTTGGATGAATGTAAAATTACTTTATAAAGTTTTAATAATATTTATGAGGTATTTCAGCAATAATGTATATAATTTATTCAGATAGTTTCTTTTTAACAATCATATCTTTAGTAAAAAAAAATTACAAATTTTTCTAGAATTTATTAAGGTGTAACAGAGGGTGTTACAAAGTGGTATCAGAGCAGTTAATCCAATAGGCCTGGGGAAAAGGTCTATCTTGCTTTGTCTGTAAACTCTGTATAGGTAGAATATCTGACTTGGTAGTAACTGTGATTGATGTGACAAATCTCAGTTACTGTTAAACAGGAAACTAATGGCTGGAAACGATCTTGCTGGAGTTGTAGAACGCTTAATCAATGCAATGGGAGCACGTGAAGGTCAAGGTAACGATGCCTTGAGAAGGCTGGACCTATTCGAAAAACGCAATCCACCTCGTTTCAAGGGAGGATATAACCCTGATGGAGCACAAATCTGGATTCGAGAGATAGAGAAGATCTTTCGAGCATTGCAATGTAATGAAGCTGATAAGGTAGTCTTCGCTACTTATGCCTTATCTGAGGATGCCGAACATTGGTGGGATAGCATGCGTAAACAATTCGAAGTCAATGACGTGGAGATCACTTGGGACTATTTCAAGGATATGTTTCTGGAAAAATACTTTCCAGCTGATGTTAAAGAGAAAAGACAATTCGAATTCCTGTCGCTGACCCAAGGAAATATGACCGTTGGAGAGTACGCATCCAGGTTTGAAGAGCTATCTCGTTTTCATTCTCATTATAATGATGCTACTAATGAAAGAGATCGGTGTGCAAAGTTTGTAAATGGACTGCGGCCAGAAATTAAGGAAGCTATACGAATGCAGGAAATCCGTGAATTTTCTGTATTGGTAAATCGCTGCAGGATCTTTGAAGAAGACCATAAGGATAGAATGACCAAAAGTCGTGAGCCCATTCACAAGGCAGGAGAAATAAGAAGTGGAGGACCTCACCATCACCAAAGAAGAGATTTCAGAAGGAATAAGCCTTACCAAGCACCATTTCGCCGGTTTGGAGCAGCATCTGTTCCTAACAGACCCCAAGCTTCAACTGGAAGCTATTACCCAACATCTGCACCAAATTTTAAATGTTTTATCTGTGGAGGACCCCATTTGAAAAGGGATTGTCCTAAAAACACTTATGTTTGCTTTAAGTGTAACAAACCAGGTCATCACATCAAGGATTGCCCAGAGATGAAGAGAGAAAACCCTGAAGGTGCAAGTACAAGCATAAATACTCAAGGAGGCGCGCACAGTGCAGTCGGAAGGCCGAAAGCAAAAGGAAAGGTTTTTGCAATCACTGGAGAAGAAGCATCTCATGCTGATTCCATGGTAGAAGGTAAGTGTATCATTAATAAGATTTCTTTAACTGTTATGTATGACTCAAGTGCATCATATTCCTTTATTGCCAATGACTGTGTAGAAAAACTAAAATTACCTGTGATAGAACTACCATTTGACTTATTTGTACATACTCCTGGAAACAATCCCATTGTCACTTCTAAAGCTTGTTGGAAATGCCCTATTGTCATAGATGGTAGGGACTTTAAGGCTAATCTTTTCTGTTTACCCCTTTCTGGCTTAGAAGTTATTATTGGGCTAGATTGGTTGTCTGACAATCATGTTCTAATAGATTGTCATAATAAAACCATAATGTTTAAAGAACCAGTGAATTTGAATCCTGAGGATTCGAGATTTCTAACCGCCAACCAAGTGAGTGCCTCTTTAAAAGGAGGGGCTCAAGGATTCATGCTATTGCTTTCAACGAAAGGAGAGCAAGAATCAAAAATCAAAAATCTGCCGGTTGTGTGTGAATTTCCTGACGTTTTTCCTGAAGATATCCCTGGTTTACCCCCAGAAAGAGATGTGGAATTTTCCATTGATCTAGTACCTAGAGTTGGACCCATTTCAATTGCACCATACCGAATGTCACCTCTAGAATTAGCAGAGTTGAAGAAACAACTTGAAGAGATGATAGAGAAGCAGTTTATACGACCCAGTGTATCCCCCTGGGGTGCACCAGTGTTGTTGGTTAAGAAGAAGGATGGTAGCATGAGGTTGTGTGTAGATTATCGACAACTGAACAAGGTGACAATCAAGAACAGATATCCTCTACCAAGGATTGACGACTTGATGGATCAGCTGCGTGGTGCCACGGTGTTCTCCAAAATTGATTTGAGGTCTGGATACCATCAAATAAGGGTGAAGAAAGAATATGTATCAAAAACTGCTTTTAGAACACGCTATGGCCATTACGAATATCTAGTAATGCCTTTTGGTGTAACTAATGCACCAGCCGTATTCATGGATTACATGAATAGGATTTTTCATCCATATCTAGATAAATTTGTAGTGGTGTTCATTGATGATATATTAGTGTACTCTAAAAGCAGAGAAGAACATGTTGAACACTTGAAGGTTGTGTTGGAAATCCTAAAAAAGAAACAACTGTATGCAAAGTTGTCGAAGTGTGAATTCTGGTTGGAAGAAGTAAACTTTTTAGGACATGTAATTAGTCAAGGAGGAATAGCTGTAGACCCTTCCAAGGTGGAGGCGGTTTTAAAATGGGAGAGACCAACCACGATCACTGAGATTAGAAGTTTCTTGGGCTTGGCTGGATACTATAGGAGATTCATTGAAGGATTTTCAAAGCTAGGATACCCATTGACCAAGTTAACACGGAAAGGACAACCTTTTGTGTGGACGACACAATGCGAGAATAGTTTCCAAGAGCTGAAAGATCGACTTACTTCTGCGCCGGTGCTAGTACTCCCTGATCCACATCAAAGTTTTGAAGTTTACTATGATGCGTCTAAACAAGGACTAGGAAGTGTACTCATGCAAGACAAGAAGGTTGTAGCCTATGCGTCGCGTCAATTAAGGCAACATGAGATTAACTACCCTACCCATGACTTAGAGTTAGCCGTTGTAGTTTTTGCCTTAAAGATTTGGAGGCATTATCTATACGGTGCAACATTCGATGTGTTTAGCGATCATAAGAGTCTCAAGTATTTATTCGACCAAAAGGAGTTAAACATGAGGCAACGGAGATGGATGGAGTTCTTAAAGGACTACGACTTTGAGTTGCAATACCATCCTGGAAAAGCGAACGTAGTAGCTGATGCTTTAAGTCGAAAGTCTCTACATGCGTCCACGATGATGATTAAAGAGCTGGAATTGATAGAGAACTTCAGAGATCTTAACCTAGCAGTAAAGGTTAATGCTAACAGCTACAGATTAGGAGTGTTGCAAGTGACAAGTGAATTCCTGAGACAAGTTTTAGAGGCTCAAAAAGAGGATGAATTCCTGCAAGAGAAGAAAGAACTCTTGAAACAAGGAAAAGAAGTCGAGTTCAATGTAAGAAGTGACCAATTGCTAAGGTATAAGGATCGAGTGTGTATCCCTAATCAAGAGGAGTTGAGGAAAGCAATTCTGAAAGAAGGCCATAAAAGTTATATGAGCATTCATCCCGGAGCTACTAAAATGTATCAAGATTTGAAGAAGTTATTTTGGTGGCCTGGAATGAAGAAAGCAGTGGCAGAGTATGTGGCTGCATGTCTAATTTGCCAGAAGGTTAAAGTAGAACACCAAAAACCCCCTGGAATGCTACAATCAATGGAAATACCAGAATGGAAATGGGATAGCATTACCATGGATTTTGTGACTTCTTTACCCAAAACTCCATTAGGACATGATTCGATATGGGTAATAGTTGATAGACTAACAAAGTCTGCCCACTTTATTCCCATCAACATTCATTACTCTATGGAGAAGCTGGCAAAATTATATATCGAGGAGATTGTGAGATTGCATGGAATTCCTTCAAGTATCATTTCTGATCGGGACCCTCGTTTTACATCACAATTCTGGAAGAGCTTGCACAAGGCTTTGGGAACAAGACTGCGTCTGAGTTCAGTATATCATCCTCAGACGGATGGACAATCAGAAAGAACAATCCAATCTCTAGAGGACTTGTTACGAGCTTGTGTGTTAGAGCATAAAGGAAGTTGGAATCAATTCTTACCATATGTGGAGTTTACCTACAACAACAGTTTCCATGCTAGCATTGGCATGGCACCTTTTGAAGCATTATATGGAAGAAAATGTAGGACCCCGCTATGTTGGTTTGAGACTGGTGAAAACTTGATGCTAGGACCAGAGTTGGTACAACAAACCACGGATAAAATCAAAATAGTTCAGGAAAAGATGAAGGCAACACAGAGCAGGCAGAAAAGTTACTATGACAAAAGAAGAAAGCCGCTCGAATTTCAAGAAGGCGATCATGTATTCTTGAAAGTCACACCTATGACTGGGGTCGGTCGGGCAATGAAATCTCGAAAACTAACTCCTAGATTTATCGGTCCATACCAAATAATTCATAAAGTTAGTCCCCTTGCCTACCAAATAGCATTACCACCTTTTCTTTCTAATATCCATAATGTTTTTCATGTGTCAAACTTGCGAAAGTATATATCTGATCCTACACATGTTATTGAACCTGATGTCATACAAGTTAAAGATAATCTTACATATGATGCACAACCTGTTAGAATAGGTGACAGAAGAATAAAACAATTAAGAGACAAGACAATTCCGCTTGTAAAGGTTATTTGGAGTGAAATGAGAGGAGAAGATGCTACATGGGAACTAGAAACTGAGATGAAAGAGTCTCATCCTCATTTGTTTTACTGACTAATGTAAATTTCGAGGACGAAATTTTCTAAGGGGAGTAGAGTTGTAACACCCCTATTTTTATTTTTTTGAAGGAATTAAATTATGGTTCTTTAGAACTTTTTAATCTACGTATTATTTATGATTTTTTGGAATTTTTTGGAATTTTGGAATTTTTTAATAAAAATAATATTTTTTAAATAATTTTAAATTCATATAAGTGACTTAAATTAAAAATATTTATAAGAAAGTGAATTTAAATTATAAGAAAATTTTCTAAAATCTGTTTCAAGTAGACTTATCTAAAAATTATCGGTTTGAGAAAAATCTTGATTTTTTCCAATCGTTAAAAAAATTGGAAACGTATCAATAAATTTTTATTAACGGAAAATTTTAGATTTTTAAAATTTCAGCTTTATATTACTTATTATAAAATTAGTGAGGACTGATATAATATCGCTAAATTTCAAAAAGGACTCATTTTGAATATTTAAAATATACCGAGTGAAAGGTTACTATTTGGCTTAATAATTCTGCCGATAGTTACTATGCAAAACACTGTGCATGTACGAAATTTTCAAAGAATGCATAGTAACCTGGAATAAAAAATTCAAAAATACATAGTACTTTTATATTAAAATAATGGAATGCATAGTAAAATTTTTTCCTATAAATACCGAAGAATTTCTTCTTTAGAATTCACAATTCAGATTAAGTTTTCTTAATACAGTAGTGCTAGTGAGATAGTGGTGGAAGTGAGAGAGAGAAGAAAAGTTTTTGGAGAGAAGGTTCTGCCAAAATCCTAAGGTAAGAATACTTCTCTTTTATATTTTTTTAGATTATTTTTATATCGTTTTTAGAAATCTGTTATTATACTGAAAATAATATTATTTTAAGTTACTATTCTGCAGAGTAAATACTATTTCAATAGTAAATTACTATTCAAATAGTAAATTACTATTTACTGTTACTATTTACTGTTACTATTCACGATTTACTATTTACTGTTACTATTCACGTTTTACTATTTACTGTTACTATTCACGTTTTACTATTTACTGTTACTATTCACGATTTACTATTCACTATTCACTATTCAAAATTTACCATTTCTGTTTTAAATAGTAATCTTAATCTTCGTCTTATGCTTATACTGAAATAAAATTGATATTAATATTTCTAGAAATCGGAGGCGCAAAGCAAATCTCTTTTTGGTAACGACTCAAGGTAAGGGGGAGTGAGATAAGAGTATTATATGAAAAGACATAAGAATAATGGGAGGAGTCCCCTGCTCCTTTTAAATCTGATAATATTATTATTTTAAAATATTAACTTTTTAACTTAAAATTTATAATAAATTTTAAATTAAATATCCGGTTTAACTAACTTTAACATACCTATGCAAAGACTTGGACCATTATGACCTATATGGACTGGACTATACCTATGCAAGGACTTGGACCATTATGACCCATATGGACTGAACTATACCTATGCAAGGACTGGATTATATGGATTTACATATACCTATGCGAGGAATTAACCAAAAGGACTAAAATTGACTATATTAATAATCATTAAATTTTGTATTATGATATGTATTAATGATATTTAATTGATTTGATTATGATTTGATTATGATTGATTGATTGATGATATTTAGTTATGATTGATATTGTTTGATTTTGATTGATGATATTGTAATGTGGAGTTTGAACATATAGCGAGCATGACGAAAAGCTAAAATTCAGTAAGAATTTCTTACCTTACTCTTTAAATTTTATTATCTTTTATCTCTTCTTAGAAATTATTTTTATTAACTTTATTTTCAATATTTAGAATAAAAAAAATTAGTATTTATTTTAGAAAGAAAATATTTTATGAGAATTTATTTAATTAAATCTTGAGTTAAAGGAAAATTTTGTAGTTTTAAGTATTTTTGGTTAATAATTATTCTCTTTTAATAAAACAAAATTTTTTGAAAGAAAATTATTTTATTTTTTCCAACTTAATAACTAAATATATTTGGAAATAATTGAGATTCCTAAATTTAATTTTGTTAAGATTTAATTTGAGAAAGATTATGTAAAGTTTTATATGAGAAAGTTTTTAGATATTTAAGGCTTAGAAACTCAAATTTCAGTGAGATTCAAAAACTGTACCAAATTTATTTCTGTGGGACAGAAATTCAGAGAATCGAGAAAATGTACAGTTTATTGAAATAATGTTGTAAACCTTTAAGGGATTTAATAATTGAGTTTCTAAAAGCCTTAACCAACTCAATACGCGAGTAGTTCATGCATCATGAATCATTAAAGTGAAATGAAATAATATTGTCTGGGGACGGATTATAGAAACCGAGGATACATTAGAGGAGGCTTAATTACGAGCCTTGGGATGAGAGGGTGTGAAAGGGTGCTTCAGGGGACCTGGGGTAGCTCCCTAGTGTCGGGTACTTTCACAATAAAAACTTTCTCAATCTGACTAGTCTCTAAGTGTTTCCATGCCAGTTGAGCTGTTCATATTATTATTATCCGGACTTATGGAACAGTGTAAACTCCTGGTTGGCCCAGTGCAAATTAAAATTTAAGGGCCCACATATATAAGTAAGTTATGATGAAGATATTGCATAACATTCATGCATTCATAATTGATTGTGTATGTGATTGTGATTGATATTATTATGTATTGGTTGTGAAAACCCTTTGTTGCTTATGTCTTATTCGTAAATATTATATTCTGTTTCTCACTCCTTTCTCCGTGTTTTTGTTTCACATGTTTTAAATTGATGGTTCAGAGGGAAGGATCGAAGAATATCGGCAGTAAATATAGCACGTTCTAGAAAGGGAGCTCGGTATGAATACCGTGGTCCAATGAATAAATAATGTTAATAAGTAACTGCTTCTGGGCCATGGAGTTTTCTCTCTTTCTTATAATGTTTAATATTTATTTCCGTTGGATGAATGTAAAATTACTTTATAAAGTTTTAATAATATTTATGAGGTATTTCAACAATAATGTATATAATTTATTCAGATAGTTTCTTTTTAACAATCATATCTTTAGTAAAAAAAATTACAAATTTTTCTAGAATTTATTAAGGTGTAACAGAGGGTGTTACACTACACGTCCCATGCACACTACGCGTCAGGGTCCTGATGCCATTTTCCTTAAAATTCCATTTTCCACTTAATTTCCCATATATTATTATAATTTTAATCCAAATAATACTTTTATTTATTTGCTGTTTATTTTCTAATATTAAAACATCAAATGATGTTACAATTATTGCTTAAAATATGGTAAACCATGATTGGATATGAATGTAAATGTTACAGTTTTTATAAGAATGAAACTAGTGTTAGTTCTCTAAATAATGCTTTTAGTTTATGGTTTTGATTTGATATATTCCTATTCTACAGTTTCTAAAGAATTTTGCAATCAACCTAAACCTAATTTAGAATTGGGTCTTACAGGTTTCTATTATTAACTTACTGGGAAATATTTTTTATTTGTTAATTTACTTAAAGTTTTAGTGTTTAATTATTTAATAAGATGATTTTAATGTGTTTTTATTTCAAACTCATATTTGATGTTAAACAAAAGTTGGTTCAAGTATTACACGTTTCACCTTAAGCAAAGTCTCGTATTTGAGTATTGCGAATGAAAAAAAATGTTGAAAAATTTAATCTTATCGTAATTTATGTTCATGTTCCTAACTCAAACATAATTACTTCTAGTAAAAGATACATGTGATATGGTTAAACAAAAAAATCATATTTAATACTATCTTTTGTTTTAAATATAAGCAATTTTTAATGTAATATGTCATTAAATGTTTGTTTATCGAATATGTCATTCTTATATATATTTTAAGTTAACTTTTGTTTGTTGTAACAAATGATTTCACCTTAAGAAAGGTCTCGTGTTCAAGTCTTATAAATGAAAAAAAAAATGTTGGAAAAGTTAGTCTCATTGTAATGTATGTTTATGGTCATGACTCAAACATAATTACTTATAGTAAAAGATACATGTGATGATATGATTAAACAAAAAACAATTCATATATTATTTTTATATATATAAAAATAGTTACTTTTACTTATATTTGAAATGGAAAGTAATATTTTTTTTTGTTTTATAAATTGCACTTGGTGTAGTTCTCATCCAACTGACCATTGAAAAAGTTTGTAATACATTTTATTAAACTATCCATCTATTTATTTGTAATTATTAATTTTGAATCACTCTCATTGTTATCTTGAGAAATTCTTAAATTAACATACGTGTCAATTTTCTATTAATTTTATCTTTATCATCTATCTTTCTTTCTCAAAATTCTCTTTTCTCCTACCACCTTACTCATAAAACAATCTACTTCTAATTTTTCTGATTCATATAATTTTTGAAAACCAATTTAATATCCCTTTTTACCCTAACCCCTAACTCTCATGATTTTTCCAGAAAGGCTTCTTTAACATCACAAAACCAAAGGCAAACATTTTTATGAAGACTCAAATCTCCCCAATAAGAAATTCCTTATGCAACAAACAAACCCTGACTTTGAGATGTTGTTTTGGTCATATTTCTTTTAATTTAAAACTTAAAATAGAACTTAAAAGGAATGGATTGTTATTCGTTCTAATTCTATTATGAATCCTAATGAGTGAGTTTTTCTTCTCTCCTTCCCAGGCATGCCACTGTTGTGTTGCTCCCTCGCTAGTGTTGTCATATCGTATTATCACTAGAATTGTCACGCGTATGTCGCGTCACCTAAAATTTGACACTCAACTTCGTGCATTTCATTTTCCCTAGGTTTGGTTCATTCTCTTCTATCTTCAAATAAATGACTCTCACACACTCTTTCATTCCAAATAAATGATTTTCAAACATCCTTCATCTTTTTCATGTTGTTTCTTTCAACCTCACGTGTCCTATTCTATTATATATATCAAACAATTATGTTGTTGCTTATTTACTAATAAATACTTGATAAATATTTTGGTATGTTGTAGCAATAACATATTTGTTTACTATATAGTTGTTGGTTTGTTAGGTTGTTTAATACTACCTTCATCCCTAAATATAAAACTCGTTTACCTAATTAACGAGTATCAAGAAAGATAGTTAGTTTAGTTAAAATTATTAAGGCAGCGTTTAGTTACATAAAACTATTCTAGTTTTCTGAGAAAAGTTTTTTGTTTGTTTTCCAAAATTTTTATTTTCTAGAATAGTTAGAAAAATTTTGAAAACCCGTTTAAATAATGTGACAGTTTTTCAATTTGAAAAATTAGAAAACTAAAAAAGTTGTTCAAGTATACTCAGTTTTCTAATTTTTTTCAAACCTTCTTTAATTCAAATTAATTTAGATATATCTTATATATATATTATTTATGACAATATTGTATATTATATGCAGCACATAAAAATTATGATAAAAATTTAAAGTAATATTAAAATAAGAGTAAATGAGTTTGTGTTTAAATATATTTTAAAATAGTTACAAAGAATAATAAAGATATTATCATAATAAAAATGGTTACAACAGTTTTTATCTTATAATTCAGTAATTCAATTACCGCTTTTTCTATTTTTTTACTTTTCTTAGAAAACCTTTTAAAAGAGTTTTCTGATTTTCTTAAAAAATAGAAAATCAGTTTTCTATTTTCTATAAAAAAATTTAAATAATTTATTAATAAACAGTTTTTTATTTTTTTATTTTTTCTAAAAATAAATTTCTATTTTTCTTAGAAAATTTATGAACTAAACACAGCCTAATTTTGTTTAAAATTAGAGGTAATTTTTCAAAATTATTCTTAAAATCATTAGAAATATAATTTACCCTTCCTACTCATTCTTTTTTCACTAATTCTTTCTCCATCATAGTTAATAATTTGTATTACATATGAAAAAACACAGTAAATAAAGAGATAAATTAATCTTTATATCAGTCAATTATAATTAAATAAATAAATATTTTAAACAATGTAATTCATTTATTGTCTTTTTACACATTGTCTTTTTACACTTCAATAAGAGTTACTCATTTAATAGGAGTATTTTAGTCTAAAAATGATTAATGACATAAAATTTAAAAGAGAGTCTTATATTAAGGGAATTTTTTTCAAAAGAATCTTATATTTAGAGGTATTACCTTATATTTTTAAATTATATTATTTATGTCTATGTATAATGGAGGAATATAAAAAAATTAAAATTGATAGTACATTATAAAAAAATTACTTAGATAATGCAACAATTTATATGATTAAGGTTAATTAATTTTAATGTTTTTCTGATAAAAAATTGAATGTTTTCATTCCTATTCAAAAATCATACTAAATATATTTACTAAATCTATCTCAAAAATTATTATTACATTATATATAGCTTTATAGTTGTATGACATTTTGATTTATATTTGCCACAAATTAGATCTTTAAAAGAACACTTAACGTTACGAGTAGTTTTACACACAAAAAATCTTTAAGTATCATATTCTAAATATAGAATACAATATTTTATATATTTATCATATACTAAATAGAAGCAAGTTCTTACTAAGAACATAGTCAAGACAATTAAAACCAAGTATGAGAAACTATGTTATTAAAATATTTTTTTATAATGAATGTTAACAACATATCCTAATAAAAATAATATTATGTTAGGATGGTACTATTAACTTATAATAAATGAACACAATTTCTATTTATATATAAAAATTTTATTCAACCACTCACAACAAATTTCATATTTTTTAATTTTTTAATACTATCACATAGTCATTATGTATCCGCGTATTACGCGAATTATTATCTAGTTTGCGCAGGTCATTATCTAAAAAAATTCATGTAATTTTGTAATATACTATTTCTATTCCTTAATATAATAATCTTTTGATATTTTTAAAGTTTTTAATTAAAAATCCCATAAAAAAGTTAATATTAATTAATTTTTTACTAAAATATCCTTATTAACCATTAATAAAAAAACACTAATTAAAAAAAAGAAAGTAAAATTTATTAGTACCAATAAAATATGAAAATATACTTTTGAAAAACTATTAGAATTTATAAATACATTAAATGTCTTTAACCATATTAACTAATTTTTTTTATAAACTAAAATTAAATAACTTTAACCATATCAACTATTTTTTCTAAAATTAATTGGAAGTTTATTTATATTAAGAGAGATGTAGTAATCAACCTCCACTTCTTTGTTGAATAGATTGTGATGTAGCGCTGAGTAAAGGAAACAAACTCTCTCTTAACCCTCACTTTGTCCCCCCATAACTTCGATGGCCACATCATAGCTCCTCTTGACACAAATAATTGTTGTGCATCGTTATCTTAAACATAATACACCTTTTAAGTTGTCACAGTATCTTCAATGCGTGCGATAAATAATGTATTATATAAATGTCAAAATTCCAAAGCAATAGAATTATTTGTTATATTGTGGAAATCATGCAGCTTTACATCTCTCCAAGTGTAGCTATAGGCATTGGGATCCTATAATGTTACAAACATGTCCAATGTCATACACCTTGAGCTTCGCCCGATTAAATTAAATGAAAAATATGTTACATGTAAATGTTGCAGCCATGAGCACCAAAGATATACAGAACAAATAGCGTATTAGAACTGAATCTGTAGGAATAAAAAAAGGTAGATACAGTGCTGCTAGACTATTATTCCCACACCATTTGCCTCAGGATCCTCCATAAAGTAACTTCTAGCTCTATATTACCTACCTATTAAAAAATATATTCATGCAGGTGAATTCTGTGAGAGACTTATTTCACTTATGATTACGATAGACCTATTACAAGAGGTTAAACTCTTCTTTTTCTGCCATACCATCTTTATATTATACTAAATCATATATCAGGGTTAATTTTAGAATATAAAAAAAAATTAGTTTAAATATTTAAACTAATCCAATTTTTTCAAAAAAGACTAATCCTAATTATTCATAATCTACATTGTCCTTTCTCTAATGTTTACAGAAGGCACCGTTCCTTCGGTTAACCTTTCCCCATACTTTCAATTCATCTCTCAATTCTCTAAACCTCAACAATGGCCTGAAGTATCATCCGTTAGGGTATAACTGCCGGAAAATGCCACGGCTAGCTATCTATGGTAAGTTGGGTCAACAAAAAAAAAGGTCAACTTACAAAAAAGAAAAACCCGACAGCACAACCTCCATCTGAATCTCAGTTGCCAATGACCGCCATCAAGAGCCACCCTTCTCTCCACCGTTGCCCACTTAATTCAATCTCATCACCATTGCCAAACCCCAAAAAACAAAGTCCAAGAAACAGACGAAAGAGAGAGAAACAGAGACCCAGAGGAAGCAATAGACAGACCGGTAACCATGGAAGCTATCCATAGAATATAATAAAACTTGAACGGAAGCTATGAGACAACAGAGAACTGCTTCTGTTGTCTTGGCATCAGAACAGCTAATTGCAGCTCACCTAGCTGGCATAACTTCACTGGATCTTTGAATATTGTGATCCTTGCAACATTATTTGCCAATATTACAACAAACGCAATGCTAAAAGACCCACCTTTATCTTTTGCATACTGCCACTCTCTCAATGATATGTTGAACCAATCTTTTCTTAGAGATCTAGTTGCTTTTACTTCTATGAACTCTTCATTGCTATCCTCCCCAATGACTAAATCATATGGAAGTCCAGTTTCATGAACTTCATTAACCCATCTTACGGAAGTCTTGCCAGCTTTACCTATAAAGTATTTGCATGCAAGAAATTCACCTAATCTGCCAGTAACTTTTGCTTGTGCTGCATCAAATGTACCAGTGTGTAGTCGATCTCTTTTGCTAAAAACTGATGAACTCAAATGAGATTCACCCAAATTTTCATTCACCGCTTCATCTAAACCAACCGGATCAGAATCAGTAGGGATACTAAAAGCAGTTGGCTCAAAAACACGGTAGGATTGATCTTCCAAGTTTTCATTTTCATGCAACACTACTGCCACTGAACTTGCTGGTAGATCTTCTTCAATGGTCCAGTTGACAGTAACTGATCCTTGTTCAGCACAAACTGGTGGAGCAGTTATCCTTTTAGAGTTGTCATCCTTCACCACTTCAGAAAAACTGCTATTTGAGGTAGGTTGGGTCTTGAAACCACTGACACGGGCATAATTGAAATCTGGTGCAGTTTTCCAATCAACAGGTGGCCAGTTGGAGCTAACTTTGCCCTTCTTTCTAGGAAAGATCTGCTCGTATGTTGCATGATCTGAAGGATTCGGCATATCAGCCTCTACGGGTGAAGATGCAGAAGATAATGCCCAAATAGGTTCTTCATCTGGAAGTTTTGGCACTTTTTGGCTAGTCAATATGAAAAATTCTATTTGCTCCTCAGACGAACCAGATTCTGCCATGGTTGTAATCATATGAAGGAAATTTGCCAAGTGTAATTCAGAAGTCCCATCTAATAACAACCTAGAAAGCTCCATAAACAAGGAATGATAGTCTGATTCTTGAATGGTATACAAAATGTTTCCCTGTAAGAAACAACATACAGACAGAGACATAATATAAATACAGGCTTTGAATAAAAACTTCACTGAAAAAGTTGTAACTTGCAACAGCTAACGAAACTGTGATGTAAATGTATAAATTGTGCTTCAGGCACAGTATTTGCTAGATCCATGCAAATAATAAAATCACAATACTACCATACTTTAATGATGCGGTAGCAGTACTAATGTCTTTAAAAAACTCTTGTACTGATGGTGTACTGATAACCACATTGTGCATACAAATTGTCACCCAAGAAGATAAAAAAAGGAAGGAACTTTTTAAGATTTTGAAGATCGAAGATATAATGAAAGTTGGGAGCAAAATCTGCTTCACATTCAAGTTTTTCATTTAACCAGAAGTTTGATTCAAGATTGCAACTGAAATCTCTGGTCTAGATGAACAAAAAATGGATTTTCAAACTAAAAGTCACCTGTTTCAAAATTCTATATTTGAACCCCGAGTGAACACTTTCATCAGGTCTGGTTCAGTTATTATCATGAACATCTATTTGGCTTCTCTAAAGTGAGATATGGGAAGTGAAAAAGGGGGACCAATTATTGTTGATTAAAAGTAGTCATATTGATAAGACACTTAAATTCAAATCAATAGGAGATGACCCCTTACTTTTTCACTTTACACACCACACTTATAAGTTTTTCCCGTGAACATACATACATACATCAAAATAACAAATGCAACTCATATATATGATTATTTTAGAATTCCAACATACGTACCTGTAGAAGACAACTACATTCAACTCGTTTTTTTGATGCACTGCCAGAGGTCTTTATAATATTCCTGTAGAACAGTTTCTGAACAACAATCACTTTTAAATGATTGAAAATATCAAAACCAGACAGCTTGAGTTGAACATATTTATCACTATGAAGTTTATGAATGTAACGCTGAGCATATGGCAGCGTCCAGTTTATCAATGACTCTTTCAAACTACAATCAGCTAGACCATAATATATTGGTTCCCGAGTTACAACCTGCATATAGTCATAATGCATTAATGTAACATCCAAATATGAATATCAGTTCTCTTTCTCAGGGGAAATAAAATTAAACTTATCCATTTTGCAAAAGGCAACTGAACATCAATTTTCATTGAACTTTTCAACCGTCATGTATTAGGCTCATCTAAAAGTTTCTCATTCAGTTGTTATTAGAAGCAGTTAGGCCAGATTCAATTATAACTAACTTCAAGTCTCGGGTATGCTATAAACACAGTGACCTCTCTTGTATGTCAATTCATAACGATCAATAACAATTCTATTCAGTATTTTTTTTTCTCTCTTCTCTCTGTATAAACCTAATAACAGTAAAAACAAATAAGAGCTGGACAGCAAAGAGTGATCATACCTCCGAGATAGCTGGAATACCTAAGTTTTTCATGAGGATGGAAACTTTTTCTTGCACCATCTCTTTATCATCCTCAGTCAGTTCACCAAAATAGAGAAAGTCGAGATTTTCTGAATCTTTAAATTCCTTTTTCAACTTCTTATCATCACACCAGCAGACAAGACCAAATGAAGGATGCAATGAAACCCACTTATCTTGCACGGTGGGAAGCACTGGAAATTCCAATTTTGAAAGACATTCTTTAAGATAAGTGATATCCTCAACACTCAGCAAACCAGACTTTAGTCCATCTGCCCACTTGAGGAAAACTTGGTAAATCTGATCACAGAAAGAGCACAGGGTAAGAAGATTTCAGCCAAAAGAAATCAGTAATTATAATTCAGAACTTACTTTATCTGCTGCTTGAGAAGGCAAAGCGACAGTTGATAACTGCAGCAAAATTTGAATATAGCTGCACAGAGAAGGTGCATCTTGTACTCCACATTCATCAACAAAGAAACCATGAAGACTGGGGTAAAAAGTGCATAATGACTTGTTTATAGGGGAGCGAGATGAGCTGTCTTGAGGATGGGACTCCCTCACCTGCTGAACAGAACCAGTTGAATCATGCCAATACACTTCATTAGGATACACAAACATCCCACATACAACATCCTCATGACTACAGACAAATGAGTCCGGGATAAATATAAAAGGTCCAGACATCAAATCTTCCATGGTTTTATGCTTTGAGGCTGCTATTTCATTCCAAATGAATGCATATAATTTGGACATTTGTGTTATGCTGGTGAAATCAAAACATATTATTAGTGAATGAATTTGTGCAATTTAAAGATAATAAAAGAAAAAGATCGATGCATATAATTTGGAAACATCCATACCTGGCCTTGAATCTGGTCTTTGAAGATTTTCTCCAGGCTCTAAGAATATCCAAAATGTCACTAAGAGTAACTCTAGTCTTAAACCCAACATCTTTCACCAATCTTTCACTTTTCACCTGATTGAAGGAAAAAAAATTTATCAAAATCCAAATAAAAGACACACACACCAATGTATTATGAATACTAGAACCACAGGCAAACATCAAAATATACTTAAATTTCTTAAACATTCAAAATTTCAATATTCAAATAGAAAATTAAGCAGAAAGCTGGATGAAAAATAACTACTAACATCACCCAATTACAGAACCCCACTTTCCAATTTACAATTACACCATAAACTTAAAAATAACTACTAACATCACCCACTCATACTGCAATGCACAAATGTACCAAAAACTAACCTTAGGAACAGCATATGGTGCAAAATCTCCTAGGATCATCCGCACTGCTTCACAATCATAAAATACATCTTTAGGATAGTGTAGCTCACCATCCATAGTTGACACCACCCATCGGACATCACACAAGCTGCATATAAAAGTAGACTTGAAGGGATGGCCATCTCCAATGGATTTAAAATTGAAAGAACATGTGGTTTTATCACTATAACAGGCATCCCATAATGTATCAAGAACCTCCAAGAAATATTTACAAATTTCTAGATTGCCACTTTTGGACAATAAGGATACTAATTGCACTAGTTCTGGAGATTCCCAATCCTTGACCATTGATTCAGTAGATATTAGACCCCTATCCCACATCACCCGCTTAAAAGCAGCATCACATACATCAACAACACTCTTATCCACCTGAATCATTTGAGCAAAATCCGTGATACCAATTTTCTCAAAAAATTCCCTCCATTTTGTCAGTGCAGATGAAACTGACTCATTTACTGGATGTTTTAAATAGCTTATGTCAAGCTCATGCCACCTCATATTCACACCATCAGCCAACATTTTTGAAGTGACAGGATTCCCTAACCCAGTACAGAAATGAATTTGTACCTCAGCAGGACACTTGAAACCAAAATTTGTCAGTAACAAAGATTTACCTCGTAACTCTGAGATTATATGCTCCCTTTCAATAAAACAATCAGAACAGGTGGAGTTCAGGTGCAGCATTACAAAACATACATATTCTATCATCAACATTTTGTTCTTCTTTGCCATTGTTTCATCAGACATCGCAGGTAAAATATGAAGCTTCACAACATCATGCCCAGACAACTGTTGAACACCAATACTCCGAAGTAACCGGGTAACATTATCCAACAAAGCCATACTCATGCTCGGAGTACCATAAGATACAGAAAAAAGAGAAGGACTTATAGTCCGTAGTTTAGCGCATATATTAGGCAAAGCTTCAAGTTTATGCTCGCCATTGAACCCTGCGTTCAACGTATTGGACTGCAACCATATAGTGCCTTCATCCACCGAGCTGTACGTACCATCTGACAGTGGAATAAATGGCGTTTTTTGAAGAATTCTTATAATATCTTCTCTTATTTCAAAATTGTTTGACATAGTGTCAGATGTATTGAACATCGTTACATACAGAGTATTTAGACAAGAAGCTAACCAACTCATATCCATCGATTTCAAGCCATTCTTTGTGTGGCATAAGGATGACAGTACTCGAACAAGAATGTTAGGGCCAAACTCCTCAATGCCTAGTGCCCTTGCTAATGTATCAGACAATACTACATTTTTATCCAAGTACCTAAGCCCAAGGTGTTCATGAAGCATGTTATCAGGAAGAAGACTACACACCTGCTCTGTCCAACCTCTCAATACCTTGCATGGAGGAGCCCATCCATTTTTGTCACCCTCCACAAGTAAGCAATTCATGATACGTAGTTTAGAAATAATTAAACGCGGGAGACTGGAGAAAAAGCCATGCACTTCCCCAACTAATGGGACAAAGCTCATGAAAGCAGACAATCCCTTTCCCGGCTCACTCCTAAAACAGGGAAGTTCACAAAACTCTCTCTGGGCCCTGACAAACAGATTAGGATACTCTGACAATAACCATTGATTCCATGGACTGTCTCCATCAACTTCCTCTCTAGATGATGGAAGAACAAAATCACCTTGAAGAATAAACTTCAGGCCATATGTTCTTAAAGGAAGAAACGCAAAAACTGGCTGCTGATCTAAACATGCAATGTAACCATTATCTGATTCCTGCAAGGTAAATGCCATAGAGATTTCAGTTGTTCGCACATCAAAGCGAATGGAATTTGTTTGCAACTTCTGAGACACTACAAACCACGCCATTTTCTCTTTCCCATGAGAAACCTTAATGATACCATCTCCTAAAATTTCTTTTTTCATAACAACAAATGTATCGTTAAGTAAGTTTCTCAACTTGATACACTTGAGGCGATGGAGAAAGAGTAACAATGAAGGGTGAAGATCTGAAAACATAGTCATGACACTATTCATGGAAGTTCCTTCTGACAGATTAGACCTGAATGGAAGCAGAATGCATGTGTTCCAGGGATTATCATCATGTAATTCAGTACCAGTAGATGCCATCCTATTGAGCAGCCCAATGTCACAAGCAGGTACTACCGTGGGCAAAACAAACCCAATCTGGCCTTCACTAATGTCAAATTTAACATGGAAACCATTGGAATGAATCTCTGGAGCATCTGTGACCTGCAACGAGAACAACCAAAGTTAATGAAACTCAACATCTAGAGAAAGAAAAAACAAAGGAAAAAATAACTTCAGTAACAATTCTACATAGACATTACATGTGATCACAAAGCCATTTGCAATCAAAAAAATAAGTTCCAAGGTCAGTTTAATGCCCATCTGACAGATTACATGTGATGCAGGACAAATGAGACAAAAATATGCAAAACTAAAAAGAAGAGAGAAGGGTTAAAAAACAAAAAAAAATACTTAAAAATATAATAATAAAATTGTATTAACTTTTAAATTTTCTGTGCTAAATTGTATAAGGCTGTCAATAAAGGGGGACATGAGGAACCAGTAATCAGGCGGAGTCTTGAAATGTAAACCTTAATAAGAGGCTGAAATTTTGTAAATTTTGAAGTAATAAAGAAAATAAAATTAGACATACATATGGGTAATATTTTTTAAATTTTATAAAAGTATAGTCGGTTCGTAAGTCAATAATGAACCAGTTAAAATTTGTTAACAAGTGCATCTTTGGTGTAAATTAATTTTAAGAAAATAATCACTTATTTTTGAAAATCTCTCATGAAGCTGGCAAAAATAAGCAAACATTCATCCAAAATAAGCAAAACCAAACAGGTTCTATGTATATCGTTTTGCTACATATTTAATTGCAACACCTCTCATATTTTGATGAACATGATGGTGATACATGTACTGTATATGTATGTTAAGTATGTGCATACTAATGACTTGATGCCTTTAATGGTAAACTACAAAGAGAAAAATGTGTGATGGGTCCTCCAAAGATAGAGGACCATGAAGTAGGTTCTCAAAAGCTTATTGTCACCATACATGTTGTTAAAGGTTCCATCCTAAAACCAATTAGCAATAGTTGAAGTTGCCCAACAAGTATTTAAACCATGCGAAATATGATGAGGCAGGCAATGTGGGACTTCCAACATGTCCCCTCCCACGAAGCCTACCGGACCAGGTAAAAGGTAACTTTCGACCCACAACGAAAGGACAACTCTTGGCCCATAAGAACTGGAAAGAATGCTCTGACTCTGATACCATGTTAAAAGTTCCATCCCAAAACCAATTGGTAATAGTTGGAGTTGCCCAACAGGTATTTAAACCATGCGAAATATGATGAGGCAGACAATGTGGGACTTCCAACACATGTCATTCAAAAATTGAAATACTCACCATGTTAATCTTTCAGTTTGAAACTTGATCAAACTTTGGAAGATTTTGGTATGGTGAGGTTAAAGTTATGAAGATGGAAAATCTTGAGATTTTTAATGAAACACACTGATTTGACTAATAGGTCTTGAACGGAAGATAGCTATCGTATCCTAAATCTGACATTTGTTTCACTAACAAGATATGATAACTTTATCATGTTCTCTATCCTATCTTTTTGGTCTAATATAAATCTTATCCTAAAGGGAGGGCTGAGTTATAATTGGAAGAATATGATAAGCTATATTGTTCTTAAATTTGGGTATTGAGCCTAACTTAATCCTAAAAGCTAGCTCATAGGATGAGGATTACCATCCACCTAATATACTTTTGATTGGTCATATCTCTAGTCAATTTGGGACTTTTAACACACCCCCTCATGCTTAGGAATGGAGCGTGGATGAATACAAGTAGCCCACGGGACTTATTAACACACCTCTTCGCACTCAATAATGGAACGCAGATGAATACGGGTGGCCCATGAGACTTATAGAACAACCTCACACTCAGGAATAGAGCGTGGACAACATGGGTGACCCAACAACGGATCTAGGACAGACTCTGATACCATCATCTTAAATTTAAGTATTAAGCCTAACTCAATCCTAAAAGCTAGCTCATAGGATGAGAATTACCCTATATATTTTCGATTGGCCATATCTCTAGTCAATATAGGACTTTTAACAGTTATTATTATACCTTATATTTAGATTTTTTCTTAATGTACACCAGAGATTAGGTAGGATGAGAGTTTATCCTACTCGTATACTATTCTGATCCTACTAGCTTATCTTATTTTATAATATGCCCCAAACAAGCCCTTAATAGATTTAAAGCCCGTTAGGTACCTACTGTTAGTAGTCCAGTATAGTTTGTAGTTAGTTACTCTAGTAGTTAGTTAAGGGGTTTGTGAGTTAGTTGTTGTTGTTAGTTTGTGTGAGCTGACTTAGCCTATAATTAAGAGAGGGGTTAAGGGAGAGATAGGCAATAATAGTTTTGTTGAGAAGTTGTAAGCTTGGCCTAGAATGCATACGACATTTGTGTGAGGGAGCCGTAGGTTCTGGGCTGGTTAGAGAGTACCTTTGCCAGAGAATTCCTTCTCTAATCCATCATTAATCAATATAATTCCAATTAATTTCTCTCTTACTAGTCTTAGGGTTCCATCAGAGCCAGATTTTGAGGGAAAAAATGAGAATCTGAGAATTTACATAGGAAACCCGGTGCAGGAACTTGATTGTAGCTATTAAAAATTTTAAAGTCAACTGTAATAATTAATAAAATGAGGAGCTAAATTCAAGGAAAAACTATTGAGGGACCCACATCAACTCATTGGCTATATAACTTAGGGACCAAAATTGTAATTCAAATGAGATGTTAATTTTTCAAAAGAAAAACTAAAGAAAACTGGCCGTTTAACATACTCGGAACACAGACTTGAAACCAATGCCTTTCTTCCCTATGTATCCAGCATTAGATCCTTTCTTTGTTGAATTTCCAACATCACAAAGTGCTCTCATATTTTCAGCAGAGAAACCTTGCTCATTATTCAATACAACAATACCAGAATCTTGCAGAATGAATGTTAGAGTTGGTTCCACATTCTCTGGGTAATTATTGTCATCTGCATTTTGAACCTGAACCAAAAGGAACAATTATTTTATCAGACAGACGTGCAGATCATTGACTCCTAGTGCTACCAACAATTTTACAAAGTACTAACAAGATAGAAAAACATTTCCTATTTTAAGAATGTATCTTAAATGTAAATGATGTACCATGTAAATAGGAGATAGCATTGGGGCCAATTTGCAAGTCACATAACAGTTGAAATGAAGTTATATCTATAGAGAAACGCATTTCATGAACAAATGGTGATGAAAAACAGTAATGACCAGCAGTTTTGCACCTTTGGTGAATGTTCATTTCTTTTCTTCAAAAGAAAACCCTAAGTGATTCAATCATCTACCATGCTTGCAACCACTATGTTGACCCATTTCACAAAATTGTTGCTTCTTCCAAATCCACAATGCTATAGTAGCAGCACTATAACTACTATTAACAACATTGCTTTCCAGCATATAATGAACAATTTATCGATCAAATGGATATATTGTAAATATTCCAAAATACTAAAGTTCATTCAGAATATTAAAACATTTCCAGCACATAACTACCGTATTACATATTACATATACATATTATATTACCCCTTCTCATCAAAATTCAGTATTAGAAATATTAAAGACAAAGTTCAGTGAGTATCAGGTTTGACAAAAAAAAAACACTATTTTCTGTTTTCACTTTTAACTACAGCAAAATGTCACATTGGTTGTATGGACAATCACAATTTTTTATTGTTTTCACTGTTCCATCCACAAACTTTTGGAAACAAGAAATAAAGTGAAAAGTGAAATCAAGGTGACATTTTTATAATTAAAAATGAAAACAGAATACATTTTTTCAAACCAAACAACTCCTAAAGTTGTCCATCGAGTAATATGGTTTAAAGCTTAACACCACCTTAGATTCTTGGTATACATCACTACCTCTGGTTCTAAATATAAGCAAATTTTAATGGAATTTTTTTGTCCTATAATATAAGCAAAATTATATTTTTCCAATGTAATTAAATAATTGTCTACCAAATATGTCCTCCTTGTATATATTCCCAATGTTTTGTAATAAATAATATTAGGGATATATTAGGAAATTACATCAAATATTTAATAACTTTAATGCAAAAAACTACTTCCAACTACTATTTTTAATATATGTGAAATTAGTTGCTTTTGCTTATATTTGAAACCAGAGATGGTATTGTATTAACAATAAAGGCATGACAAGGAACCACAACATTCTTCATTCCTCTTATATTCCTAAGCAGAAGATTTAAAAAGTTAAAGGATTATCCTCACCAATTCAAGAATAAAATGTGAATCCTGAGAATAGAGCTCTTGCGAAAGGCAATGCAGCGCTCTCCCTAACCGAGCATGTTGTTTCTTTAACATCCTACTCTCAATATCAGAAAGACTTGAATCTAGGCCAAATTCATCCCGCCTAATGGATTCAATAAACAGAGCAGCATCCATATCTTCATGTTGAAATAAATTTCCTATGCAACCAGTGTTGAATTCATCATTAGATTTTTCTCTATCATCTATTTGAGTGATTTCTGTACACCTTCTGTTGAGCTGACTTGATGTAACCATATTTGCTTCAGATATAGGAGACTGATCCAAGGTCTCTCGGTCATGTTTCAGGCTTATGTTCACATCAGTTTTAGCATCTTTTAAGCATGACACATGAGTGTGACAAAGGTCAGAAGTTTCATTTGAAATAAATGCATGGTAATCATTAATCCACTCAGAAATACCACGAGATAACCCTACTTCATGAAGCATGAAACGTTGCTCCATGTTGCTGCACTCACATAAAATAGCAGAAGCAGAGTCCTTGAAAACAGATTGCATCCCAGAAAGCAACACATCAGAAGCAAAACTATGAAATTCAGCAGGTAGGTTTCCAAGACAATCAAGGACAAACCTTGACAGAATGGAAACTACCTTACTCACTTTATGCATGTGTTTGCTAAACCCACTTCTCATTTTAGTGGTTGAAATTTCAGTTAAAATTTCTGTGTTACTTGAAGCTTCCTCAGGCTGGAGAGCATTCCCATCATGACTAATATCAATATCTTCTAGAGAGTTTCTGAACATGACTTCAAATGCATGGCAGGCATGGCATTTTAGAAGTGACAGCGGAACATTTTTTTCTCCCCCGACAAGTGAGATCAGAGATAGCAAATGCAGTGCAGTTTGGAAAGACGATCCTTGAAGTGCAGCGTCCAGGAAAGAGTCCATGGTAGCAAAATGATCTATCCGTATTACCTTTCCATCCCTAGTAACTAAACACAACAATTCCTTGGTATTTACATCATTTGACAACCATGATATAAGTGATCCTAGGAAGGGTGCAAACCTAAGATCCCATTGAGACCACTTGCTCAGGTCAGATAACATTGGTGACTTAAGTAAGACTTCGATTGCATTTTTAGCAACAGTTTCAGAGCTTCTTGTTTTCTGGCTCATTTCAGACCTAACAGTACTGATTACAGACCAATCATTATCTCCATTGTATAACAAATCCCCATTATAGTTCTTTTCTACAAGAGTTGCAGAAAATACAACACTTTTCGAAATCACGTGAGATTGTTGCCCCCGGGCAGTAATGAGCAGTTCCTCTAGAGAGCCATTTTCAACAAGTTCAAAACTAATAGAAGGGAACTGCCTAATAAGCAGCATGGATATCATCTGCTTGGTTACTGTTTCATTCTCCCATAAACTACTGAGAGCCTGAGATACCAGAGTAATCAACTGAGTTGAGGACATGCAGGCCTTGAAAGAGGAATTTTCACATGTGTCACCACCAACTAACAACTTCAGCAGCTCATGAGGCAACTGATTGACATACTTCTCAACGAATGACAAGAAATCCCCGTAACCAAGAGAATCAAAGCTTTTCATACCGAACTGCTCAGCCACCCAACTTTCACAGTTGCAGAACTTCCTCAACAACATGATTGAGTTACTATTTCTATATATTTCATTATCAAGGGTAAAATAGGTTCCAATTTTTCTGATGACATCATCAGAACAAATACCTGTGACATCCAATACAAAGTCTGCAACATTAGTAACAGTAGAGAAGATTGCACATATGATATTGTAAGAAACAAATAACATGAATAAAACTCATCCCTGGGTAATCAGGCGAGAAGAAATTTCTCAATTGCTTTCAAATAAATTTTAAATCACACACACATATGCCTAATATAAAATAAATAGGCATATAAACTACAGAACATGAAGCTGTATTACGTTCCAAATGCAATCACATGCCAAGTCATGCAACAGCTGATTGAATAGTTAGAATTTAAAAAAAAATGAAAGTTAAGTACAAAAACAGAAAGGTTGTTAATATTAGGAGATAACCAGGCTTGATTTAAAGGTAAGCAGACTCACAATTTGTATTCTCTGAGTTATCCTTTGTATTCTCTGTGCTATCCTTTATGACTGGTGCATTTTCTGAGTCACAGATGCTGTTCCACATTCCAGATTTGATAGATGAAACCTGAAGCATTGAAGAACAAGAAAATGTCAATAGATGATAACATACAGCTTTGCCAAATAATTAAATAAGTTTGCACAAGGAAACCATATAACCAAGAAAAGACTAATATATCAAGAAAACTGACAACTGAGCTGTTTATACAGAATATAACTACTAGCATGCAAGAAATGAAAGGATGCATGATAATAAGTATATGCGATACCTAACCATAAGAAAGAAAAAATCAACATGAAAAAGCTACTCAATCATCAATTCCAACAATCTGTGAAGACCTAAATACATCAGAACCAAGAATACTAAAATGAGCACTATATTTGTTAAAAATTGCCCTTACCTTTAAATAATTCTAGCAACTAAAGCAACAAACAACCAAGCCATGTCCCATCAGGTGGAGTTGGCAAAATTGATCAAAATATGTCGGTGCTCAATGAAGAACCAAATTTTAAGCAAAGTCACTCAAAGCAAGTTTTTTTTTATCATACAGGGACCTCAGTGCAAGGTGTTGTTGCAGAAGGTCCACGGTAATTTTACTGGAATGCAATAAAATGCACAAAATGACTGTAATTATTACACACTTATAAATAGGGTGGAAATAGGCTACATCAGACTAAACTTTACAAGGTATCTGCCCTGCTTACCTGAAATAGGTCACTTCATTGAGGGCTAACCTATGGCATGAAAACCTATTTAAAAGTCTAATTCAGTGTTGTCAAAAATAGGCCATGGCGCCGCCATGGCGCTATGGCGTGGCGGAAATTGAGCGGCCCGATATGAAAGGGTCATGGCGTTTCGGATTTTCATGGCGCCGCCATGGGCAAGGCGCCATATCGGTCGCTGGCGGGCCATGGCGGAAATGGGAGAGAAAAGGAAAAAAAAAAAAAGGTTTTGGGCCGTCGACCCGGTTTCCGACCCGGGAGCCCAAACCTTTCGGGTTTCGCTCAAAATGAAGAAGAAAGCCCTAAAACAGAGCAGCCACTTCCGTTTCCCAGTTCTCCCTCCATT
Organism: Clitoria ternatea; assembly: GCA_037962975.1. Taxonomy (NCBI): domain Eukaryota; kingdom Viridiplantae; phylum Streptophyta; class Magnoliopsida; order Fabales; family Fabaceae; genus Clitoria; species Clitoria ternatea. The sequence goes on along the minus strand of CM075669.1, from coordinate 272,929,942 downwards.
TCCGATTCGTTCCCGGCGGTTTCCAAGGCGTTTTAGCACCCTCCGGCGATCGGGTCTTCTTCTCCGACGAGATTTCCCCCTCTCCGGCGCTCGACTCTTCTTCTCCAGCGCGATTCCACCCTCTCCGGCGCTTGGGTCTCCTTCTCCGGCGTGCTGGTTCATCTCCGGCGTACTGGTTTGTCTTCTCCGGCGTACTGGTCGTCTTCTCCGACGTCCCCTTTTCTCCTCTGTTCTTCTCTCTGTTTGTAGGTTCGTTTTCTTTTCCTTGTTCTGCTGTGCCATCTCTGTTTCTTCTTTGTTCTGCTGCCATGCTATCTCTCCTCTGTTTCTTCTTTGTTTCTGCCATGCCATCTCTTCTCTGTTTCTTCTTTTTAGTTTCATTCTCTGTTTCTTCTCTCTTCTCTGTCTCTTTTCTCTTCTCTGTTGCTTCTCTCTGTCCGTGGTCCATTATTTTTTTATTTGCTTCTCTCTTCTCTCTGTGAACAGCATTTCTAGTTTCACTATTTTATATTTTTTTTGTGAACAGCATTACACAGCATAAAATAATATTTTCTTAGTTTCATTATTTGAGTTTATTAATTTTAACATTGCTGTAATTTTTTTGAGAACAACAAAGCATTCATTTCCAGCATTACAGCATAGTTTATTTTATTTTTTTTGTGAACAGCAGCATTTGTAGCATAACTGTATCATGTTTTTGTTCTTTCAAAGTTTCAGTTTTAAGTTTAATACTACATTATAAATTTTTTCAGTTCTTGACAATTTTTTATTTCAATTGAGTTTCACTTTTTTGTTTTTTTGATTATCATTTTAGTGAAACAATTAAATCCTTGCAGTAGCTAATCAGTCCAGATGGCCACTGAATCTGCTTCAACACAATCCTCAAAAAATAGAAGCGATCCCGGTTGGAAATATGTCCGTACCCTTACGGAAACGGACACCAACACCACTCTTTGTAATTTTTGTGGGAAGATTATGAAAGGAGGGATTACCCGAAGCAACATCTAACCGGAAAGAAGGGAAATGTTAAGGCTTGTACAAAATGTCCACCGGAAGTGAAAGAGGAACTTCTTAAATACGCAGAAGAGAAAGCTAGGGGTGAAACTACTAAAAGTTTCAATGTCAGAGATCTAGATCTTGAAAACACAGGATATGCTGAAAGTGAGGAGGATGAAGGAGAAAATCAAGATTTGCTCCCTTCTTCAGGCACTTCTAGTGCTTCAAAGAAGATTCCTAAGAAGGGGCCTATGGACTTGTTTTGTAGGAAACCTGAACTTGCCATTGATAGAAGAAAGAAGGAGAGGTTAAGGCAAGCTAGCATCCGAGATCATTGTGACAAGGAAGCGAAGGAAAGGGTTCACCAAATGATAGCCCGATTTTGGTACACATCCGGGTTGTCATTCAACCTAATCAAATCTTCAGCCTTCCAAGACATGCTTGATGCCGTTGGTGCCTATGGAAAAAATTTAAAAGCTCCTAGTTACCATGACATGCGAGTTAAATTGTTAAACAAAGAGTTGGAGCACACCAATAATCTTTTAAAAGACCACAAGGAGCAATGGGCAAAGCACGGTTGTTCTATAATGTCCGATGCATGGACTGATAGGAAGCAGCGGTGTTTGATTAATTTTTTGGTTAATTCATCTGTAGGGACTATGTTTATGAAGTCTGTTGATGGATCACCATTTGTGAAGACCAGTGACAAACTGTTTGAGTTGCTTGACTCTATAGTGGAGGAGATTGGAGAGAACAAGGTTGTGCAAATAATCACAGATAATGGTTCAAACTATGTTTCAGCCGGGAAGAAGTTACAAGAGAAGAGGCCACACCTTTATTGGACCCCTTGCGCTGCACACTGTATAGATTTGATGCTTGAAGATATTGGAAAGCTTCCATTGATCAAGAAGACAATTCAGAGGGGGATAGCTGTTGTTGGTTTTATCTATGCCCATTCTAGTACCCTTAGTTTATTGAGGCGTTTCACTGACGGGAAGGAGTTAGTGAGACATGCAGTCACCAGATTTGCCACCTCCTTTCTTTCATTAGAAAGGCTTCATCAACAAAAAGGGAACTTGAGGAAGATGTTTACCTCTGATGAATGGATGAAAAACAAGTTAAGTAAGGAAGCCAAGGGGAAGCAAGCAACACAGGTTGTTCTAATGCCTAATTTTTGGAAGAATGTGGTCTTTACCCTTAAAGTTATGGCACCTCTTGTTCGAGTACTTCGACTTGTGGATGGGGAAAGGAAACCAGCCATGGGATACATCTATGAGGCAATGGATAAGGCAAAGGAGGCCATCATGAAAGCCTTTAACAAAGATGAAAACAAATACAAGGATGTGTTTGAAATTATTGATCGTAGATGGAGTTGCCAACTTCACCAACCATTGCATGCAGCTGGTCATTATCTAAATCCGGAGTTTTATTATTCCAACCCGAGAATTGAATATGATTTAGAGGTTACAACCGGGTTGTATGATTGCATCAAGAGGTTGGTGCCAAGTCAAGATGTGCAGCAAAAGATCCTCACTGAGCTTCCAATCTATAAGGACGGTAGTGGTTTGTTTGGATGCGAGTTTGCACGGAAACAAAGGAAAACCATTGCTCCTGGTGAGAATCTAATTACTAATTTACTTTTTAGTAAATTATATTTAAATTTTCACTTCTAAATCTCTTCCCAAATACTGTTTTTGTAGCTCAATGGTGGCGGATGTATGGACATACAGCACCAAACTTGCAACAACTTGCCATCAAGATACTTAGTTTGACATGCAGCGCATCTGGGTGTGAGCGCAATTGGAGTGTGTTTGAGCAAGTAATTGACTCAACTCTTATCTCATCTATCTTTAAACTTTAGAAGTTTACTAATTATAATAATTTTGATTATATGTAGATCCATTCAAAGAAAAGAAACAGGTTCACAAGAAGTTGCATGACTTGGTTTATGTCAAATACAACCAAACTCTTGCAAAGAGATACAACATTAGAGATGAAATTGATCCAATCTCACTCAATGACATAGATGAGTGTAATGAATGGCTTGCTGGGGAAATGGATGATGACAACAATGATGGTGCATCTGATTTGGTCTTTGAGGATGACAATACATTGGATTGGGGAACTGTTTATGTAGCTTCAGGAGTTGGAGAGCCTAGGGTATATACCAGGCAGAAAACTAAGAAGAGAACGGAACCTTCAAGTGCTGTTATTGCTATCAGGTCTAACAAGAAGAAGAAGGTGGCTTCATCATCCAAGGGAAAAGAGATATTAATTGAAGAAGAACCTGAATTTGAGGAAGATAGTGAGAGTGAAGAGGAAAATGAAACTGGGTTGAATTTGGAGGATTCTGAAGATGAGGATGATGAGGGATTTCTCTTAGAAGATGACAATGGGAATGAAGACAATGACTATGTTGGGGTTGGGGAGGAAGATTAGTTTCTATTTATAGTCTATACCGTGTTTGTTTTAAACATTTTAGTTGTAGTTGTTGATGATTATTGTTTTGAACCTTTTGTTAATTAGTTATGTGATGTTTTACATTGTTATGGTATAATTTTAGTTGAGTTATTATGTTAGTTTTGCTTAGTTTTTCATTCTGGAGTGTTTTTGAATGATATTTCTGCATATTATAGAGTTTTTATCATGACCGCCATGGCATCCGCCATAACCCGCCATGGCATCCGCCATAACCTTTACGGCATTTTTTTGGCTCACCGCCATGAACCGCCATCCGCCATTGATAACACTGGTCTAATTTAGTAAAGCCTCTTAGATAGGTTACGAAACTACCTCTAAATAGCCTAATGAATCTAAACCTGCATTTAGGTTTAGAAGGACTGCATCTTCAAATAGACAAATATACAATATCAAATTACATTATATATTTAATATAATATTAATATTAATTATTTTATTATAGACCTAAATAGTATTATTATTTACTTTAATAGGGAAGCCATTTAGGCCTAAAAGGATTTTTGAATGGCCTGAAGCTTAGTCTTTAATCTTTATAACTAAATATGCTTCTAAAAAGACCTTCGCTTGACTCATTTTTTAAATAGGCCTGGCCTAGCCTAAACCTGATATGGCATAGGCCCCTAAGAGATGCTACAAACAATCTATAACCTATGCCAAGGTGCCAACCACCTAACTTCTAGGTATCACAGATTCACAATGAATTGCAAGAGCATTGTGGAGAGTGGATAATGAAGGGGCATTGAAACCCTAAACCATAAAATATGGACTATTTCTGTTCCATAACATAGTCAAAATATGTTGGAGTTGGACAACAACCATATAAAGGATAAAGCAAAAAGAAAAAGTAAAGTACAAGTATTTGAAAAATAAAAGAACAACATATAGTGAAGATGAATTTCAACATTCTCAAATTTGTAATAATGGGTCAAAATGTACCATCCAATTCTTTTTCATAAGGGATAAACTGCTAAATTCTAATCTAACACCACATACAGTCAAAAATCTTAATGATGGGTTCACGGGAATGACAATTCCCACATTGCTTGCCTCAATCTCTAAGATGCAGTTCATATATCAGTTGGACAACTTAATGCCAATTGGTGTTGAGATGAAATCCAACATTGTAATAGAACCTATCACCCAAATCCATAGTTTCAATCACCTGTTCAGTCAGGTAATGGGCATTTATGGTTTCCCATATGTATAACCACCTAATCCAGTAAGCATCTATGGAGGCGGGTGTTAGGAGGTCCCACATCACATGCCTCATTCTCTAGGGTGCAGTTCATATATTTGTCAAGCAAATTCACTGGATGTTAATTTGTTTTGATATGAAATCTAACAAGGCCTAAACTGCCATTCTCCCAAAAGTGAAACCTTTGTTTTTATGAAAACTAAGAGAACAAGTAAGGGATATTAGGACTTGAAGATGGAGCTGAATTCACACAGTACACAAAAATGTGTTATCTATTAACATCACCGATCTAGAATGAGAAAGGGATATTAGGAAGGACTAAAAACATGTTAAATTTTTAATCACGCTATGAACTAATATGCTATAAAAGTAACAGTAAACTACATGTGTAAAGGTAATATATTGAAATTTATGACAAGAAACTTACAGCAGCATTCAGTAACCCAATGAAAGGATATGATGAAAGCATCATTCTGATTCTCCGCCTTCGCCGAAGTTTTATTTCATAGGATTCAAGCATCCTCTCCAAAACCTGCGTAGTGATTGTGATTTAAGAACTGTGTTTCTCATATCTAAACATGTACACATGAAGAGCTTCAAGACTATTTCTAACTGAAGATGCATATGATTATGATTAAAAATTCATACAAGAGTATCTTAATTTTTCTATAGAAGGAAATTCATTTAACTTTAACAGTAGAAAGAGTGAAGTACAATAGATAAAGATAAGTCATCCTAGAAGAGAGGGATAAAAATAAAAGAGAGAAGAAAAACAAATAGGTCAATAAAAACACATTAACATCTCAAGCATGAAAACAAATTAACTCCTGAAATTTGCACAACCTAGGGCCACAAAGGAAAAAACCAAGGACACTACTTCATCCCAAAGAAGTGATAAGTAGTAACTGCAACAAAAGCTATTTTCAAAGCTGACTTTTCTCTCCATCTAAGGGCGCCAAATTACTCCAGGCATAGAAAACCAAAAAAAAACCATCTAATCTTCTATTCATTAATAGATCCTCTAAAAACACCAAAGTTTTGTAATGTTTTGTAAATTGCCACATCAATGTGGCTATGCATACTTGAACATACAAGAGAGAATAATAATAATTCACAAAAAACAAATGTAATTTCATACCAGATCAACAAAATGAACCTATATCAGGGAAGAAGTATTGCTATATAAAGTATGTTACTAATACTATTGTATCATCTTAGTGATCTTAAACACCAACCTCAGCAACCTTGTGCTCCCGGCATGCCTCCTTCCAGGTTGTAACAAACATCTGCAAAGCTTCATTAGTAATTGAAAAATCTTCATCCTTATTGATTGACCCCTTGGTTCTGAATTTCTTTTTCTTACGCAACTTAGAAGGAGCAGATTTTGTAGAAGGTACACTGTCGGATTTCCTTTTCTTTTTAGGTGGTTCTTTAACATTGCTATTAGCAAGGGAGTGTCCCTTCATATCACCCCTCACCCCAAGTTGTGCCATTGCTTCAGTCGAAGATGGGTAAGGGCAGCTACTCACATGTTCTGAACTTTTGGTAAAGTGTCCCTTCATATCACCCCTCACCCCAAGTCGTGCCATCTCTTCAGTTGCAGATGGGTAAGGACAGCTACTCACACGTTCTGAACTTTTGGCAAATTGTGATGATGGGTTTGACCGGCTCCCCGTAATAATGTTATTATTTTGGTCATCTGAAGAATAATCACTAAGACTATCTTCATCATCTGAGCTTGATGAATTAAATCTTATATGTTTTCCACAATAGGACTTTTTTACAGGAGAAAAAGACTCAACACGTTGAGCAATGACATTAAAACGTTCATCTAACTTCTTTTTCTGCGAGGAAGAAATGGGAAACTCCTTTTTAAATCTTAATGTTTCCAAGCATCTCCCTAATGTTGATTGTTCAGAATTTCTAGCTTCCCGTATGGCAGTTATATGCATTCTGTGATGATAAAACAAAACAAAACAAACAAGTGATATGAAAACCTATCCAAGTTCAAACAGATTACACAGAACAAATACCCTGACAACACAAAAGCAATTAATTCTCTCCTACACGAGTGTTTCAACAAAACGTAGATTAAACAAGACAAAACATACCCCAAGTTCTGAATCCGAATCCCGAGCCATCCCTTGCATTCTACGGATCTCTTCTGGGCAATAAAATCCAAAAACTGTTCAACCTTGACAAATCCACTACTCTTGGAATCATCCAAGTACTCACTCAACAGCTGAATTATCTCCCCACTGGTTATCTTACACACTTGGGTCACATGAGATGGAAGCGAGAAATAATGAATAACTAAAGGATGCCGCAACAAGGGGCCCAACCCTAGGGCTTCAAAGTTATTAACACCCTCATACTTGCATAGAGCCACTTCCAAATCATACAAAGAAGTGATTTTCCGAACCTCAACAAAGCAATGGACAAAAGCATTCACCTTCACGACACAACAACCAAGACATAGTTAATCAACCACGAAATCAAGTAATTATCTAACTAATGAATGAATTAATTAAAATTTGATCGAATAGTGTTACCTTGCCTTCAGTAATCATGATGCGGTTAAGAGAGGGAATTTGTTGCATTTTGAAGCCCAGGGAGTTCCAGGAATCAATTTGGAGTGACAAGAGGGCGTTCTGGGAGACCTTCCAGGCGGAGACGGATTCACCTGCGGCGAGGAGGTCGCGGGTGGCGTTGGCGGCGGCGAGGTCGATGGCGAGCTTGGTGTCTTGCGATGGTTGGGTAGGGGGTGGCTGGGGAGGGAAGGGCCATGGGGTGTTGGTGTTGAAGTTGAGAGGTGAGAAAGAGGGTTGAGGCTGGAAGAAGACATTTGAATGATACTGATACTGATGCTGATGCTGTTGCTGTTGCTGCGGCGGCGGCGGTGGGTGACGGGGACCGCCGCGGAAACGGGGTGGTTGACCGTACATTAGCGAAGGTGAAGGGCAATAGAAGCTAAACGAGGTTTAAGAAGGGGTTTAGTATTTTTTTGGTTCCCGTGGTTAGAATCCTTGTGATGGCGGTGAAGCTTCTGGGTAGAATAATTTTATTTTTATTTTTGAAAGAAAAGGATTATGGATAATGGAATTATCGTTCGAAATAATTTAAACCTGTAATTGTTTTTTTCACCTACCCCATCACCTATATTTTTAAATAATTTTTTTATTATGAAGATACCTCTCATTTACCATGACTTTTACTATCTAGTATTTTTTATATTTTAAATTATTAGTTATTTTGAAATAGCATTTTATAATTGTATTTATTGGTTTGGTTTTTTTATGTTGTTTTAATTTCCAGTTCCTTTTAATAAACATAAACAGTAAATTAAAAGAAAATAAATGATAGATATTTGACTTGAGAAAGAGATTCAACTAAATATTTTTTAATTTAACTAATGTTATTAATATTTAGATGTTTATTTATTTTAAATTCAATCTTTCATTTTTTTTCATCTTTCTCTTTTTCTCTTTTTTTCTCTCCTTCATCTTTCTTCTTATTTCTTCTCTTCCCTTAAACTTTATTCTCCCTACCTCAATCTGGGTGATCTGATGGTTTTGATATGTCAAATGAATCAATCCCTACATTTAAATAAATGTAGAAATATCTTATTTCTTCTCCTCCCTTAAATGTAGGGATTGATCCGATTGACAAAGTAGAACCATCAGCTCACCTAGATTACTTCTCCTGAGGTAGGAAAAGTCGAGTTTCATATTCTAAATGCATGATACATAGTTATTCATAATATATATGTGAAGAAATATGTCATATTTTCCTTGAATGGAATGTGTGTTTCCTTGATTTCATACGTGGATTGTTGAAGATTAATCTGGCAAATATGTGATTAATTGCATTTAGAATATGTGTGGTGTGCTATATGTGTTAATAAATATGTATGTAATGATGTTGATTTTTAGTTGAGTATATAGCTCCATGCACACCGTATAAAATATATTGATAGGCGTGATGATGCCTTGTTAATATTTTTTATAATAAATGTGAATTGCGTAACGACAGTGTGCCATTAACTCTAAGTATGAATTTAAAAATCCACCGAGAGTAATGGTGAGATACGCAATTATAACTCCACCATGGAATGACGTTGAGCGTAGGTATAACCCCGAGAGTTAGTAGACATTAAGTGCTAAGATATTAAAATTTAGAAGACATATCACAGTTGCTTCTCAGTCTAGAATGTTAGGGGTTCCGCGAGGAGGCCCAGTAAGAGGAATGCCTTGTGCACAGGCATTGTTATTAATTTCCCTAGTGATTCCTTGGTTGAATCACGAAGCTTCTCACAATAAGTGATTGGAGGGGAATCCTATGAGGAGGTCCAGTGGTAAGGCGACTCAATGGAATATGTGCACCCCCGGTGATTCCATTATGGATCATGTCTTCCTTGATGTGTGTTCAAGGGAGGTCCGCAACACGTTGGCAATTATGGCCGAGTCTATGTCGTATATCACCTTGGGTGGCTATTAGTGTTGCATATGGACGAGGCGGTTCAGTATCGACAAAAGAGATATACATTGGAATCGATATGTGTACACATTACTATACTGCAATATATACGTAATAGCACACGTACATATAATTACCACATTACGTACATATAATTACCACATTTTGTTATATTTCCTATAGTCGAATCTACACTAACATTATTGTTGTTGATATTATTGTGATGAACATATGTGTTTAGCGTGTGGTTCAATGATATGCCAATGAAGATGAGTATCAATGAGAAGGAGATGCCCATGTGTGGCAAATAAAAATTAATGAGAAAGTGAGAGAAATGGTCTAACACTTGTGATTATTGATTGATATATGTTCGCTTGCGAGTATGTGATGATTTGATTTTATGTCTGTACATGTGCTTGTGACAATTAATATGTCGTTGTATCGTGTAATTGTCAAGTTGATCCCCCAGGGGAGTATATGGATTTTATATGGACATGTATATGTTATCACAGTTGTAATATATTCATCATTTCGAATGTGTGACTCACTCTTCCATGTGGACTAATTTAGACTTATGGTATAGGTCCCATGGTAAGCAGATGACTTCCTTTGAGAGTGACGCTTTTTGTGGTTAAAGGTAGAATAGTGGTTGGAATGTCTTGGTTGACAACTCTGTAAATAGGTGATTTTGATGCCACTGGGCTTTTGGTGCATAACTTTGATGTATAATATATACATATGACTTGTGTATGTGCCTTTTCATATCGTCATATATGAGAAAGGTGTTTTGTTTATCGATCTATTTTTGTTTATTATCTACGTGGCGTGTTGAGTTACATTGAGGTAATGCAATCATACATCATGAAAAATTTATCCTAAAATAAAATAGAATATACCAGTAATTCAAGGCGCCAGAGTTGGGTTGTTGATGATGACGTTGAGATGGCATACGGGTTAGGAAGAATATTAAGTATTTGTTTAGCTAATTTTTATGTCAACTAAATGAAGGTTTGACCAACATAAAAAAGATTTAATTGTCTCAAATAATGTATAGGATCAATATTAACTATTAAAATTCTTTATTTTCACAACTAAATACTAAAAAGGGCCTTAAAAAGGACAATTCAATTAAAGGGAGAAAAGGAGAAATAAGAGAGGTAATGGAGGAGAAAGAAAAGGCAAAAATGGGGAGAGGAAAAAGAAAATTAGGGGGGACAATTAAAGTTTAAGGATACTTAGAATGTTATTGACAAAATTAGTTGCATTTAATTAAAAAAACACTTGAATCATTTTTAAAATATAATTATTACAATAAAAATTAAAATAAATGTTTCAACTAAAATAAAATAGAATAATTACGTCACATTTGTCATCATAATCATCACCACTAACATTATTAACATTGTCATTGTGGTCACTATTGCTATTATAATTGCCATTGATTGTCTATCACCACCATTTATTTGCCTTAAGGTTAATATCACTCGTGATTTCACTTGCAACTTGATCCGGTCTGGATACCGGCCTCCATACTATGACGTCATCTTGAGTGTTCTAGAAGGTCAACCGGTATCACAGGTCAACATCCAGACTGTAAAAATACCGTGCTAGGAGCTCTCCCTACATCGGTTATTCGAGATAGCACCTAAGACACCGGATACCTGATCCGTCCTTATTTTTCTGTTACGTGTAACCGTTTGCTTATACTACGACAAGATAAGTGGTTATACTACTTATCACGATTGATACCCTACACAGTGGAAGATGTCTATGTCACCCGTCAAAAGGTGCAAAGTACAGCTACATGAACGATGTACGGAAAAGGTGGATCTTCCCCATTCCTGTGTCAGAATCGTACACTGATCATTAACCTACCCTCGATCGTACACTGAGTATTGAACTACTTTGAACAAAACGCTGCACACGGCATCAGAGCCTCCTGGCCCACTTGCACCCAACGATTCATTTTTCACATTCAATTATAAATAGTATATTCTCATACACATGCAAGGTTATGTTGTTCTTACTCATAACTTACTATTGCATCGTTCAAGTCTTTTGTGTTCTTAGTATCTTCACTAACTTGAGCGTCGGAAAATCTGCGCAGGTGACACCACCTTTCGTCCCCACCAATGCGAAAGTCTGGTGAGAATGATCTCCAGGACAACAAGACCGGTCTCTCCCACTGAGAGGTCGGATTATAATACCGGATACCCACTGTACCGGTGTACAAATACTTAAATCATCAACTTTTGTGGCTAGTCTGAATTCTTGACCCGAGACTACACCAGTTCACAACTCATAATTGTTTTTGAAGTCACCATTATCATCATCAATAATTATCATTTATTTATTAGTCAAATAAACACAAATTATATTATTAATAAAAAAATATAAGGGTTACTCTGACCTGAACACCAGTCACACAAGAAATTCATCATAATTACAAAAGGAAATCATTTGCAAACATAATTTAGACTATTGTGACCACTCAAACAAAAAACAATGAAAGTGCATCATGTTATATCTAACCTGCATCGATGATTTTAATTTAAGTTAGATCAATAGTCTACAACACATGTTAAGTGTCATCAATAATTATCCTTATCATTGACCCCTACCATCGGCCATTAACGCCACCTTTCCTCATTGTGATCGTAATTATTGTTATCATAATTAGTAATCATAGTTTTGTGTTATCGTTACAATTACGACAATTACTCTTTTCACCATTGCACAACTACTCCTTCACCACCACTATTATTGTTATCTTTATCATGTAAAAATTAAATTTTTAGATAATTATACAAATCTCCCCTAAAACTCAAACAATTACATAAATACAATGCTTGTTTTAAAAATGACCCAGTCTCCTTTATAAGGTTTGTATATCCATGAAGGAGATATATGTAACTTACAAAATGACAACATATTAAAAATAATATATAAAATGAGAAATAATTAAAATTATTAATCTATAAGTCAATGAAACTAATTAAAAATCTTTAAGAAATATCATATACTTTCACAACCTGTAATTAGATCATTAAACAATTTAATTGTTTGTAATTAAGATTATTCCAATATTTTTGTTAGGGTTTTATAACATGTAGAGACCTAATAACAAATTTTAAAGAAATTTAATCATCATGTCTTATGTTAATTTTTAAGTAAAATTTTTAACTTTTTCAAAATTTGTAATTAGTTTTCCATACTTAAGAGAATCCTAACAAAAATGTTGATAGAAATTCAATGTTAAATAATTAAATATAAGTCAAAAGTATGTACATCTACTTAAAAAATTCTAAATAGTTTAGGGGATTATAGAGTTACTTAAAATAAGAGTGTGTTCAGTAAGAGATAATTTTTTTTCTTTATTGAGATTAAAAGGTAAAAAGAAGATTTATTAATGTTTTGTAAAAGTTATAAGAAAATATTCTTTTGTAAATAAGATTACCAATGATCTTACAATGTGAAGGATTTAAAGTTCCCGGTTACCTATCTATTTAGACGGGTAAAGAAAATTTATCTAAAAATTATTAAATTTAAGATAAAATTATCCTTAAATCATACTTAAACTTAGACTATTATTTGGTAAGTTTTCTTCTTACCAAACATGGTGATAAGAAAAGATATAACTTACCTAGAAAAAACTAGCTATTAAACAAATATGAGAAATAATTTACTCAAGAAATAGGTCAGATCTCTATCCCTTGTTGGGGCACATGGCCTAATCTATTTAAAGTCTACATAGATCAAACTCACTAGGTAAAAAGGTCAAGCTTAAGCATTTTGGGAAGCTCATTTAATCAAATAGGTCAAATCATAAGCTTTCAAAAAAGCCTATAAAACCTATCAAATCGGCCCATATAATTGACTTTTTATATTATATTATAATATACATATATATAATATTATAATATTTTTCCATTTCAATTTCCAAACCAACACTCAAGAGGCCAAACCCATCAATAAAACAAGTCAGGTTAGACTTACAAAAATTAACCTATAACAGATAAGTAGATCAAGACTTTAAGAATTCTAATTAATCATGTTTAGGCTTAACAAAAACCCGACTTGAGCCAACTTATTTTTACCATTGGCTAAGATATATTATAAGGGTAACTTTTATATAGAACTAATGCCAACTTTTTAAAACATCAGTGTAATCTTCTTTAAATATTTTAATCAAACCGTACATCATCTCATCTTATCTATAAGAACTACTAATTAACCGAAGGTATGAAAATAAAATGAAATTTAACTATAATTTTTTTCTCCCTCATACAATATATAAACAAAATTTGAAGTACCAAATATATCACTTTGTAAGATATTCCAAAGAAAGCTAATTATATACCATAAATGAGATTATGGATTTTTGTGAAGGGAGATGAGGGTATTTTAAGAAAGCTTGACGGTATTAAATAAAATAATTCCTTTCAACCAGCATTAATAGTAATAATAATAAGTCTGAAGTTCGCTTAAGGAAGTACTCCAATTGTTTACGTAATCCAAATTTTGGAATTGTGATTTAAATCAATTATAATTTTAAACAGAAATTCTAACTATGCACTAAAGGGAGCCTTAATGGTAAAACTAAAGAAAGGAACCATAGCCATAGGAAAGGAAATGTGCCAACTTCTAGTAGTTTCATTTTCTTCTGCGTTACATGCATGTTTGTCATATTTTCTTTATATAATGTACTAAACTCTACAAAATTTATTCTGCAATAGGGCAAGTGTGCAACGTTGTTACTTATATATATATATATATATATATATATATATATATATATATATATAAACCATTGGCTTAAGGTGCACCTCAAAAGTGAAGTCAAACTAAATGTGCAATAATACAATTTACACAGATTTGGTAATTCTAACCAGTCTAAAGCATCAGATAAACTGCTTCAGAAACTCTGTAGCTACGAGCCTCCCCCGAGTGTTCACGGACATTTTAAGCTCGCTTATTTCTTTGTCAATATCCTGTAATTTGAAGGCCATTAGTATAAGCAATTCGATAGACTTAACATAGAAGAGATAATAATTGTAATATTAATAATGTCCTATGCAAAGTACAAATGACCAATGAAAAATCTGTAAGCAAGCCACTAGCATACTTAACCCTTTTGAAAGTTGATAGACATGATCTAGTATCTAATAAAGAATATCAAACTTTTGTTCTATTACTTCAATTTTGCATGTTATACTATTCTTAGCATCAATTCACGTGAATTCAGGTAAATAACATTTCGTAGTTTCAGTAGCCACTCGATAGACAATATTCAACAATACAATACCACTGACTAAATTAGATGATTATGAATTACCACAAACTAGAAAATAAATTGCAAATCCAATTTGTATGGACAAACAAAATTCTTGCCTCCATAAATTGCACTATAAAATCTATCAGTTTGTGCTTCTGCATCTCCTCACAGTGGTAATTTGTTATAAGGAAGCTAATGTCATATCCCTGCCAAAAGAAACAACAGCAAAAATATGAAATTAATAGTCACTAAGTTATCAAGAAAAAAGGAGTTTATTAATTAAGATTTTTTGTCTTTGAATATAAAAAATATCAAGACTCATAAACTGCATGCAGAGAATAACCGGCATGTACATTGCTGTGGTTCCCAGTAATAAATAATAATTGCCCCGGACCAGGACCAAAACATTGGAAGGCAAATAATCCAACATAAAAATTTAAAGATGACTTAGAATAAACAACATGCAGTATATTCTGTGTATATAAATGAGAGCCAAAGAAGATAAAAAAAAAAAAGAGTTATACACTAGGATAGTTTGCAAGTCCCCATTTTGTCATCTATCAAGCAAATTGTGTGTGAAGAGGATTCCTTTCACCTTTAAAACCAAATGCTACCCGGAAATGAATAATAACAGTCTCGAGTGTATGCTCTATGCTTATTGCTTTTGGCTACCTTTCGTAATAATGACAAGAAATTAATCAAACCACAGCGTAATAATTAATAAACATGCAATTCACAATATCTAGGGAGAAACCTCAACAAATATTTCTATAATCAAAACAGCCAATGAAACTCCACACAAATTTATCCCTCTTTCCTGCAACCTTAGTACCATTGCCCCATAGATGTCTGTTACTCCATTATCAATAACTAAAATTTCATTATCAATAATTCATTAATACTAGATGCCATTGCCAAGTGCAATAAGAACCTAGTTTAACGCTAATAGATATAAACCTGCACAGGCTTTCTCCTCAGTACTTGGAAAGCTTCGGCTCTCATTGACAGAAATCTTAGAAATTTCTTTGTCAGTATGTTTTCAAGTTCATCCGCCTGCCTCACCTGCATGGGATGAAATAAATTAAAACAAGGACTTAGGGACAAATTATAATGAATATCAATATATTCTATATGTGGATTTGATAGTTGAATGAAAATTCTCATCAGGAGATTAGTTTGATAATCACCTTAAAAAGTTGATTGTGAAAACAATTTACTACCTTCAGTCAATTGAAGTCATATTGAAAGATATCTTGCCTCTTTAGAACTACTTTGAACGTATACAACATGCATTTGTGTACGTAAAGAATGCAAAAATGCATATCTAAACAGGATAAATGTATTACCGTCCTCAGTACCAAATGAATTACACATAGTATCTAAAAAACTCTTATTAGAGCACATTACAATCATAGAGCCATTAATTGCTCCCTATTCAAGTTAAATGAACAGTCCACTCAATAAACATTTAACATTAATACATTATTTATTTATGGTTTATCTAACCTGTACAACCTTAGATAAGATAATAAATCAAATGTGAAAATTTTCATTTAAAATTCACATAAATGCAGTCTTTTGTGATTTTCAAGGACAGATCAATTCAAATTTTGAATAAAACCTTTCCACTTTTGATTTCTTATCCTATATAACTTTGCACAGGTTAGATAAACCTTCATTTATTTACCATCTAAATTTTCAAATATGAATTTAACTAAAGAAGATAATTTACTAGGCTTCAACATCACCTAGTACTGTAATAAAAAGCAAATTACCTTGAGACTTATTCGCAATGAATTGATAGATGTTTCTATTAAGCATTTTTCCGCCTCGTTTCGGCATATCAAAACCTGTAACAACAACACATTTTTCTTTGAACCATTGATGCAAAAGTAATAAATTAAATATATATCATTTAGAATGTAAAGGTAGAGTACAAGAAGAAATTATAAAG
The DNA here is from genome assembly GCA_037962975.1 of Clitoria ternatea. Lineage (NCBI taxonomy): Eukaryota > Viridiplantae > Streptophyta > Magnoliopsida > Fabales > Fabaceae > Clitoria > Clitoria ternatea. Next base: position 272,913,565 of record CM075669.1, on the reverse strand, counting down.
TTATTTACCACCTAGAAGAGTCAGCCAAATCCTGAAGAAGTAATATACATCAGCCAAAGCCAAACAAACGTTAACCATGTAAAATGAAGAGCAATGTTATGGTTTCCATCCTTGATTTTCAAAACTCTACAAAATGCTTTGAATATAAAAAGTAGCCAAGGAATTTTCCTCTGATGCATTTAACCACAGGGAAGCTAATAGAACTGCAGATTATAAAGGCAACACCCTGACTCTTGTCACTTGATCTTGACCTGTTTAAACTTGAATGAATTTGTCCTCCTATATTATAAAACATTAATCTATAAAGGCAACTTCCTCCTTAATTTTTTGAATTTGTAAAGTGGCTACATTTTTGGGGCATAACCTGTTCGGGGCATTAGTCAAAATGTGAAATATTAGGTGTCCATTCATCTAGTAGCATAGCAGTTTCTCATAAGTGTTTTAAAGGTTTAGGCAAAGATAGGGATACTAAGGAAGTGAGTTGTACATGCAGTTCTCCAGTGTTTTTGGATGGAGAGAAATGCCCTTACTTCAGAGTTGCCTATCTCTTCACTCACTTGATTCAAGGGAATTAATATTACAGATGTGCAAAGAGCTTTAAAAGCTCTGTTTCACTTCTGCTTGATGTTTTCATCTCTCTCTCTGTGTCCCTCTTGTAAGGATCTCTAGTACCTTGCATACCTCAAACACTGTACCCATATATTTACATACATCCTGTCTTTGCATTCAATTAATATCTACTTTTTAAATATATATTTTGCTGCGCTTATACAAAACAATTAATATGTAGTGATGTACATAAAAGAAAAGAAAACACTTTATTTTTTGAAGGATTTGCATCCAATCTATCTTTACAAAGATATCTTCTCTCATCCTAACCCCCCCCCCCCCTCAAAACGAAACTCTGTTGTTGATATCTCTCTCTCTCTGATGCCTCTGCATGCAAGCATTCAATTGTCTAGCAATTATTTTTTCTCAACTTGTCTCATTTAGTGTTTTTCTACCCTTTCAGAAGTTAGTTTAGGGAGCAAATTATAACGTTTTCTTAAGCAAGCATTTAAAACCAAACAAACCCTCCATTACAAGGAAAATTTGACATAGGGTATGTCGTTGACTCCAGCACAGCACTCATCTTGATCAAGAAACCCAAAACTAAAGAGAAATATAGCACATTGCCTATAAGCTCTGGCTTTCCTTCCAATTGGACCTATAAGCTCTGGCTTTCCTTCCAATTGGACTCTCTAAAAACCCTCATCACAACACAACACCGTTAGCTAAAGTGTTAAAGAACAAAACTATTCCTTCCAAGTTCCAACTAAAAGCAAACCATCTGTCTATACCACATTTTCCTAGCCATTAAAACGCCAGCGAAAACAAACAGATAAGAACCTACAAACTACAGATGCATGTGAAAAAGATACAAAGAAACACTTATGTGTCCTTAACCTAACAACTTGATTGTGTAACACTTTCCAAAAGCTCCAAGCCTTACAGCCCTAACTTTCACCACAATTGCAAATGAATTCTGAGACAAACACAGAAACTAGAAAAGATAAAAAAAAAAAACGGAACAAAAAAAATCCAAGCAATGAGATACAACGGATCTTACGGGATTGAGAAGGAGTTCGGGACTGGTCCTGCACATAAACCAACAAAAAAATTCACAAACTCGTACGCGAAACATATCGCTCTGATTTTCATAACAAGAACATCACGGATCATCGCACTCATAGGCAAATTAATTGAGGCAGTGTTAAAATTGGAAAATGCCGGAATTGAAATAGATTTGGATTTTTATGTATTGGATTTGAATTATGAATGAGATTTTATATAAGAAAAAAGAAATACTGAAAAGGAGCAAGGGAACAGGGAGAGAGAAGATACTTGAGTTCAACTTCAGGCTTGTTATGCCTTTCGACTTCTTGACAAGGAAAGTTCTGGAACGAAGCGTAGAAAGATCGAAATGAATGAATGAAGAAGGAGAAAGGTGCGTTTAAGTGTTGAAGAGTACCTGAAGGCACATTGCAGCGTCGAGCGTGCTACGAATGCAGGTCAAGTATAACCGCAACGTACTCGCCATCAATCAATCTGAAAAATAAAACAAGCTTTCCAAATTTAATTTCAGTGATGAGTAGAGTGTAAGGGAAGATATACAAGTGATAGAACACTCAGCTTTTCAAATCTAACTGTTTCAATGTAAAAAATTTCCATTTATAATGCCTGAACTCAAAATCTTATAAAAGGTGAAATGAGTTGTTAAATTGATATTTGATCATTGATAGCATAGAATTCTTTAGATATTGGCTCTTTGACAAAAATGATGTGAGCTTTTATTTAACAAGATCATATATACAATTCATTTTTGTGTGTTTTTTACAAGAGGAAACGTTGGTATATAATCATTAAAATCATTTTACTTATATATAAAAATCATAATAATAGCATAATCAAGATGATTGGTTATTTTCTCAAAGTACTTCTTTGATATGTAATAATATTTATAAACAAAACATTGCTACTATCTAAAATCTTTCTTATCAAAATTTATACCCCATAAAATTGTTAAAACATTTTCTATTATAATTATTTCTGCTAGTGTTATCATTTATAAAATTTAATAAGTATGAATATTTTAAAAAAATCAATACAACCCCCGCCAGACATAAGTATCATTACTAGTAATTAATAATTTTTCAATATCATAACAATTATAAGGCAAAACCAGAGCAAAAGGCCTGCAGTAAGACGAGATGCATTGCATTGAGTTCTATATTTGATGAGTGAATTTTTCTCCCCTTTATTTGGTTGAGCAAAACGTGAAAATATAAAAAAAAATAATAATTGATTTGCATAAAAAGATAAAAATAACCAAAGAAATTTATGTTTCAAAAGTTGAGAATGTTTACGAAATTCGATTTGATATTCTGTTCTATCTTCTCAAGGTGGAGAAAATTGAATTGAGATCTTTACTTTCTTGCACCAATGCTATTCAATGTTTCCACTGACAATAGAATGGAAAATGATTTTTTTAATGAAAAATTTTCATTAAAATGTTACATATGCACCCCGTCTTGATTTCCAAATTCCAATGTATCCCGTACGTAATTTCTAATAAAAAGTAATAATAAACTCATTTAGGTTCTTTTCTACTCAAATTGTTGTTAACCCTTGAAGAATATCATGAAGTAAGCGTTTTATAAAATTTAAAATTAAAATGGGCATGGTTTATAATTTAAAAGAATTAACATTAAGAGTACCCACAATTTTATCTAAAGTCTCAACAGAATGAGTGTAAGCGTACAGATGCTGCTATTACAAGAGCATTCACTTCACATGGAAGAAAGCCCTTAAGAAGTGTAAAAATTAAAGGTTAAGACTCATTTTACAAGCGTTGAACTTCAAAGACTAAATTAGAGATACAATACAAGAGCAAAAATCAAAAGATCAGGGACGAGAATCATTAGATTGACTGTACACGAAACTTGTTCGCAACATAGAGCAAATGACTAATGTTTGTGGTAGGATAACTTTGCAGCAACTTGAGATTAGAAGTGAAATCACCAGCAAGAAGGCGCTTACGAATAAGAATAAGCATTGCACAACATACCCGGAGAAGAGTTTCCTGTAGAGAATTTTATTAGTTTGAGAGGCACCAAGAATTTAAAGTAGCAAATAACAACCACCAAAAGCAAACACTTGCCATCATTTAACCACTGCCAAACTAATTGCTAAATGGAAGAGTTTTTCATATGTCCCCATGTTCATTGTTATAACTATCTGCCATGATAATCTCCATCTTTGGTTTACAATTACGATCCTCCATCATGGGATAGTGCATTTCAAAATGCAAAGTGGATCAGCATGATGAAAAAAATAGCCAAGAACATTACAAGTACAAGCAATCTGATGTCAGAAAATATAGTTTAAAAATTTAGATTGTCTTAATTTTCTCTCTTGAACCTACTCATGTAGAGCCAAATCCATTCCCCACTTCCCTTTTCTAGCTAAGTTAAAGTAACTTCATATTTTTTATACAAAATTTACTTCACACAATCAAATCCAATATTATGTATCTAACTATTGTCATCAAATAAGAGGCAGTGAATCTTAAGGCTAAATGTTAGTCAGCTGATTATATCATATTACATGATAAATAGGAATTGTACCTGCGGGCCCTCTGGATCACTTAAAAGAGTGTCCCAAATGTGTAGGCTGTCAGCAAAATTGAATTCCTGAGTCAATAGAAGAGTAATCCACCTAAATGCATAGAATTGAGGATTGACCTGACATTTACAGCCAGTGAAAAATAAGTCATTTCTGATAAACTGATCCATAGCTAAAAGCGCAAATCAAGGTTGTTAAAACGTAGACTCTACGTTGAGACGATGAAGATTTGCGAAACGTAGATTCGTGAAACGTAAGACGAGACGGAAGAGTCTACTAGAAATGCTAAATATTATATAAACATAAATATATTAAACCAAACATCTATATTAAACATGAAGTACAATATTAAAATTAAAGAAACTTTAATAATAATAATAATAATAATAGCTTGTAAAACAAAAAAATACAAAGCTCTAGAAGTCTTCCTCCCCAATAATCTAACAAAATCCAAACTCTTTTTTTTTCATTCTCCAAACTGTTTTTTTGGTGAAAAGGGTTAAATACAGCCCCTAAAAAATTATAATGGGCCTGGTAACTAAAAGTTAAAAATAACAGGGTCCTATCTTGACAAAAAAAAAAGGCTCTAAAAAATTCTAAACCTAAACCTAAAAATAAAAACAAAAGACCTTTTTCTCTTCCCTTCATCACTTCATGCGCCGTCACCATCCTCCCTCCCTTCAGCACTTCATGCGGCGTCACCTAGAGGAGAATGAGATAGAGAGAAGACACAGAGATCGGCTCGAACAGAACAGGGAGGGCTTGAGGGAGAGGAGAAACAAAGGGCCACACACGTAGAAACAGACGCAGAAACAGAGGGACACGCATGCAGAAACAGAGAGCCACGGAGGGTGCGACGGTGCCGGAGGGAGGTGCGATGAAGGGGGAAAGGGTCGACGACGCAGTTGGGCGAGACGGAGACGGCCACGAATCCACGTCTCGCCGTCCCGATGCGCGTCTCTACGGCGTCTCTACCTGGAACCGTTTCTGCAGGCGTCTCCGCACGGTGAGCCCCGGCGGGACGTAGAATCGTACGATTCTACGTCCTAAGACGCGATTCTAACAACCTTGGCGCAAATCCATGGTTGAATCATCTGGCATGCATTCACTCAAGAAAAGAGTATAATGATTGATCAAAGGCCCTGTCCCTTAACTGGAAGAGAAACATAAAACAGTAGAAAACAGACCCAAAAAATGACTAACATAACAGTTCCAACAAGGATAAGGTCATATCAAGAGTCACACTTTTTAGTTTATTTATTATCTAGCTTATTTAACATATTTAATATAACAGCAGTACACTGTTAGCATAATAGTAGATATTGCAATGCAGAAATTAAAAGTTAATAACTAATTGCAATAACAAGAATTAAAATAGTTTTAACAGAGAAGCCTAGCCAACCCCAATACATCCAAATTTAAACTGAGAGAAACTGTGAGAAGGTAGAAACATATTAGAAAATCTGTCTTACTTTAGACGTGATCTCAAGATGACGCCACAGCTCTTCATCATGTTCTCTCAAAAGCTGGGATAACCTTGCAATGGTTGAGCGGATTCCCACAACACTATTGTCCAGTTGTTGAACAAAGTTATCTCGGAACCCACTCAATAGCTCAACAAAACAAAAGAATGCATCTGCTTCAGCTAAGGCCTACATATTATGATAGGGAACTGTTGAGCACAGCTAAACAATAATAGAATAGAACATGACAGTAATTTGTTTACAACAATATCAACACCCCCATGCATGCTCATATTAATTAATTTATATACTTTCTATATATAAGAAAAATTAAAAGAATTTATCATATACTCACTGCATTTTCCTCATCAGGGTCATTTTTGAACACATAGAATAGAGGAGCCAATATCTCATTCATCCCCTGAACATATCTTACACCTGGGTTTAACTTTGCAAAAATGATTAATATGTTCTTTAAAGCCTCCTGAAAATACCCAAAAAAAGTAATATAAATAAACGAGTTCAGTGTTCATGCTAGAAAAGACTTGAATTCAGAGTTTGTAAGAATTTTGAGACAAATAAAGGAAACAACCTGATTAGATTTTGCAAATTGAGTATCACCAGAGAAAAAGTGCATATCGGGATGAGTGCGCTTTACGTCTCGGTCAATTTGATCTATGATCTCTGTATCCTACAAAGTACAACCAGGAAGATGTGGTTCGCAATAGCCTTTGCAGAGTATTATAGTGCATTAGCATGACATTTATGTGATTGTGATAGCGTAATGAACATTAGAATTCATTAAAGATGAAACTGATCTGGTAACAAATTTCTTAAGCACAACTTCATAAATATGTGCCATTATTGAAACAAATATATCATGAGGTAATCACATACTGTTTAAAATTTAGAGAAGCAACTCACTCTCACAGTAGACAATAAGTAATTATCATTGCAGAGAAGGCAATTTGTGTATTATCAATCCACCTTTTTTCAGTAAAAGAAAGCTTCAAGTAGAATGGTTTTCAGTTGTCACTCATTCAAGACAAATAATAAGCACCATGAGTGTGTTGTGAGATAATACTGGTGGAATGTATGCAACATAGTTCATGCAGAGAAGAATCAGATACTTCACAATACAAGTAAGAAGTATCTAACAAAAAGAAAAAAATGCAGTGTAATTTTTACAGTTTTAAGCTGAAAGGTATCTGATGATTTTTCCTTTAAATGATCTGTAGCAGAGCACTTTACATTATACCTGAAAGAACTGATTCCATACACTGGTCTTCCCAAGACTCAAAGGATGCTCCCCATGAGGAATTTCTGATCTAGAGAGCAGTGCCCTCTGACTGTTGCCATCATCAGTGTCACAACTCGTGGAGTTGTACATCTTCCTTGTGATTTCTGACTAGCTAGCCACAAAAACATTCAGAGAGCCAAACAGATAAAGCAAATATAATATGCATTAACAAACACTAATTCTGTAAGATTGCACTTGGACACACATGTACGCTATCCACATAACAGAGCACTATGCAAAATCAGATTAAATTCAACCACAGATTCCTTAGAGTTATCCCTCTTCCATTGACTACAATTTGATGCAAGAATCAATATGATGAATTGATGATGTGAAAAGGAAAAAAGTTTGATAGTTCAACCACTGACAGCTTCAATAAGATCCCCCCACCAGAAACCCCTTGTTTAATGTTTAATATAAACAAATAGTCTAAGATGACAACATGGAGGCATGGGAGCACCCAAAGCAACTAACTTACAGGATTCATGAGAATCTCCTCTTTGAATTGTTTATACTGTGACCTCTTCTTTGCAAGCTCAGATGACCAAAGCCCTCTGTCTGGCGGAAGATATCCAAGTAAAAGCTACAAGCATCAATAAACATAAATTGCAACATGATTTCACTTCCTTCTTTGCTTCTTTCCATCAACAAAGAAAAAAAAAGCTACACTAACTAAAACCACCCCGACCAAATCCTTACCAAGTACACATAAACTATTTAGTTACTATAGGTAACAAAGCAAGTTCAAAAGGGGGCGTGAATAAATCATTCACATGTTTCTTAGTGTTAAGTAAAGGACTCTAATGTCCCATTTTTGCCTAATTTACCTTTAAAATACCATAAATTTAATTTTCCAATTTTTTTGTTCTTTTAGATCACTTCATTGCATTCTAAACAAAACACTCACACAAGAAAAAAGTGAAGCAGACCCGACAAGTTACATTTAACAAGAATGTAATTTTCAACACACCAAAAAAATCAAAATAAACAAAAGCCATTTTTTTAAAAAAATAAAATAAAATAAGGAATGAAAAATAAACCGAACCTTCCATACGGTAGAACGTATCCCGGCAGCATCAGGAATACCTTGACACGCGAGGCTCCGCAACTCCCTCATATCTATAACCTTCTTCGACAACTGAACCAAACCATTACAAACTCAACACTGTCAAAACGCAGTTACCAGAGAATGTTCATTGTCGTTTCACAAAGAGCAAAGGAAGAAGGAAACCTCGGCTAGCAACTGAGCCTGGCGAGAAACATCGAACGCGGAGGGAAAGTCACCGGCGGTGTGATCTTCGACCGGCGATTCTTTGATCGTCTGCGTCGGCGGAGGATCTTGGAGGACGGGAGGGGACGGAGGACGCGGCGACTGTTCCGTCGGGCTGACGGCTGCGGAGGCGTATTCGGACGGAGATTTGACGGCGGCGACGGAAGAGGAGGAGGAGGAAGAAGGAGGAGATGTAGGGGACGACCAGAGAGAACTGTTGAGCCAATCGGGAACTTTCTTCTTCATCATTTCAATCCGTGATTAGGGTTTTTCTGCAATGGATTTTGTTCTCAATTGGGGGAGGTATGAATAATCGACGCAATGCATTGCATTGGTAACTTCATCGTCAGCGTTACGAGATTCATCAGAGATTCAGAAGCATAAACAACAGCAACTCTCAAATTATTCTTAGTTATTATTACTAGTACTTAATTAATCCGATAATTTAATTAAGACTTATCCCTTTGAAATTGTATAGTCCTAATATTTCTTAATTTAATTTGTGAATTTATAAAGTAATAACTTTTAATTTAGTGCAAAATCTCAAATATTAAAATATATGACTGTAAGTTGATTACGGGGAGTTTACTTGATAAATGAGTAAAATGAGTTTTCGCTTATTTTTAAGGATTGATTCAATTTAGTTTCTTATCTTTTCTAATCAAATTAATATCTTATCTTTAAGACTTATTTAAATTTGTTCTTTTTTATTTAAATTGGTTCATTATGTTTTCGTGTTTTTTTCAATATCTTATTGTAAAGTTACAAAAAGATAAAGGGTCAAATTGAAACAAACTTTAAAGATAATGATCAATTTTGGTAAAGAAAAACTATAAAAGACCAAATCGAACTAATCATTCAAGATACTGAACTAAAAGACTAATTTTGCCTAACAAATTAGTCTAAATTTTACAATATTGGTGATGTAGTACCCTTCCAAACCATCAAGGTACTATTGGTTAAAAAAAGACTACTAGGGTTTTGGAGGCTCTTTCTAAAGAGCAAATGACCAAGTGGAATGGAACAAAAAGTTACCAAGGATAAGGTTTTGGAGCATGATGGAATGCATTTGAATGACTTCAAGGAGGGAAAGGCGAACCCAGAGAGAAAGTTGTCTAACTGTAGAGTCAACTTGTAGACCCGTACAAGTCTATGTTTCTACCTAGGGAAATCGTGTTAACACACTAGTAGACTCTCACCTACACAGACTCGGCTGGACTCGGGTAGAAATGTGTAAACTATTGTAAACTCACGAGTTTCCAGCGAGTTCACGAGTCTGTGCAAAATGGAACCCTAATTCCCAATTTATTAAAACGGCATCGTTTTGGACCCTGATTCCTTATACACTTGTCCTTTTTCTTCTTCGACATTTCTTGCACAGGCACTGCCTTGACCCCTCCGTTCATCTTCTTGCCTCAGTTTGATGGCGCGATAGCCACCAGCGAGCTCCAACTCCGACTCTGACGCCGATGCCACCATTTGCCTTCTTTTCCGTGACTGCAACCACCATTCTTCTTCTTCATATCTTACGTGTGATCCTCTCTCTGTTCGACTGCACCATCAACGACTGCACCACCTGCGACACCCACCACCCACCACGACACCCACTACCCACCATGACACCCACTTGCACGTCCCTGTCTAATGGCGCCGCATGTAACATCCCAAAATTTATAAAAATGATTAATTGAGAATAAATAATAAATAATTATGTATGAGAGTATTTATGTCCCAAAAATTTGGAAATAATTAAATTGGGATTTATTATGGATGTTCATAATTTATAGAGACTAAATGAGATGAAATTATACCCGGTTGAAATATGTGTGTCAGACCAAGTATCTCCGATTGGGATGCTATTGGTCAGGGTTGTTAAGAATATTATTAGGAGTTCGGATATATAATCGGAATAATTTTTGGATTTAGTATTGAGCCCAAACGGAGATCCTGTACGTTGTAAAACAGTAAAATTTTATTGATGGGTTAAATTTTAAAACCAAAAGCCCTACTCTCCCTTCTCATTTCACGTTGGTTTTGGCTCCCCCTTAGCAATACACTTTCCTCTTCTCTTCTCATATCTCCACTCTCTTTTTCATCTTCTTCCTCTCCTCAAAAACCTAGAGGAGCTTGGTGCATTTCCCTCCCTCATTTTCGTTTACCCCATGGTGCATGAAGGAGATGGCATTGACTTGGAGCTATTCCCCTCCTCTCCTTTTTGTCATCTTCCTCCCCCTATTGGGAACCTAGTGTGTTTATTGGGTTGAGGTAAGTTTCTCACAAATCTTGTTAAGTTTATGCCCTAGATTATGGGTCATTATGATTTTTGAGAAGGCTATGTGTGTGGGTTATGTATTGGGAGTCATTTTTATGCAATGCCCTAAGGTGGGATATGATAAATGTATGGTTTTGTGAGGGTGTGCAAGGATACACGAAAATGGCATTCTAGATGGTGGAAAAATGATGAGTGATAATGGTGATTGTTGAGTTTTGATGAAAACCCTAGAGATTGGGATTTAGGGCTTTATGGTAAATCTTGAAAACATAGTGATAACTTAGTGTTAGAGTGATTTGGCATGTAGGAATGAGCTCTTAAGTGTGACATTGATCATTGATGATAAGGATATATGAAACCAAGAGAATTGTGATGATAACTCTTGTTAAGTATGTTAAAGTTATGATCTTGTTATGAGGAACTTGAACAATGAGAATGTAGGAAATGATAGTTATTGAATTTTAAAGGATCTTGATCTTAAGCTTTGGGATTATATATGTTGTGGTTATGAGGGATTAGTGAAATAAGAGTGTGACTTGATGAGGTCTTAGGTCATGGCATATGCCATTTGGATTTGTTGATTAATTATGGTTATTGGAGGATAAAATAACTATGTTGAATTTTGAGTGATAATGATGGCCAATGGATGATTTATATGATGATTGGATGTATTATGAATAAGGGATGTGGTCTTGTTGTCGTTAGGTGTGGTTAGCCCTTTTTGAGCTTTAGAGAATCATGGTTTTAGGAAAGGAATTCCTGAAACCTAACACAATTGTATGAATTGGTGTTTTAGCAAGTCTGGGACTTGATATTGAGCTTTATGATAAGCTAGTATTTGTTTAGAATTATGATGGTGCCTTGAGATGGTTTGATGATTGTATATATGCATATGTATATATATTGGTGTAGATCATATTCTGGGCAATGTGACGGAGCATTCGGAGTGTGCATTTGGATTGTCGTTCTTCCCTCAAGGTAGGAGAGAAGTTTACATTCCAAATGCATGAGTTATATAATTGATGATTAATGTATGTGTGGTTACTCATGCTTGCCTTGCCATAGTGTATTAGTTATGTGATCAATGACATTGTTTAGCAATCTATTGATTTTGAGAACCATATGTATGGTTGATGACAATGAAAGTTTTTAAGTCCCTTGATGGGCATGATTTATTTGTTGGTGAAAATCCATAGATGGATGAATTGTTAAATTTATGGGATTATGTTCATGAGGTTTATGCATAATTGAGGAACTCATAGAGGCAAATAGAGTTTTATGTGATTTTGATGGCATGCGGTAGTTCTAATAGTCCATATTGGTAGTTTATAACTTGTAGAAATTGGAATGGGCCAATTCCAATAAGAATAGGCCCTTGAGTTGCACAAAAGTGCCTCAAAATGGGTAAAACACATTTATGCGTATAAGTCTCTCATTTTTGGGAATTTTTGAGTGCGGCCGGTGGCCACATATCACAAATAATATATATAAGTTGGTGTTAAAATTTGGTGGGTATTGGAATTCGTATGAAAAAGTTAGGGGATTAGAAGTTCAAAAATATGGCTTTTCTGCATAAAAAATGGGTATGTGTTATCATGAATTGATTCAAAACAGTGTTTGAATCGATTCAGTACTCCCTGGAATCACTGTTCCTTAATTTCACATGCTTGAATCGATTCAAGACTCGCTGGAATTATTGTTCCCCAATTTCTTAATGCTTGAATCGATTCATACGGGGTTTGAATTGATTCAAGGCCCTCTGTTTGTCACTTTTTGGACTTCAAGCACGCATGAATCGATTCATGCAAAGCTTGAATTGATTCAAAGTTCTGTTGTGGCCACTGTTATACTGTTTTCCAACTGTTGCAATTCCTTTGTTGTTTTTAGTCTGTTTGGGCATCTTAATGACATTTCTGGCCTCTGACTTCTTCATAAAAGTTGTAGATAATTGTGTTACGGGGGTGTGAGAATTGTTCTCATATTAATTGGAGTTTTCTAACTCTCATTAGGCATAAAACATCGGACCTACTACGTCATAAAATTCAAATTTAAGAGGGTTTTGAGCCCAACTTTTTATGGTTATCAAATTGGGAATAATAGGTGATATTTGTGACATGTCCCACTATTTTTAAGAAAAAAGGAGCTTTCCTCATGTCTTGATATTGAAATTTTCCATGAGCTCATTAGTATCTAAAACCCCTTTTATTATGTAAAAACGAGCGAATTCATTAGGGGTATATGTGTGGTGTGTCTTAGTGGTGATTGGGGAATGGCTTAAGGCCATGGCAAGGTATGTGTACGCCTATGCTATGTTATGAAAACATGTATGCTTCCCCTCTATTGATATATTATGAATCATGATGAAAAGTGAATGATGTGATTGTATGACACACCTTAATTGACGATGAAACTAAAGAGGGGACAATTGAATGGCAATAAGTTATTATAACTCGATGAATTTTGAAAAAGTATAAATGGTGATTAAAAATGGATGATGCCATACATATTGAATAATGATTAATGATGTTGAATGAAAAGGGATATTGTTGTTGAACATACCCTTGATAAAACAGTGATTATTATTATTATTGCTATGCCATTGTGTTTGATGCAAGTGAAATCTTGTATATGTAACTTGAATTGTATTGGCTAGCATGTGATGCTATGAACTTGAAATGTGTTTGTTAACATGCCTTGTTGATTTCCATGCGTGGATTAATGTGAAAATGATATTGTGGCTATTGAGATGTCAAGTATATGAATGATATGCCTTGAAGGGCTTTGTAAGTGATTATATGTTATTGATTGAGAATGTCAAATTAAAATATATCCCTATGTGAGAGGGTTAGATATCCTTGCGAGGTTTATTGACATATGCAACTTATTGCATTATTGCATTTATGGCATGACATAACATTGATTAAGTGGTTGCGATCACTTGGTACATGAAATGAGAAGGGCTTGCGAGTTCCTATGATATTTCGTGGTTGTGATCACGAGGAGGAAGTACCCCTTACGAGGCGGGAAGCCATTATGAAATGATTGATATGTGGTTGCGATCACAATGAGAGATCCTGCGGGATTGTATGATGATAAGCCAGTGGTTACGATCACTTGGTACTTGAAATGAAAAGGGCTTGTGAGTTCCTATGATGTCTCGTGGTTGCGATCACGAGGAGTGGGTACCCCTTGTGAGGCAGGAAACCAAAATATTGAGCATTGATATACGTGGTTGCGATCACGAGAAAAGCACCTTGCGAGGCTACTAAAGGGAGTACCCCTTGCGAGGTGGGAAACCAATGTGAAATGAATGATATGGTGGTTGTGATCACCTGATGGAATGAAATGGATCCATTGTATATGCATTAAACAGTTGACATATGCATTAGCCATAGGTATATGACATTTGAGATGGAGATGACCAAATAGAGATGAGAACCTCTGGAGAGAGTGTTAATTAATTTAAGATTTAAATGACTTAATGATGATAATTGTGAATGCCCATAATGATGTAGGGCTATGTGATTGTGTATATGCTTGTGCTTATGCTTGACATGAATTGTGAATGATGAGGCTTGTAAGCCTAAGATAATATCTTGATGATGGTTTAATAATAAATTGATGATTTATAGCAAAGCACACATGTTAGTTGAATGCATGTACATATAATCAAAATGTATTTATATTCGTCATTTTGAATGTGTAACTCACTCTCCCATGTTGTCTCCTTTTTAGCATTGTGATGCAGGATTATCATGGGAGAAGATGATTTCTTTAAACTAAAGCTTTCGACGAAGGTAAATAGTTGTAACGGAAAGCCTTGGCCGACAACGACTATTAATTATGTTGTGATGAATGAATTGTATAAGATGATAGTTGATAACCATCGATTTGATGATATTGTATGGATGACAATGTATATGGATGATGTATTGATAATACATAAGCTAAGGTTGAAATTCATGATAGGCAATGAATGATATTTGGATGCTTGCTTGGTTGTGAACTATTAGGCCTATATGATGTGGTTGCATGGTTGTTTGAGCCTTTTTCCATATCTTCATATATGGAACTAGGCGGGTGCCTCGTATACATATCCTTTGTATACACTTATGGGCGTCTTACTTATCAATCCAGTTTATCAATTATTAAATCTCACGCTTCGGTTTTCTGTGGTTCGGGTCTTGATATAATCTTTGTGGTGTTTTGGAATTATTTTGAACGTGAAAAATTTACTCGCATTTTTATTAATTATTATCTTGATTACATCGGGATTCGAGTTCAGAAAATCGGGGTGTGACACCACAATGAAAACCCTCTAGGAATAGGTGTGTGTTTTTGTTTTTTCCTTCTTCATTCTGATTAAAGGCCGATTATTTTTTTATTCTCATTCTCCTCTTGTTCCTCTTTATCTAGCATCTCTGGAACTGCTGGAGATGGTGGCTCAAAGGCTAGCAACAACACTGTTCAAGCTCCTCTTCAAGCAAGAAGGAATATCCCAGGAAAGAGGTCTGACATTGGCTAGAAACATGGGGTTGATGTTGATAGGAATGGGAAGAGAATCCAATGCAATTATTGTGTAAAGATTGTTAGATGTGTTTTCAGGTTCAAGCACCGCCTTACAGGAACTAGGGAGGATTCAAAGCCTTGTGCTATTGTGCCTGATGAAACTAAGGAATTAATGATGAAGATTTGTTCAAAGGCTAAAATGGCAGCTCAAAAAAAAAAGGGTTTGGTGGTTGATATGGATGAAGAAGTTGATGATGATGGGTAGCATGTTCATAGGGGAAGAAAATTAGCAGTAGACCTAGTGGTGGTGTTTAAGCAACTCTTAACCAAATGATGAAGAATAACATCAAAGGGGATGTTGATGAACAAGTTACTAGATTTTTTTATACAAGTGTCATCCCTTTTAATGTGATTAAAAATCTAGAGTTTATAAAAATGTGTAAGGAAATTGGACGATATGGAGTTAGTTATAAACTTCCATCATATCATGAAGTAAAAGAGACATTTTTTAAGCAAGTAGTGGGTTGAACTGAAGCAGTGCTTGAAGATTTCAAGGCAAAATGGAAGAAGACTGGTTATACAATTATGTTAGATGGGTGGACAGACAAGAAAAGGCATTTAATTTGTAATTTTTTGGTGAATAACCCAAAGGATACAATGTTTCTATATTCACTAGACACTTCTGAGATTTCAAAAACAACTGATAAAGTTTTCAAGATGCTGGATGAGGTTGTTTCATATGTTAGAAAGGAGCATGTAATGCAGGTAGTCACAGACAATACTGCAAATTACAAGGCAATCGAGGGGATGTTGATGGATAAAAGAAAGAATTTATACTGGACTACCTATGCTGCTCATTGTATTGATCTCATCTTTGAAGATTTTGAAAAGAATTTGAAGTTGCATGAGATAACTATAAAGGAAGGAAGAAAGATGACTACGTACATATATTCTCGGTCCAAGCTTATTTCCATGTTGAAGAAGTTCACTGGAGGAAGGGACTTGATTAGGCCGGGTCTGACTAGGTTTGCAACCGCCTACTTGACTCTATCATGTCTTAATGAAAACAAAGCTGGTTTGATGAATTTGTTTGGTTCAGATGCATGGAAAACAAGTAAGTTTGCATCTACATAAGATGGGAAAAGGTTGCCTCCACAACAATGGATTCATTTTTGGAAGAACATCATCACTTGCCTCAAAGTTGCTGCTCCTATGATACAAGTCTTTTGTTTGGTTGATTTAGATGAAAAACCCGCAATGGGTTTCATTTATGAAACAATGGATGCATTATTTTTATTTAGAAGATCAAATCTAACTTTAGAGATGTTAAAAAAAGGTAAACATGCATTATTTTTATTTAATATTTGTTATTATTGATAGATAACTTTAAAATTAAATATGTTTATTTATTTTTATTTGTAGCTATGAGCCTTTATGGAAGTCATTGATAAAATATGGGATAGTCAATTACATAGGCCCTTACTTGCAACTGCTTACTACCTCAATCCTAGTTTTTATTATGATGCAAACTTTAGAGATGATGACTTTGAGGTGAAGCAAAGATTATTTAACTACATAGAAAGGTTGGTTAGTGATCCCGAAGAGAGGAATAAAATTTCCTTGCAACTTTCAGAATTTCATAGTGCTAAAGGACATTTTGGGCTTGACACCGCAAAGAGTACTAGGAAGAAGCATCTTCCAGCAGAATGGTAAGATTTGTATGGATCCACATGTCCTGAATTGAAGAAGTTTGCTATCCATATTTTAAGCTTGACTTGTAGCTCATTGAGATATGAACGTAATTGGAGCTCCTTTAAATGGTGAATAATTTATTTCTATGATTGCTTTGCCTTTGCAAGAGTTAGAAATTAAAATTAGAAAATTGATGAATGGCTTTGTTTATAGCTTCATACAAAGAGAAGAAACTGCCTTCATAAAAAAATGAATGACTTGGTTTATGTTATGTATAACCTGAAGTTGAAGAATAAACAAAGAAGAAATGATGTTGCTGCCTTATCTTTTAAGGATGTTCAATTTGATGATGAATGGATAACGGAAGAAAATCTTCTAGAAGAAAATGTTCAACAAGAGGATGAAGAAGCATACCAAGCAACAGTGTGGATGTGGTCCAAATGGAAATTGGAGGTTCAAGTGGTGCAAATGATGATTTTGGACTTAATATGGATGTCCATGTTGATGATGAGGAAGACTGTAATGATGATGATGGAGATGGAGGATCGTCAGAGGTTTGAATTTGATAGTCATGTTTTCTTTGATGTTGCTTCTAGTTTCAACTAGGAGACAATGGTTTATGTGTGTTTGTTATATGACTTTATGTGTTTGTTATGATTTGTTGACAATTGGATGGTTGAATGTTTAGTTTTTAACTATTTTAGTATATTATATATTGTTTGGATGCATGCCGAATATTAATTTTATATAATTTTTAGTATGAGGTAAACTCTTACGAGTTTACGAGTCGAGTCTACCTAGCCAAAACGAGTCTAGGTAGACTCTCGAGTCTGATAACCTTGAAGACAACAATGAGTTTATGTTTAAAGAGGAAAGTGAATGGAGTGGCAGTCAGGGCAAGTACTAAGAGTGGGCGAGATATGTGTATGTCCAGAGCTCATAATTAAACGAGACTCAATTTTTTTGAAATTGTTATATCCATGTTTAAATATGTTTAGAATTCTTGTCAAATTAAAGGTTCAAGGACGTGTATGAATAATTATATGACGCTTAGTTTCCTCTAATGAAATTTCAAGAAAAGGAAAGAGAAAAGGGTAAGCAGTAAGAAAGAAGATTGACAAGAAATATTGTTAGCAATGTTGATGGCAAGAATAATTTTTTCTGATTTTTTACATCAAAATTCAGTTCTTATACCCACATTTTCATCTAACTCATCCAAAATTCAATCAATTATTATTCTAATTGCTTGTTAAATATCATAAGTGGACCATCTTCTTCCATCTCTATCAACACGACAATACACTACTAGGTAAGAGACAACTTCTGTTTCCTTTTTTAATTTTATTTTTTGAAATTAATATCGAAAATGATAATTTGTAATTATAATTATTCTTACTCGATTTTCTTTTCTTTTTTAATTCTAAGTTGATGATTTTGTAAAATGTAATATATAAAAATTTTAATTTCAATATAATTATTATACAAATATATGATGAGTTAAATTTTGCATTTTTTTAATACTACCTCACCCATTATTTAATATTACTAATGTTAGGCTATTTTACCATTTCTTCTCACTATTGTAAGTGAATAATTGAATTAAATGCATTCTAATGTTATACTGTTATTTTTCAATTACAAATATAGGAAGTAATTTTCATTTTTATGGTGCTACTATTAATTTTTAATTTTCAAATTCGTTATTTAAATTATGGAGAACTTCTGTTTGGAAATTAAAAGGTAATTATTTATTTTATGAGACTCTTATATTCACTATGCTGCAAACCTTAAAAAGGTTAAGAACGACACCAATGGTAGCATACAACTCCTTCTTTGAGGGAAGTTGGGAGGATAAAGATGAGAGCAAAGGGAATGGCATGGAAGAAAGAGGTAAAGAGGAAGACACTAAAGAAGACTTGTTATGCCCTAGGGTTAATCATTATTAAATTGCTAGGGCAAAAACACAAGTTGAATGTTATTTGTACTCGTTTGCTTCGTCTATGACAACCAAAGGCTAGAATGGAGTTGTTTGACTTAGAGATGAACTACTTTCTCATTAGGTTTGGCAACACAAAGGATCGAAAATTTGTTTTCAAACAAGGTCCTTAGGTGTGTTAACTCTTGAAAGAACATATGAGATTCTTAGGACCGCTTAAAAGTTTGATTATGATAAAAATATTACACTATTTAATGTACTAATGTTTCAAAATTGTGTAAGACTTATTTACATATAAATACAAACCACAAGACAAGGAACAAATATGTAAATAAGTTTTGTTCTGACTTGAAGCAACCAGTGTCGAACCTCACTATCTTTCAAATATTACCAGCATGGGAGTCTGGTATTATAAAACATAGGTCCAGTTTGCCAATGTTCTTCAAGTTTCGCTTGTCTTTATCCGCTCTGAACAAAACTAGGCACACCAGGGCTATACCTGCAAAAAGGACACTGATGCTCAAGTCAATAATGAGAATAACAGAGCAATAATGGTACTCTAAGTGCAATTAGTAAGTGTAATCAATGTTCTTGTGTGTTAATGAATGCTTTCTATTTATAGAACTACTTGAAGTGCAACTTATGATTTGACTTCTATCAGGTCTATAGGCTTAGGTCAGAAGCAAGTTGTCCACTTGCATCTAACTCTGACTCAGTGTCAGCTTTTTGAAGTAATGTGGGCCTCGTAATCTGTACCAGGGTTCTTTGAACGTCTCCAGTCTTTGGGCACTCCGACCCTTATTTTCCAACATCATATTCCTTTTTAATGTGGTCTAGTGTTGCCTGATCGTAGGGGCCGATATGGACACCGGATCAACCTCAAAAGAACCATGTAAGTAAAAGGAATGTATATCAATTTATTAAAGTGGAAAGTCAAACAACTAAGATGTCCACATACTGGCGGTGATCAAATATGTTTTTCAAATCATCCCAACAACTTTGTGTAGAGGTCAAGTCATTATTAAATGGAAAGGTGATTGTCCCACAACATCAATCTCAAGGAAGCTTATATAAAATAATCTCATTCAAGAATGCAAAGCACCTAATTTATCTACTTCTATTCTTTTTACACAATTTACTAATTCTTTTCTTGTAAAAATAATACAAGATGTGCAATATTGAACTTCATTATTTTAATTATACTTTAAATAATTAGTTTAATTTTGTAAGCTTAGACATTTCTAAAGTCTTTGCTAAGATTTATGAATCGTTTTACTTCTTTATGAATTCATGAGAACTTAAAGCACACTTGGTTAACAAAGAATACTTGAATAATTATCCCAGAGAGACAAGTTGTGAAAGAATATTTTCTTGTAAGTGTGAGTTACACTTAGCTCGTTAATCATTTTATACAAAATCCTATTGACTCATACATGCACTAAATGTAACCTTTGTTGAGAGGTAAACTAGTATAAAAGTTGTATATATTTTGTCTCTTTTCACTGTTTTATAAACAATGTTCTTGTTTTATCTTTCATCTCAAAGTTTTTCTCACACTTAATATAAATAAATTATAAAAATATTTAATAACATTATTATATATAAATTATTAAATAAAGTGAGATGTTATTCTAATTACAAATTACAAACTAAACCATGGAACGGGAAATAAAATCTAAGCACTTCAAAAAAGGATAACATATACAATTAATCTCTTCGGAGTATATCACGGGGCCACTCAAGTCAAAACCACTAGTAGGAGTAAAGACAACGAAGCATCACTTGATCGGAATGCGCATAAATTTGGTCATATAACACCCAAGGATTTAAAAAGTGGACCGGTGATGAAACCAATAAAGATACTGATAAGGTTCATTAGTTCAACAGTGATCGAACCGGTCATAATAAAATTATAATTCTTGATTTATTAAAAATAAATTATATAAAAACTAAGTTAACTAATAATCATATTACATGTTTTATAGGATTAAAAATTATAATAAATAAAAATAATATATAAATTTTTTATTTATTTAAAATATATATTTTTAATAGATTTTAAAAAAAAAATAGCAAAAAAAAACAATTTTAAAACTCTAATTGGTTCAACCGACTTTGATCAGTTAAGATGTTTGGTTTTTCCCCTTGTTTGAACCGGTACCCTGACCAGTTCCTGGTTCAACCAGCCGATCCAGTTTTTAAAACTATGATAACACCCAACCATGATACGAATAAAAAATATATAATTCTACTCTTCAAAGAAATATATATATATATATATATATATATATATATATATATATATATATATATATATACACATATATATAAGATGTATCATATTAGAAAGACTCTTATGTAAGAGTGAGAGGAACAAATTAATTATGTGAGTTTTTTAAAAAGTCATGTAACCTTTAAAGTGATCATTTAACTTTGAAAAACTTTTAATCTCAATCATTCATTGTATGGTTATACAGCCCAAATTCACTCATCTCACTCTCACATAAAAAAACATTTCTCATATATATATATATATATATATATATATATATACACACACACATATATATGACTCATGATTTTCTTATGAATATTAAAAAAGTTATTAATTTGGTAATGTACTCTATTTAAAAATAATATAATAATATTTAATAAGAATAATATAATAATGTAATAATTTATTTTTATTCCAAATCTCACATTAATTTTTCATAATTCATAATATCTTAATAAGAACCTCATAGATTAATGGGTTGTCACATTCAAATACAATTAACAAAAGTTAGTCTTTAACAAATTTAAAAAATTACTAATAGGTTCCTATAAATTTAAATATTGCAACGTAATAAAGATGACTATAAATAGAATTGGCAAAATGATTTTGCCCTGATAAGCCGGCCCGACCCACCCGCAAAATGAGCAAATTTAGGCATCTAGAATCAGAATTAGTGAGAGTTTTTTAACTCGACTCGTAAAAAACTTACACCCATCACAAGTCCTACAACTTCGATCTTTCTCTTATAAAACAATAAAAACGACCCAAAAAAAACTAAAAACTCATAAGGTTGGCCCAACCCACCATCTTAAATGGAAAGCCAAATTAACATGGGCCTTTATGGCTTAGGCCTAAAAAGTCCATGACCTGAAATAACATGGGTCATTTAGAATGCATTGCCAACTATAGTCATAGAAGGTCTTATGTCTTTGAGTGTAACAACAGATGGCCCTATACCAACATCATTAATGGTCAAATCCTCAATTGGGAATGTGATATTTATAGTTCATGAGAGAGACATGTTAATGATATTTATAGTTCATGAGAAAGACATGTTAATAGTTTTTAAAATACGTTAAGAACTAATTTTTATGAACTTGTGTTTTGAAGTTAACATGACATTTACATATCAAAACATTTATCATATCATATAACAAATAGGTTGAAGTTAACATTTATCACGGCAAACCTATTAAATAAACAAAATGCGAATACAAAAGACCAAACACAAATATTTAAAAAGAAACCTATTCTCATTATTTGAACAAAATGAAAACCAAATATTATAGCTACGTCTTAAAAACTTTAAGAGAAAAAAAGAAGATAGCAAATATTCTTATACGTATATTCATAAATTAATTTTCTATTTTTAAGGGTTGCAAATAAATATGTTTAATTAATACAAGACAAATATGTTTTCATCAGTAGAGCGTTTATTTTTCAGTTCAATTAATTTTTTATATATAATTTATATTAAATATTTTGCTTTTAAATCATTAACAAATGAAATTAAAAGCCACCCCATAACTCAACACAACCGGGAAATGGACATTTTTTGTTCAAACTTCATAAATAGGGAGAGTAAACTTCACATGAAAATAAGAGTAAGTAGACAAAGAAACGCATCAGCAATAATGAAGCAGTTCGAAAAGTAAAGGAAAATACATAAAAATTTTGTTGTTAAAGAATTCACATTATGGTGTGATTAACTTTTCCAACGATAATTTCTTTTATCTATAAAACTTAAAACTTTGTTTTAAAAAAATCAATCATATACCACTTGAACCAACCATCTAATTATAGAAGTCAATAGCTTAGTTTGTGATTTTAATTTTCTTATCTATACTTAGAAAGTCTTTATTTGTTGGATTCAAGAATTAATCATGCTAAAAGACAAAATAATGTGCTCATAAACTCAACAAGATATTTTTCTAAAATTTTATAGGAACCTTGTTGTGTCTTATGGAACGAAATTCTAGAGTTTTCAAGTCGAATAATGCACTTATTAATGTATCATAACAGTTAAGTAAACCAACTCCCAAAACACTAATATTACCATTTCTTGATGACTAGCCAATATCATCCCTATTAGAAGTTAATGTCTGCAACACCACCTCCAGTTTGTTGTATTGTGGCAAGGATCTCTTCACCATTTTCTATATTAAGCTGAAGTAACATATAGTAAATAAAACATAATTAAACTACAAGTTTAAATGAATTTTACATGGAAAAAGAACTATCATGCAAAATAAGAGATGTGATCATGCAATTACTACTTCTAGAACTATTATGTAAATATTACAGTTTTGCATGTATATTAACACTAATGATATATATGCAGAGGTAGTATGTATGGAACCATTTACAATAACATTTTCAGTGTAGTACAGTTTTTCTACTATATGTTCCAAGAAAATTATAAAAAATTTGCAGTCATATTAATTTTTTTAAAAAGTCTTTTTTAAACCCTTTACATGTGTCTTAGGACACACATTAAAAAACCATTAAACATGTGTCATATATACTATTTTTATTATAGTTAAAATTATTGGATTGTAGATATTGAATATATAAACTAAAGAAGAGAATAAGGATGATATTTTATTGAGTATTGTGAGAGGTATTAAACAGTGATAATATTTTTCATAAAACCTGTTTAGAACACTATTAAGGATTGTGAGGTGCATTATTGTTATAATGTGATATTAAGTTTGTTTGGCCAGCTGAATTATTTAGGTGTAAAAGCTACTTTTTAACAACATTAAAAATGAAAAAATTTTAAATCTATTTGGTATTTTTTTAGGATTTGAATGTTATTGAATAAGTAAAAAAGTTGAATAGAATCATGAGAGATGAATAAACTGTAAGCTAATCCTAATAGATTTTCATTAGAAGTTACATTTAAAATTTTTATTAATACAAACTAAGTCTAACCATGCTTAACCGCTATTTATACCATACTTGTCAATCCCAAATAGCGGCGCGGAGCGGCCGCCCTTAAAACTGGGATAGCGGAATAGCGGAAAGCGGGATGGCCGCTATTTTGAATAAACTATATAAATATTTCCTATATTTTCTACACATATATATGCAAAAAAAATCACACAAAAATTAAATTTAAAGCCACACAATCATATTCAAAATTTCAAATCATAATAACATTCTTGGACTAACATAAAACATATCATGACATAAAATTAGTTATCACATAAGTCACAAAATGAACACATGGAATTTCAGCAACTAAAAGACAATTAACCAAGTTAACAAACTTCAAGTTCCTTTTTAGTTTCCAATCCTAAATCAATTCTAAATTCCTAATATGCATCATCATCTTCATCTTCAAGGTTTGGCTCTTCATCTCCTGCTGCATCATCTTCATCACCACTTAGGTAGATCTCTTCCCCCTCCGATGCAGTGTCTTCATCGTCAAACTCTTCTTCCTCCTCTTCTTCTTGAATTACCTCTTTTCCCTTCCTAGAAGTAGAAGGGGCAGCAGCTGTGCTCCCTCCCTTTTTGCTCCTCCTAGTGTATGTCAATGGCTCAGTAGCCCCAGTAGCTTCAGCAACATCTCTCCATGTCAAGACATCATCATCAAAGACCAAATCACATGCACCTTCTTCATCTTCATCCTCCATCCGTCCTAGTACCCACTCATTGGTATCATCTTCAACATTATCTAGGACAATAGGATCAATCACATCTTGGCAATCAAAACGCTCCCTAAGAGTTTGGTTATACTTAATATAAACCAAATCTTGTAATCTTTGATGTTCTAGCCTACTTCTCTTTTTAGAGTGAACCAAAATAAAAAATTAATGGAAAGATGTTAGAAACTACTAGACATGCTATCAAATTGAATGTATTGAGAAATCTAGTTACCTGCTCAAACATACTCCAGTTTCGCTCATACCCAGATGAGCTACAAGTTAAACTCAGCACCTTAATGGCAATAGCTTGTAACTTTGGAGTATGTGATCCAAAACTTATCCACCATTCAGCTGCAATTGAAGAATATGCAACAAATAATCAGAACCAAAATAGCAAATAACTCTCAACACCTCATTCAACTCCAATCCTAAAAAAACACGCTTACCAGGAGCCATTGTAGATCTCTTCCTTATGGCTGCCTTAATTCCAAAAAGGCCAGCAGCTCTCCTATACAGTGATATCTCATCTAGAGCTTTGTCTTCATCCTCTGAACTAGTGGACAACCTTTCAATACACCTGTACAATCCATCCATCACCTCTGGATCGTTTTCTACTTATGGGTTGCCATAAAAGAATTAAGGATTTAGGTAATGACCAGCTGCGTGCAATGGATGATGAAGTTGAGATTCCCATCGTCTATCAATGATAGAAAAAATCTCCTTGAACTTAGCTTCATCTCCCTTGAAAGAATTCCTGATACTTTCCTTGGCTCGATCCATAGCTTCATATATATAGCCCATCGCAGGCCTCTTCTCATTGTCAACTAATCTAAGCACCTTCACAATGGGTGCCATTGCCTTTAGACTGTAAATAACATCACCCCAAAAGGTAGGCGTAAGGACAATGTCTGCTACTTTTTTCCCCTTGGTCTCCTTGGCATTGTTGGACTTCAACCACTCATCCGAAATGAACATCTTCCTAAGATCATTCTTCAAATTATACAGCCTTTGCAATGTAAGGAATGTTGTGGCAAATCTTGTGACTCCGTGCCTAACCAACTCCTTCTTATGAGTGAATTGTCTCATAATGTTCAAGGTTAATGTGTGGTTATAGATGTAACCCACAAGAGATATTCCTCTTTTTATGGTCCTCTTCACTCTTGGAAGCTTTCCAATATCCTCTAGCATCAAGTCTAGGCAATGTGCAGCACAAGGAGTCCAAAATAAATGTGTTCTTGTTGCCATCAAGAACTTGCCTAATAGTAAAATCAAACTATTAGTAGTTATACAATACAAAGTATATAAATTATAAAAAATCTTAAAAATTAATAAACTAACTCTTACCAGCTTTCACATAATTACTCCCATTGTCGGTGATCACTTGCACCACATTACTCTCTCCTATCTCCTCAACAAAATCATCCAACAACTTGTGGAGTTTTTCTCCGGTCTTCACATATGATGAAGCATCAATACTTCTAATAAACATAGAACCCCTTGGACAATGGACCAAAAAATTTATCAAGGTTCTATTCTTCCTATCTGTCCATCCATCCGACATTATACTACAACCATAATGCTCCCTCTCTGTCACATGATCCTTCAACAATTCCTTAGTGTACTCCAATTCTTTTTTTAAGAGAGGAACTCTAGCTTCATGATAGCTTGGAGGTTTAAGATGCTTCCCATAATTCCCAATAGCTTCCACCATTAACTTGAAGCTTCTTGTGTTCAATACATTAAAAGGAATTGAGTTCCTACAAAGGAACCGCTCTATATATTGTATTGTCCTAGCTCTTGCTTCCTTGTCACAAGCATCGTTTATGCTTGTTTGTCTTGAAGCCTTACCCCCCAGATGAATGGATGATTCAGGATTTTTAAAATACAACAAGTCCAATGGACCTTTTGGTTTCTTGGCAGTGGAAGCTACTTGTGATGATGCAACTGACGTTGACATGCTTATAGGTCTTTTTCCACCTCGAATGGCAGAAATCTCTTCCACTTCTTCATGTTCCTCGTCAAGATCATCCATCTCTTTCAAATATGCCTCTCTTTCATTTTTTTGTTAAGGAAGGCAGCCTTAAGAGCCTCTTTAACATCATTTGGACACTTACGACAACTATCGCAGTCCCCTCTCACACCCATTTGATGTCTCTTAGCCCGAGTAATGCCACCCGTTGTTGTTTTGCCACAAAAATCACAAGTGACATGCTTTCTATTGTTGATGTCCTTCAAGCTGTTCCAATCCCAAGCAATGTCTTGGTTAGGTGCATTAGGCTTCAAGTGCCCAGGAAGTGGGGAAGGCCTAAACCTGGCAGCATTCCCTTCAACATTTCTTGCTGGAATTTCTTCAGCCATTGCAGTTTAGAATTTTTTTTCAAACCAGTCCCTTCAAACAGCCTTCAAACAGCCTTCAAACAGCCCTTCAACAGCCCTACAATACTTCAAAACAATCCCTTCAACAGCCCTTCAACAGCCCGCCAGAGAAGAAGAGAAGAAGAGAAGAAGAAAAGAAGTAGAAGCTCGCCGGAGAAGACAGAGTCTCGCCGGAGAAGACAGAGAGCCTCGCCGGAGAAGACAGCAGCTCGCCGGAAATGGTGGGGAAAGGCCGGAAATGGTGGGGAAAGGCCGGAAATGGGGTGGGGGTCGTCGGACAGTGGGTGGGTGTCGCGGAAATCTACTTGTCGGAGAAGAAAGAAGCTTCGCCGAAAATCTGGGATTCGCCAGAAATCACTGCGGGGCGCCGGAAATGGTCGAGGAACGCCGGAAATGGGGTGGGTAACGCCGGAAAGTGACTGGGTGTCGCTGGAAACTAGCACCAGAGCAGTGGGAAGCAGTTACAGTGAATGAGATTTGAAATGGTGGCTGCTGTCTTCGAATAGGGTTTTGCAGAAGGGGAGAAAGCTTCAAAACACCATAAATACCCTTTAAAAAAGGGGTTTCAGAGGGGCAAAAGAGGGAAGGCCAGAATAGCGGCCATTTCGCGCCGCGACGGCCCGCGACGGCAGCCCCGCGAATCACGGCGCTATTTCCGCGATTTATTTCTTCCCGCTACACACCACCGCGTCGCGCCCCACCTCCGCTCCGCTCCGCTCCGGCGCGATAGCGGCCGCTCCGGCCGCTATTGATAACTATGATTTATACTAATAATATTTTTTACAATGTATACTAATTAATAATAATTTCACATATAATAATTTTACATAAAAGGAACAAGTTATGAGACATTAAAAAAAATAAAAAAAATAAAGGAAACAAATCCTAAGAAATAGTAAAGTACAACAATGGAATTTTGAAATCATTTTTTTTATTATAATGCTCAAACAACTTGAAAGCATTGTTTAGCAAGAAGCTTACCGTTTTTGGTGTTTGCTTTCCATTAACGTAATGACCATCATATATGAAACGCATGACTTCATAATCAAAGTTCCTTTTATCACAGAAATCTTTGAATACCTTACGAAATTGAATGTTCTCTTTCACCCTGAAGAACAATCGACGCCCTTCCTACACTTCAATTAATCAAGGCAAATACTGGTGTGTTAGAACTCCAAAACCACTCAACTCTTCATATTAATTAAAAACATATATGGACACCATTATAATTAAGGCATTGAAAAATCGTTTATTTCATTACCACCTATGATGCACAGATACAATTATAGGATATGATAAGTGTCTGATATTGCAATATGATTATCATTAAAATATATAAGATACGACACATGTGACATATATACATATATATAAATTTCATAAAACAATAAATTTGAAGTTGCAATCCTAGATATCCAACTTAAAAACAATCTTTGACACAACTAAAAGTTTGAATAATAGTCTTCATAATTGTTGTGTGGTATCTATCATCCATTGTAGACATGCAGTCATGCACGATGTTTCAATACTTGATGAATATAAGAGCAATTAGTAGCAATCATATATAATATATCTGTATTCAAATATAAGCATCAATGAATTTATATTTGGTGTATTAAAATGCAAGGAAATTTTCTAACTATATCTTAGTTGATACCATCTTAATTCTCTTATTTAATAGAAATTTTGATTATTAATGAAGAAAAACACAAACTTCCTAAACAAGTTCTGACGTACATCACTGAAAAAACATTCATTTTTTCAAATGAAATCATTGACATTAACTAAAGTTTAACCATTTTTGTTAATTAGTGTAAGTTAGTGTAAATTTTTTATATATTTGATGATGGAGATAGTAATTAATATAGAAGGAAGAAAGATTGTTTTATCATGTCAATCTTTAGGCAGAAGATCTCTTAAATTGTACAAAACTAAAGGATGAAGGTCCAACAGTTTACCATAGATATACTAGTAATAACTACATTATCTAGGTGCATTCTAATTAGTTAATAACCACTCTTCTTTTTTAATTTAAAAACTCTACAAAAATTATAGCACTCCCATGCTAAGAGAAGTAGAGAACTCCTATATAGGTCCTGCATGGACCCACAAATTAATTAACTAATGTTTCTATTTTAAATATTAATTTAAATTTTGATTTTATTTATAATTTATATTTTTGTCAAAAATTTAGAAACATATTAAGCAACTGATAATAATAAAATTAATATTCAATAAAATAGAGTTAATTAAAATTTCTTTAAATTTACATTAAACAAATTTCCCATGGACAGTGATTCAAAATTAAATTTATTGATTGAAATTTATTCATTTTTATGACAATATTTTGAGTTAAAAAACTATTGATGGAAATTTACTCATTTTTATGGAATTTATAGATTGAAATTTATACATTTTATGAAAAGTATAGATTAAAGATTATTCATTTTATTGCTTATTGTTTATATATAACAAATTAAAAATAAAAGATAACCTGATAAGAACTTACCTAAAAACTTGGTGCTTATTTAAGCACCCCTGTTGATGGCAACAGGGATTGGGGGCGGGTTTAGGTCTCCCTAACCCCCTGTGAAAGTCAAGGTGGTTGCGAGGTGGTTGCGAGGTTAAAGGAGACATATTTAAAACCATGTAATCCAAACTCATCCCCGTGGGTTTAGGAAAACCCAAGGGTTTCACACTTTACTATATTTTTCATTTTTATTAATTCTAATAACATAAATATATATTTTCAATAAAAACCATATATATATATATATATATATATAATACATTCTAATCTAAATAATATCTGAAAATAGTCCTAAGAAATAATGATAAACTTAAGAGCTAATCATATTTTAAGAAAAATATATTAAATCAACCTTATTATTAACTATTATTATAACTAAATTAGTTAATTTTTATAACGAGCGGGTTTGGGAGGCAGGTCTTTGTATACCCAAACTTGTCCCATTGCCATCAAAATTGGGTCGGGTTTTCTTAAACTTAGTCAAAATGGATTTCCCCCATCAAGATTAGGGCAGGTGCAAGTAGGTACTTACAGGTTTGGGTCCCATTACCATCCGTAAGCACCCCGGCTAAGAACCCGAGTTCTTCCAATATGATTGGATTTTTAGCAAGAATACCTAATTGTTAAGAACCATAATAAGTACTTTCATTGGAGATGCTCTAGGAGAAGAACATTATTTCTGTGTGAGATGCTTTGACGTTGGAAAAGGAATATGATACCAATATAATTTTTCAAATATTTTCTTTTTATATTGACGGTTAGTGTAAGTGGTAACCTATTAAACTCTAATATCACAGAGAGAAAGGAGCTTCTGCGCCCAGTACCTGGTAGCTTGATTCTCTTCTAATTTTTCAAAAATATGCAGTTGAAATTTTTTCTTTAGTTATCAACTTACCATTCTGATTAAGGCTTCAAACTTGTGGTCTATTTAGCAGAAAAAGGAAGCCACTAACAATGACCAAGATTTTATTGTCAAATTTCAAGAGACAAATGGTAATGGCATCAAGACTACAAGACTATATCTTCATCTTGTACTAACACACAAGTATAAGTGCATCATAACATATATAATGCATATAGTTCTAACTTACAAACACTGTAATGTAAAATTATAGTAAATATAATATAATTATTTTATAGATTTTATTATTTCAATTGCAAGCTTTATTTCTTGCTGCTTACTCTAAAAGCTGTGTGTGATTTTACTAATTATTTCGTTTACAATGTTAGTTTCTTGGAAAGAGTTGGATTTGGCTTGTAAGTTAGGGTGAGCCTAAATTTTCTGAAACCTTTTCCCTTCTGAGAAAGGTAAAAAATCTATCCCATTTTACTCCTTCAAATGCTATCAGCTACTCTACTAAATTTAATAGCCCAAATTCATTTCAGAATTAACTGTGTAAACATGCTGAATTAAAAACTACTTGGACCTCTTTCACAATTCCAGTTTAGAACTAAGCAATCTACGTGTTGATCTTTACAGAAGAAAAAAGAAAAGAAATAAAGCAATATAGTAGAAAAAAGACCTGATCTCTGATTGCAAAATTGACAGAGGTAATTTCAGTGGCCGCATTGTCTATGGACTTTCTCTGATCGTAATTAGCAGCCATAATTTTCTGCAAAGAGAAGGGGGAACCCAGTAAAATTGATATTGAATCATTGAACATAATTCATGTATATGCATGCTATCCTCCAAGAGGAAACTTTATTTAAAGAGAATCAAATATGTATCATTTCAACCAACCATCCGAATCAAACATGTATATGCATATGCATGTCTAACCTAATCTAACTCTAACCATACCATTTACATTAGAACATATGTGAATGATTTTTTTTCTTGAAAAAATGAAAATAACCAAGCATCTATGATTTATCTAGTATATCATTCACATATTATTCATTCAAGAAATTATTAAACAGAACACAGACACTACATAAGAAGCACATGGATTCACTTTGTTGTAAGTGGTAACTCACATGACAAGGAACATTTTCATGTAGAGAAAAGCTGAGGAGTTTTAGAGATTAAAAAAAAAAAAAGAAACACTAACCTTCTTAGTTACTACAGCGTGGTTGAGGAGAAGAATATTTGAGAATGGGAGAATGTGAGAATTAGTTTGTATCGGTTGAGTTTCTCAAAAGAAGTGACGTGGCACGATATCTGTTCTTGGATTAATCTAACGGTGTGTACAAGTTCAGTGACTCTGACTTGTGTTCTGCTCCAAATTAATGAGTTGTTGCTTTCAAACTGATTCAAGATAGTATTTGATACGATGGCGACACACTACTGCAGGGGAATCAATTCCTTTTTCATGCTTCTTATTCTTTCTATTTCTGCTCTACCGGTTTATTTAAATTTTAAATTAAGTAATTTTTTTCAAACAATGTTTATTTATAAACAATTTTTATTAAAAATTATTATTAAAAAAATATTTTGTTTGGTCATGATTATAAAAAGATATTTTTTTGCAATAAATTGGTATTTTATTTCAATTGTTTAACAATTTATTTAAAAAAACTAAAAAATAACTTTTTTAATTAAACTATTTTTATTTTATTTTTTAGCTTATATTTTTCTTTCAAATTACATAAACATCTTAAAAATTTTATTAAAGCATTTTTTTCTTTAAAGAAACTTAAACTCACCCGTTATCAGCTAATTATTTGATTCCATATTGTGATTATGTCTACGTTATAAATTAAAAATATTTTTTATTAAAATATTAAAAATCATAAAAAAATTAATTCTATAGAAAAAAAGACAGAGTAAGTATAATTAATGTCCGTGCTACCAAAAAAGAAAAAATATTCTCTCGATTTCCTTTTTCTTAAACCTTGCTTCAATTTGTGTGCTACCATTTAGGGCATTTAGAATGCAGATTTTTTAAAAAATTATTAAAAATTTAATTTAATTTTTTTTAATTCTTATGATTGATGTAATTATTTTAAAAATTATTTCTGGAAAACTATAATTATTTTAAAAATTATTTCTGAAAAACTAAGGTCATGTTTAGTTTGTAAATTCTTTAAGAAAAATAAAAAACTATTTTTAAAAAGTTAGAAAATAGAAAAAGTGTTTATTTACAAAATATTTGAAGAAAAGTTATAGAAAACTAAAAATTGAATTTTCTATTTTTCTAAAAAAATAGAGAAGTATTTAAATCTTTTTTTAAGAAAACTAAAAAAATGGAAAAGTTTTTCAAGAATTTTTCTAACTATTCCAGTAAATGAAAATTTTGGAAAACAAACAAAAAAAATTAATTTTATGTAACTAAAAATAGTCTAAAATTCCAGGTAATTATTCTTATTTATAATTCTTATTAAAATTTTGAATCATAATTCCTATCTAATCCAGAAAAGCTTTATTTGTTAAAATAAAATCATACGTTAAATATAAATTTATTTAAATATTTCTTAAATATTTAAATTGACATACAAAATTATTATAAATATCAAAATGATTAAAATTTAAAAGATTTGTGTTATTTTCTCAAAAACATTTTAATTACACCAAAAATATTTATAATATTCTTATAAAATATAATTATAAAAATATAATTCTTAAGAAATATAATTTATGAGATTCAATATCATATATTTGTACCAAACAATCCGTTATAGTTTCTATCTGTTGAGAGGATGTTTTCGAAGATAAAAAGAATATCTTGTTTCAATTTCGAAATAAATGAGAGGGAAAATCAATGTTTGTTTTTTTATGTGCATGTTAATATTTATATGATTTAATTTAATTTAATTTTTCAGTTTGTTTTTCTGTATTTTTATTCACTTAAACCTTTTAACTTTTAGTTATCTCATAAGTTTGTTTTTATAAATAATAACTAGCAATAGAAAGAATTAACAAACAAAGAATTTGACTCCCAAAAAAACAATAATAAATTTATGGTGCATTGTGTAGTGTAAAATTACAAGATAATGAAATAATGAAGAACAATTATAAGATAGATAGAAACTGGTAAGTTAAGTTGTAAATTGACAACCCAGATTTAAATTATAGAAAAGATCCAAACACATTTCATGCCCTCCAGGTGTTTTATTTTTTCAACGTAATTTTTGAGGCACAAAAGTTATAATATATGGACAGCTGCGACCAAATCATCATTATTATACATATAGTAAAATTAACCGTTTAATATATTTAATTTAACAATATACTATATTAATTATGTAATAATTTAAAATCAAATTTTAATCAATATAAATTTATATTTTTAACTAAAATTTAAATACATACTACACCCATTTAAATTTATAGCTATTTATTATTTTGAGTTTTTAATTAAAATTTAAAACTTTTAAATTTTTAATATAATACATAAAAAATTAAAATTAATACTTAATAATTCTAACTTTTAATATAATAAATATTTCAAAATTTATTATAAATTAAAATTTTCTACTTTTAATATAGTAAATACATTTTTTAATTAAAATTCTAACTTTTAATTAAATAAATAATTAATTAAAATTTAATTTAATTTAAATATTCTGAGTTACTATATTTATAAATTGAAAAAAATATATATTATTAACCATCATTCTTCTTAGTTACTATAATTAAATTTTTATTTTATAATGTAATATTAAATATTATATTCATGTTTTCAAATTTGTTTATAAAAATGATCTGAACCTTTATTTTATTATCTTAAAATTACATTTCACTTTTTCGTCTCTTTCTTCCTCTAAAATTCTAAAAATGTAGAGCTTTCTTTCCCCTTAACTCCAATTACTAATATGTGATCTTATTTATATATATAAAAAACTTACTTTGTTTTTTATATTAAATATTAATTAATTTGACAAAGAGAAAGAATATGTTGCTAAATGGTCTAAATTTTGGTAAAGATGACTAGAAAATAAAATTCAGAATAACTCGCATGTGGAATATTCTAAATATAAAATGCAAAAAAGATTTAATTAGAACTGACATGGCACTAATTGATCAAAAGTTTCACACTTTTAGCAATTAACATCTTAACAATTTTAAAATTTTATTTCAAAATAATAATATTGATATTGTATTCATCTTTTACAGAACAATTACATACATGCTTCTATAGGAAAAATATTGCTAATAGTTTCAGGAATTTTAATCTATTATCAATATCAACCCCTAAACCAAGGAACAATAAACATGTTGAAGACAAAAGTAAAAAACACGAATCCAACAAATTCAAACTATCTAACCAATCTTCAGTATGACCGGTACGACAAGATAAATTGTATAAATATTGACCAAAAGCCTACAAACAAGTCAAAGCCTCTAAACATAGATTGCAGCTTGACTGCATAAACAACTCAGGACACATATTAAATCATGAGTTAACTGTAAATACTATCATTTATAATAATCAAAGTAAATCATTTATTATTCTTAATAGTCCGACGTTAATAACCATGTATGGGAGGAATTTCAAATCTTAGGTCCTCCGTTTTAACATTTTTCCTTCTTCCTTTTACCCTTTGTTCCAAATGATTAAAACTAAAGTCAAGCAACTGAATTAAAATTAACTTGAAACAAACGAAGATACATATCCCAAAGTAACAACTAGATAGCCGATTATGCTATCAAAAGATCATCTAATATTACTTATGTAAATATATAACTTAATTAAAAATTATTGTAAAACAAAAACTTATATTATAAATTTGATATTAAAACTTATTAACATAAGTTAAAAATAACTTATTTTAATAAGTTACATCAAATAACTTATTAAAATAAGTCATAAA
This sequence comes from Clitoria ternatea, assembly GCA_037962975.1. Classification (NCBI taxonomy): domain Eukaryota; kingdom Viridiplantae; phylum Streptophyta; class Magnoliopsida; order Fabales; family Fabaceae; genus Clitoria; species Clitoria ternatea. The sequence continues at coordinate 272,878,374 of CM075669.1, read as the reverse complement.
CAACTTAAGAGTCATAAATTATTTTCTTAAATTATTTATAATTTTTTCCAAACTCACTCAAAATAAGTCTAATAAAGCCATCAATAATCAAATTCTAATGTCGAGGAGATTTCACCAAAGCCTTTGAGAAAACGTTAAAAAAGAGTTTGGATTATTTTAATTCCATCCCCTTCTTTTCTCCATTTCTTTTCCTCTCTATCTCTTTCTACATTTTTCTTTCATTAACATTAATGATGAGACTCACACCTCAACCCCTGTCTTCCTCTCTCTCCAAATGAACCTCCCTAGTAACCAGAGAGAATCCCAACTCAAAAATCTTAAGCCACACACTTCACTTAAAAATTTTAAAATCTTAATTTGATCTATAACTTCACAAAATGAATTTTAAGTAAACCCTTCTAATCCAAAATGAATTAAAATTAATAATTTTTTTTGACAAATTTGAACCCTAAGCCAAACACTTTACTTAACTTTCAAAACTTAAAAAATGACTTTTATAAATGAATTAAAATTAATAACTTAAGACAATTTTGACATTTTAAAAATCTCAAACTGAGGGATAGGATCCATAAAATTTTAAGGACAAATTTGAGGATTTATTTGTAAAAGATTTCAGTTTTTGATGAATTGTAAAAGTAGGCAAGTGTGTTGGAAAATTCAACGGCATCTATGAATTTATCTAAAAACTGGTAGATATCCCTCCCGGAATAATAACACCAATATATGAATTTATCTAAAAGTTGTCTTATACATGTAACATGGTATCCCTGCGGGAATTTATCTATTATTATATGTTCTTCACAAAGAAAGAACAATATTTTCGGCAGTAGTATATACTTTTGAAGTGAATACCAAATTCATTATAGAATGTTTGACTCAATTCTGATACCAATTCTACAATGCTACATTGGAAGGTGCGACCAAAAAAATTGCACCCCTGCAAGAATCAGAAGAAAAAATCAATTTACAAGGAACTTACAGTAGAGGTAAAAGTGCTAGATCAAATTGTCTACAAATGCCGGAGACTGGATAGTCCTTAAAAGCTCCCTCAAATTAGCCAATACATGGCGTGGTCCCAAACTCTTGGCACCAATGAAATTCAAAAGCTGTTCTACGTCCTACAATCAGAAAAGCGCAAGAGAAAGGAACAATAAGTCAAGCTTGATTACCATGGATATTCTACAGTATCATATCTCAGCTCAGACAAGCACACCTCACAAAAACAATGAACAAAGAAGAAAATAAAGAGAAATTTTGCTAACAAATATGGGAGACTGCAAATGCATTTTGCATAATTGAGATACTCTCTTTGTTCCTATTTAACTATCAAGAGAGATAAATCTAATTTCTATTTAACTGTTCACTTAGGGTCCATTCCATAGATATGATAGGATATGATAAACAAATGAAATAGGATAAAACAAGACATGATATGATAAGGGTTGAATAAGTTTTTATCTTGTCTAGTGTTTAGTGTATACTACAATAAGTTTGGATACACTCATTATTAATATTATTATTACAATAATAATATAATAATAATAATAATAATAATATACACTCCATAATATATATATATATATATGCACATGTCGTTATTCTATTCTAGCCATTCATAACCCAGCTTTTCTTCATAATAGGAATCACAAAGTGCCAACATGATAGGATAGACAACAGGATAAATTTATTATAAATGCTGACGCAACAAACACAAGATATGATAGTTTATTCTATCCTGTCATCTTTATCTTGTCCATCAAATAGACGCCTATAGTCTCAAAGCAAATAGTAATCTCCGCCCACCCCCCCCCCCCCCCCCCCCACACACAAATAATACTCAAAAGAGAGAGAAAGTATGATACATAAAGAGGTATAACATAGTTTAATAAATGAAGGGTAAAGAAGGAATTTTAGTATGCAATTAAGACAAAATGGTTGTATTCCTTGGTTTATGTAATTTTTCTCTAGGAAGAGTTAAATAGGAACAAAGGGAGAAACATAAGTCTAAGCCAATCCACCTGACAACACCAATGCAAAACTAACAGCCTGTTAAAATAAATCTCAATGATTTTGGGAACAGGATCACCTGCATTTGGGTCCAGCAGTTAAAATCATATGGTCTTCAAAAGCTTTGAGGTAATATTCAGAGCATTCAGCATGTAAATAATTATTTAGAGAGAAAATTTCCTGTCGTTGAAAATTCAACTGCAGAGACAATTTTTTGGAAGGCATACATTTTGAGTTCTTAAATGTTTCTTACAATTCAACCATCTCATGTAAGCAAAACTCAAAAACGGAACTTTTAATATCTCATGCTATGAAACAAACAATGGGTTTGGTAAATGAAAGGCTGAAGAAAAGTTAATAAGGCTGGAGGAACACTCCACACCTCCAGTAACATTACAGTAGGCTATCTCTGCTGGTAGTCAAATGGAAAACAGGCAAACAGCCAATCCAGCCTCTATTCATTACACAGAGAAAAACACATCCAACATGTTGGAAGTTGAAGAAGTTCATTAACAAAATCTTAGCTAGAAAGGTATTCAGTGTGACAGATGGTAACCGAGTTGGTAACCATGGACAACACAAAAAATTGAAGTGCGGAATTAGTACAAAGCAAATATAAATAGATATATATACCTTGTTTAGTAAGAATACAGCATAAGCTGCTCTTGTAGTCTCTTGACCTTCTAAAAAAAGGGGGAATTCAACATTTTTGGCATTTGTTAAAGAAATGGTACTGGATGAAGCTTCAGATGATGTCAGCTCTATTGAAGGTGCATTGTCAACAACAAATGAATGAGAGGCACCTAACCGTAAAGGATATCGCAAAGGAACTTGCAAGTATGAGGCTATGAGTGAAACGGCCTGCAAGAAAATCAATCTAGTAAAGTATATTTCAATAGTTATTAGGTCAATAAATAGTCATCCAAATGAGATGACATAACATGATAAGATAAGAGAAAGAAATGACAATCAAGTTTGCCATATGCAAGATATGTCAAAACTTACATGTGCAACATATCCAAGGGCAGTAGCAGACCTCTGAATATCCTTTTTATCAGTGAAAAAACTCATTTTCCTTAAAGATGCCAAATTCAAGGGAAGACCCTGAATTGTTAAGGATCCTTGATTAACAACTGGTTTTAGTACAGCAGAAGTCCCTGGGTAATGAAAGAAAGGCAACTTTTAACAATAAAATTCAGAGAAAGTGACACTTAGAAATGTAGTGACCATTATCCAAAATTTGGAGATAATTTGAATAAGCACAAGAGAAAATGACAAACTAGACTTAACATTCAGTAAATCAGTATGCTCTTCTAGGGTATCATGCGACATTGTAAGACGTTAATTGTAATGTAAAACAACAATTAATTGGATGAATGTTGAAAAAGTTTGTGAGTTGATTAGTGATATTTAATTTAATGGTTACAAATTACATATGAAATTTTGAAGAGAATAAAAATATGAAAATGCACAACAGAATCCTAAGAGACCTAATGTTTCATTCACCTTGCACGCAACACCTCCATATAGTACAGTGATGTGGTTCACAAGTTATAGGCTCAAATATTATGCTAAAATCCTAAAATACTGCCTTTTGTCCAATGAAAGGGAAAGAATGAAGTGTCAGTCTGTCAGATAAACATATCCTATTGATTAAACAAGATGACAGAACATGTTTCTTTGGTTTGGCAATAACTCTAAATGTTCAGCAGAGGAGAGAAAATGAGATGCATATGAAGTAAAAAGATGATCTCTTTTCTATCATTTGGTCTAATAGAAAAGCAAAAGATAGAAAATAGTGTAGTTTCCTTCCTCTTGTTCAGTTTTTTGTTCTAAGAGAAAAAAAAGAAGGAAATAAAATATATTGTGGCAAAAAGACAAGCATATCCTCTCAAAAAAAGAATTACTTATCCGAAAACAATAATAGTCTAGTCATGTTAAATTCTTTTTCTCTGCCTTTTTACCCTTTTGGTCTCAGCACCTCTCTCCTATGTCAGGTAACACCCTATTGTCTTCCCCTTCCACCAACTAGTACCTAGCCAGTTCATCTTCATTGTATTTGTTCATTTCATTATGCTCTCCAGTCTCCACCCCATTTATTCCAATGAGTCAGATCCACACACGCTCAAGATTTCAACATGCCCATCCACCTTTTTTTCTAACATTTTACTTTCAGTCAGGCACAATGTTGCATGTGTTGTATTAGCCTAGAATGGGAGAAGTGGGTGAATTATATAGAAAGAATGAAAGAATTTTTCCAGGTAATTCAAACAACCTGGACCCTCACAATAAAACTGGCCTCCTCAATACCTTTCTAGATCCAACTACCCCTATTCATATTCTGCTCCTTAAGCTAACAACTACCAACAGTTATTCTGCCACTAGTAACAGGGTGTTAATTACCAGTTATACCCTTCTTTCTAGTATAGACCTTCTCAATTGGAGGTTTCCTATTATAGTAATATTAATATATCAAAGAGCAGCAATTACTATTGTTGGAGGCTCTGGGGAGGATAGGAAAAGTGGCACCATGGATCGTGGTATGTGAAGGTGTAGTTGCTGTCCTGTCACAGTTGACACTCACCCACCCACATCATAAAGACAAAGAGGAGTAGTTGTCACTGTTTATTTTTTCTCCTCCACCAAACAATAGAAAACCAACTTTTTCATCCAGTTTCTCTCTCATTTTCTTTTCTCCTGAAATCTACTATTGATGATAAAACAATATATAGTTTAAGGTAGCTGACATGAAGCAAAACTAATGCAGAAGCATCAAACAAAAGAACAGGACATGAGGCACATTAGGCAGATCAAGTACAGAACAAGACTCCAACTCAACACAACAGCCCACTTTAAGGAAGAACTAAAGTTTTTTTTGGTATAAGCTCAGCTATTTCATACTTTAGGGATACTGTACACAGGAAGGGAAAAAAAACTAGTATTGAGCTAAAAATTACCTGCCAGGCTACCTAAGGGATATGCTTCAAGCTCTTGCTCTTCTGCTGGTCCAACTGAAACCTTTACGGCATAGAGCGTTGAAATTTGAGATGTCATGTATTGTTGCCGCTTCCTTAACATCTTCTGCAATTTTCTCAGACGAACGTAACCAGTTTCTTCTGATAGTAATCTACTTGATTCCTATAAAGATAACATCATCAGATTTCCTGCTATAAATAATAGGTGTAAATATGACATTTCTTTTACCCCCAAAACATTAAATGACGATATTAACTTTTCAGATTCAGCTAAATAAATTCATCAATGATATTTCATAGACTAACATAAAAAAGAAAGCTTTTAAAAAACAAAGACATTTGAAAGGAAACAATGAGATCATTTCTACTCTTCAGAACACATAAAAGGTTATCCTACTCTTTAAAATGATAACTCAAAAGTTATAATCTAGGAACAAAAATAAGAATTCAGAAAAATTGCAAATTTAAAACATTGACACTCTTGATTCTAACTTGTTCCCAACTTCTAATAGAAGATCCTTCTATACTCTTCCACGCATCTTACTCAAAATGTCAACCACAGTGGTAGACAAAAGGTAAGATTTAATTCAATCTAAGCATATCCTCCCAATTTTGAGCCAACATTCAGAAGTCTCTTCAAAATTGCAATTAAAAAAGAAAGACAGAAACTTACAGAGACTAGCTTGTTACATGTAGTTATTTCTAAGTAAAAACAAGAGACTATATCCACTGGAGAATACAACAAAAATTCACCTGGAGATTTTTGCTGGCTACAGAAAGAGAACCCCCTGCCACCAAAAGTGATTGCAATGCACCACTAAGCTGCTCCTCCTGCTTGCTAGCATCCTCCTTTGCCAGTCTAGAACGCATAGACATCTTCTCCATCATCATTTTCTTCGATTCCAATTTCTGACGCATTTCCTCAAGTTCATTTAACCGACCCAATGATTCAGCATTAACCTGCTCACAAAAGTTATTGCCCGCTAATACGCGGGCGCATTAATTAGGGGCAAGTATAATTGTGGGGGAAAAAAAGCAACCATTGACCAAGACTTTGATGTTGCTGTTGTCTGAAACCAATAATCAGTGTGAAAAAGAACCCCCAAGGTGCAAACAAAAACTAAACCATGTAACAAGACTGAACTGGTGTCCTAAAATAAAATCTTTGCGGCCTATTAAATCAAGTGCATTCCCCTTTGTGGTTTGTTCCGATATCATATCATGGATCTCATCATCTTGGCACTTTTACCAATAAAGATCCAAGATGCACAATAGCAGAGAAAGAGTCACGATAATGCAATGATAGCAAATCTACCCTGATCCACTCTGATAAAATATAGAACGCAATCATCAGTGCAAAGTCAGGGAAAATTATTACTCTTAAATCTTCTTGTAACAGGTAAATATGCCGCATATTAAGCTACATAATTATTTCTCCTTATTTTGAACAAAGAGAGCGGTTAAGTAATAAATACTTCAATTAGAACAGAAGAAAGTGCATCATCAGAGACAAGACGTGTTCACAAGATAACCAAAGGAAAAAGAAAAAGAAACTGAAAGATAAACACGTCAGCTTAATTGGGCTCTCCTGTCCTTTTCTATAGAACGTACCACCCGCAAGGTAACAGGTAAAATTAAAAGCATAACTACCCACGCAACCAGGTGCATTATAGATCCATTTTCAACAATGTTTTCCATTGGCCTGTTGATAGTCTAGAAACCAGCTCCTCTAGAGTGCTTTCCCCGCACTTTAGATGAAAAATGCATTAATGGCCATAGGTTAGAAAATCAATACTTGAAATTCTAAGAACCTCAAAAGTTTGTTATACATATTCTTGTATTTTATCACAATCTCTACCATTGCTAATCAATGATATTAGTTCACTTTATCCTCTAAAGTGCAACTTTCTCACTTAGAGGAGCCAAACCCAATAGCCTAATGCAACTATCCTGTTTTATCAGGGTTTGAGGCTGATAATGCTAAGTTTAGCACACAAGTATGGCATAAGCAGAGATAATCACCAACGAGATCATAAATTAAAAAAAAAGATGGCATGGTTATGTGTAACTAAGTGTATAAACCAGCAATATTAGGAAAGATTAGTAACCTAGAAAACCTAACGGCCAACTAGTTTATTTTAGTAAAATGTGACACTCTTGATATTACTCATTCCAATCCTATTTATAAAATTTTATTTGATTATATCAAACAGATTAAGAAAAAATGTTAAAAGTAGTTAATTTATTGGTTTTTAAAAAGCTATCATCGTCCAATTTTACCCTCATTTAAGCAAACTCTTGTGTTATATTAATTGCAAAGAAGATAGGAAGTTCAATAATTATGAAGGGAAACTAGTTGTGACCCTATGGATCTCCTAATTATGAAGGAAAGTACTCCCTCCGTTTCTTTTTATCTGTACACAAATTAAGAAAAACAATTAATGTTCTTAGATTACAACATTTTTACATCTACTTTCCTACTTTATCCTCGTCTTAAATTAAATCTTTATTAATGTTTGTTTGGTCATTCTTAGGTGGGAGTATAACAGGAAAAAAATAATAAATGAGTTGTTGAAACTAAAGAGGTATATAAAAAGGAACAAATTTTTTTTAGGAACGGAGGAGTAATAAATAAGAAAACAAATAGGTCGCTTCTAATATGTGATAAATGCATATATATTCCACACCATGAATTAGCCTCATCCCCAAACCCATTTCATTTTGCAACTATTTTTTTTTTCAAATCATACAAATAATGTGATTTCATCCCCTACACGAGTCCAACCTCTCGTTCTCTTTTTTCTTTCATGTGAATACAATCATTTAGTTTTCTTAGTGAATTGATGAGATTCAACTTCACTTACTTTCACAATGAACTCAATTTCGGAATTTCAAGGAAAGCATAACATAAACCCTTCTTTAATCATTGAGCAAAACCTAAAACCCTACCTGGATGAGGGAGTCGAGATTCTGCTGAAGGATTCGCTTTTTCTCGTTGGCTTCTATGAGTGCGGAAGAGAGACTGGTCAATCTCGCAAGATCGTGCTGGAAGTCCTCCCACTGGATAACCTTCACATCTTCGGGATCAGTGGCGACCCTCCGCAATGAGAGATTCGGGTTTGGTTCCATGAGGGGTCGAATTCATCGTCGTCCTCAAGAGGATTATCACTCTTCGAAGCTCATCGATCCCTCTCCTCTTTAGTATCTCTGGGAAACGGCTTTGGTTTTTTGGGGGAGAGGAGAAAATGGCACAAGACTTGCGTTTGAAAAAGTTGCAAGTGTTGGGTTTTCTTTTAGGTTGGAAAAGACAAAATAAACTTATCCCATGGCTTAACCTTTGGTTAAGTAGGTTAAGCCTTCATTTGTTAATTAATTGGAAAATAAAGGTAATAATTAATATTCATATCTTTTATATTGTTTAAAATAATTAATATTTATTGGTCAAATTAAAATTTGATTGATTTAAACACGTTTTATAAATTTTTTATTCATTTATTCACAAATTTAAAAATAAAAATTTATGAAAGATAAATCTCAATTTAAGAAATTTTTTACTGAGAAATGATATATAGTCTATATTTAAAATATATAGAGTAATATTTTACATTATTCTATTATTTTATACCACTTAATAAATTTGCTATATTTTTTAAAGAATATTATTATATTAAATTATAAAATATTTAATAATGTATTAAATATTTAAATAGATATATTTATTAAATAATATTTATATTCAATAGTTACTATTATTTAATAATATATCTTTAATAAATAAATTACAATAAAATATATTATTATCAAAAGTATATTTAATAAATAGATTATTAAAAATGTATAATAATATTAATTCGGTCTTGATACCAGTGCCGAGGCAAGGACATCGTTTCATCTGCACTTCTAAATATTATCGATTCAGCAGGTAAGACATCGGGCTGACTAGAGCGTATAGATACTCTCCCTATACCGGTAAGCCTATGTTTACACCTAGCACATCAGATATGCATATTCTCCACATCGGAACATCAGTAAACAATTGTAAGTGGTTTTGGTAATGACGCAGTGATTCCAGTCCCCCATGACGAATCTCTACTCTCGAAGGGCACGCACTCTGTTGTTTAGCCCATACTCACCTCCCACGCTGATTATATATATATATATATATATATATATATATATATATATATATATGCCCATACCCCGACAGGACAAAATGGATATTCTACACTCACGAGTCCCACCACTCGAGGATAATCAGGTTTGTCCCCTGGTCCAATTTGACCCCATCACTCTCCACGCTCACCTATAAATACGTCAATTGTATACACAATAAGGATCTTCGATCTTCTTTTTGACACATATTCATTACATACTTATGCTCATTTTACTATCTTGTTGTCATTCATCTTTTACATTGTCACTGACTTGAGCTTCGGAGAGTCCTTGCAGGTGACACCACCTTCCACCCTCTACAACGTGAAGGTCTGGTGTGTAGGACCTCCAGGACAGCAAGACCGGTCTTCTCCCACTAAGATACTGGATCATAATACCGGATACTCACTGTACCGATATACAAAACATACAAATCATTGACTTTTATGACTGGTCCCACACCAGATTGTAGACCCTGGTCCAGACCAGTACATTGGAACGCCTAGTGGCACACGCTAAAGTTATTCCCACCTCTCATTTTTGAAGTGTTGTCTTTACCATGGAAGGCAATGGAAGAAATATACAAGATGGATATGTGGAAGATATCACTGCCCAAGAGCAACCAGTGAGTAGGCGTTTAGTTTTTGAGTCGCCTGGAGGAAGTTTAAGGAAAATGGTACAGGTACCCGCAACTGACCCATGGGATGAGATGATACGAAAGCTGATGAAGGAGCTTGTAGAGCTGAAGCGGGAAAAGAAGTTTATGGAGGAGAAAGTAGTGTCTCAAGTTGAGGAGACTCACCACACGGCTGAAGGGAAAAAGTCTGCCAGCCCCCAGTATTCACAAATCCCCACTTATGAAGAGAAGGAGCAAATACGTGACTCGGCCGAGGGAGCCGGTGGAAGAAGATGGGAGCCATTAATGACGCATGGGGCTTATAGACTTAACGTCCCATTTTCTCAAAGGTTGATGAATGTGTTTATCCTGAAGCATTTGTAAACCACTCAGCCTCTCCCTATTGGGAAGTATAGCGGAGAAACTGACCCCGCTAAGCACCTAAACGCTTACGTGTATGAAACCATGTATTTGGGAGCAGACGAGGATGTCATGTGCAGGATGTTCCCTCGCACACTAGTGGATGATGCTCTCAGTTGGTTCAAGGGGCTACCTTCAGGCTCCATTGACTCATGGGGAGAGATGGCGACAACATTTATGGATCACTTCGTTATCTTCAGGGATGTTCCCAAAACCTCTCATACCTTGGCCCAGATCAGGCAAGGGGAGCGTTGAACTCTTAAAGATTTCTTGAAGAGATTTTATAAAAAGGAAGTCGTTGTTCCCAACTTGGCAGAGGCATTACAGCTGCACATTGTGATAGAGGCTTTACAGCCGAGCTCCGTTTTTGCTCTATCCTTGGCGAAAAGCCCTCCTGTGACTTTCAAGGATTTTAGGAGGAAGGCGTCCAAATATGTTGGCATTGAAATGCACTTGGAGGCCACAGCGGCGAGAGGGAAGCCACCAACACCGCCTCAGCAACCACGGAGGGATAAGGACAGATCGAGGTTGGAACGCATGGAAAGACTATTCCACAGTAACAGCCTCAACAGCCCTGTATCCTAGCGTCAGGAGAAGCGCGTGAATGCATTCAGTAACTATGCACTGTTAAATACCAAGTATTCGTAGATCCTGAGGAAGATCGGATGGCCAACACTCAACGTATACGGGGTCAGGAAACCACCCCCTATTCGAAGGCACGGGAACCCGCAGAAATATTGCTGATTTCACGAACAGAACGACCATTCTATGGATGAATGCCAAGCCTTGAAGAACACTGTTGAAACTCTAATGCAAGAAGGCAAGCTCAAGCAATGCCTATTTAAAGAAAAATCTTTCGATGAACTGGACCGGATAGAGAAACGGAGAAGAGATCACGAGGACGACGGCGATGATGGTCGTACTCCGGTCAGAAGATTCACAGCTGCTGAAAAACAAAAGGGGATCATAATTGGTGAGCCCACGTAGCAGAACGTCATGCCCCAGCAACAACGTCAGTGCCGGCGTGAGGTCATTGATATGATAGCCGGAGGCTTCGCCGGAGGAGGAGCGTCTATCACAACCAAGAAGAATCATCATCACATGGTTCTTTCATTACAAGGAAAGCCCAAAGACAACCGCCCCTTCAGAGACGGCGTGCTGGCACCTGTAATTTCCTTTTTCTGATGATGACTTTGACCCGACGATCCCTGGGGGTGACGACGCGGTGACAAAGACGTGAAGAGAATACTTGTTGATCAGGGGAGTTCCTACGACGTTATTTTTTATAGCTGCTTTAAACGCATGAGATTTAATGATTCTGATTTACAACCTTATACGCAGAATTCGACGGCTTTCAATGGGGAAAAATAGCCAATGAATAGGTACCTTGACACCCTGATTTCTTTTGAGGGCGAGCCCAGAGCCAGAACAGTGAAGTCTAGAGTATTGGTGATCGATGTGGAGTCACCGTACAACGGTATCATAGGCCGCCCAACACTAAATGCTATGGAAGCCATTGTTTCAACTCTTCACCTACTCATCAAATTCATAGATAAGGACAACCATGTGTCTTCCGTAAGGGTCAATCAGGAGATGGCTAGGTACTGTTATAATCTGAGCCTTAATATGGTGAAGCTGGAAGTATTTAACAAGAAAAAGAAGATGAACAACGGAGGAACTACGGTGGGGTCTGTCAGTCTAGTCAATCTGGACCTTAGAGCGGAATTGAAGATTGACCCGCTCAATCCATCGAAGCACACGCTGGATGGAGGTTCCAAGGACGTCGTCATGGGAAATTCCCTAGAGAAGGTCACTTATATAAACGACAAGCTGGAGCTAGTCATAGAGCAGCGCCTGCTTATGTTCCTTCAAGAATTCAAAGACCTTTTTGCATGGACTGCATCAGATATGCCTGGGATGGACCCTGAGTTCTGTTGCCACAAGCTAGCTATTTATCCAAAGATGAGGCCGGTTGCTCAAAAGAAACGGAGGTTGGGCCCGGAGAAACAAAAGGCGGCCTGTGAGCAAATAGAAGAATTGCTGAAGGCTGGATTTATTAAAGAAATCCGCTATTCTTGATGGCTATCCAACGTAGTGATGGTCCAGAAGGCCAACAACAAGTGAAGGATGTGCACTGACTATGTGGACTTGAACCGTTATTGCCCAAAGGATCTGTACCTTCTCCCAAACATAGATTGGATGGTAGATGATTCATCTGGTTATCAGTACTTGAGTTTCATGGACGTATATTCAGGGTACAACCAGATTTCAATGTGGGAAGAGGATGAAGAGAAAACAGCTTTCATCAATGACCGCGGTGTTTTTCGCTACACCGTCATGCCCTTTGTCTTGAAAAACGCTGGAGCCACTTACCAGCGCATGATTAACAAAGTGTTTAAGGGCCTACACACTAAGTTAGTGGAAGTATACATTGACGATATCATCGCCAAAACCCCAGCTAGAGGTAACCATGTGGAAGATCTACGTCAAGTGTTCCTGCGCCTGAGGTAATACAACATGAGGCTGAACCCATTGAAGTATACCTTCGTTGTCCCAGTTGGAAAGTTCCTGGGTTTCATGTTGACTCAGCGCGGTATCAAAGCCAACCTAGGGAAGTGCCAAGCGATTCTTAACATGCAGAGTCCAAAGAACTATAGGGAAGTTCAATCTCTAAATGGCAAAGTGGCAGCCCGGGCGCGATTTATACCTAAAATGGCACATAGATCACTTCCTCTGTATAAAGTTTTAAAGAAATCCAGGAAATTTGAGTGAAAACAAGAACAGGAGCAAGCTTTTCAAGAGCTTAAGGAGGTGCTGTCTAAACCTCTGATATTGGTGAAACTTGACCTCAGAGAAATGCTCATCTTATATTTGGCGATTTCGGATGAAGCGTTAGGAGGAGCTCTGGTTAAGGAGACCCCGAATGGATAGAGGCTAGTATACTTTACAAGCAAAACATTGCAAGGCACGGAGAGTCGGTACCAGAAGATTGAGAAGGCCGCTCTCGCCATTGTTTGGGCCTCTCGTCGCCTACGACCATACTTTCACGCTCACCCAATTATGGTAAGAACGGATCTGCCACTCTGTTCTGTGCTAAGCAAGCCAGACCTCGTGGGGAGAATGATTAAGTGGTCAATCGAGATTTTAGATTTTGATATCTCTTACGAGCCACAAGTAGCAATAAAGGCCCAGGTGTTAGCTGATTTCATAGTAGAAATGCTGGGGACAGATCCAACAATGCTCCGATGACATTGGACCATTTATGTAGATGGTTCTTCAAATAGCAAAGGTTATGGAGCAGGAGTGATGGTGGAAAGTGATGATGAAGTGCATCTGGAGATTTCTCTTCGCTTTAATTTTAAGACATCCAATAACTAAGATGAGTATGAAGCTTGCCTTACCGGACTACGAGCTACAATCGACGTCGGAGCATCCGAAGTCACCCTTTGTAGTGATTCTTAGTTAGTGATATCGTAAATCCAGGGTGAATACCAAGTCTGCGAGCCTCAACTGCAGTTGTATTTGAATTGTGTGAAAGAGTTGAGGGAAAGATTCTCAATGTTGGAGTTTAAACATGTGCCATGAGAAGAGAATATGAGGGCGGATATTCTGTCTAGGCTAGCAAGCATCAAACAGCCAGGGAACACCACGACGGTGGTCCAAAGCACACTGACTTCACTTAGCATCCCCCTGTTCCCATCTCTAAACATAATGATTAATGCCTTCAATGAAAATTCATGGGTTACTCCATATGTTCGTTACTTGGCCGACGAATAGCTACTCATCGACAAGAAGGAGAAAAGAAAAATAAAAAAGGGAATTGCCATATTTCACCATGGTGGAAGGTGTCCTTTTCAGGAGAGGATTTTCAGTACCATATCTCCTTTGTTTGGGTGAAAGTGAGATACAAGGAGTGATAAAAGAAGTACACGAAGGGCAATGTGAACACCATGCCAGAGGAAGAAGCTTAATGAGAAAAATTCTCAGGGCTAGATATTGGTGGCCCGCAATGAAATAGGATTCCATCGACTTCGTCAAAAAAGGTGTGATGCTTGCCAAAAGTTCTCCAACCTTTATCATACCCCAGCTGAGGAACTCTTTACATCGGTTGTGCCATGGCCATTCTACCAGTGGGGTTTGGATATCTTAGGACTATTCCCAACTACGCCTAGGGGCATTAAACACCTAATTGTGAAAGTTGATTATTTCACTAAGTGGATTGAAGCGGAGCCAGTGGTCCACATTACTTCAGCCCGAACTCGTCGTTTCATGTATAAAAACATCATAACATGATTCGAGGTTCCAACACGAGTCATCACGAACAACGGCACCCAATTCACGGATAGAAAGTTCATGGATCTACTTGAGGGATTGGGGATAATCCAAATATTTTCGTTCGTCGAACACCCATAGACCAACGGTAAAGCCAAAGTAGCTAATAGGGAAGTACTGAAAGGGTTGAAGAAATGCCTCAGAGAAGTCAAGGGCGGATGGATAAATTAGTTATGTCACGTCTTTTGGGCATATCGTACAACACCTTATTCCTCCATAAACGAATCACCATATCATTTGACTTATGGTGTGGAGGCGATGATACGGATGGTATTGCAAACTGCCTCTGCAAGGGTGGCATATTTCCCTGAGAAAGACAACAACACTAATTTGGCGTCAGAGATGAATGTAATCCAGGAGCTCAAAGAAGAAGCGTTCGTTATAGACTAAGCTATTAAGGCCAAAGTCACCCTCCATTATAACAAACGAGTCCAACTCAGGACTTTCAGTGTTGGAGATCTGGTTCTGAGAAAAGAAAGTGTGGGAAATAAATTTGCACACCAAGGCAAGTTGGCTCCGACATGGGAAGGCCCCTATAGAGTATCTGAGGTCACTGGGAAAGGCTTATACCGCCTGGAGAATCTTGATGGCTCACCGATCCGCAACCAGTGGAACACCCAGAATCTGCGCATTTATTACAGCTAGTTGGTAAGATGGCGTGTACTCTTTTTTCTTACTTGGGTTTTTCCCAAAAAGGTTTTAACGAGGCACGACCCCAACTACGCTCTTCTTGTAACTCATACATAATTTAATGAGAATTCATTTATGACATATGATGCATTTTCACCCTTTTTATTTGTTTTGCCATTTTTAGTACAACGTCGTTGTGTGAAAAGATCCTTAGGACGAATGATCCTAACTACTTATTCTGTAGTTGGTGATGCAACTCCTCAAAAGAATCAAAGGGTGAACCCCGTTTTGAAGACCTAGGCGCAGTAGGGATTGTTCCTTTTTCAAGTCCATACCAAACCCCAGGAAATAGGCGCAGTAGGATCAGACCTTTCCTAAGGCTGTATCGAAGCCCGTTTTGAAGACCTGGGCGCAACCCCAGGAAACGGGTACAGTAGGATCAGACCTTTCTTAGGGCTATACCCAACCCCGTTTTGAAGACCTAGGCGTAGTAGGGATTGGTCCTTCTTCAAGGCCATACCAAACCCCAGGAAGAGGGCACATTAGGATCAGGTTTTTCCCTGTATCAAACCCCTCTCGAATGCCTAGATTATAGGATTGAACCGAACTCCAGGTATGACTAGTAGGTTTGACCGAATGTCGGTGAAGGCCCAATCATTATTATTGAGGTATATCTCCCCCAAGATAGATGATCTCAATCATATATTCTGTAAATTGATGATGTAACTCCTGGCGAGGATAATTCCCATCATCATCCTTATGACGGAAGACCCAATCATCACCCTTATGATTGAGGTATTCTACATACAGGACGAAGGCCCAATCTTGGCTCTTATGATTGAGCCCGCTCTATGACAGGGCTCTTACAAAGCCAATGTGAAAGTATGTTTCAGCAAATTTTATAGAGAATGGATAACTCCCCTCATCTTTAATAAGTAAAAGGCAACATCCTACTACGGACTCTCTTCTCCTAGCACACTCACACTTGGGGACAGTGTTCATACATGTGACTCTCCGTTCTATATTTTGTTAACTTCGAATCTAATCCAATTGATTTGTTTTATGATACCTACTGCAACTTGATCTTAAGCTATCTACCCAGAACGGCTTAACGTATTTTACAAAGGTAAAAATTTCAACAAGCTCCTCAAAAAGACTTAAGAGTTATGCGTTATTTATCAGAGGCAATATTTGAAATCAAAATTCCATTCATTCAAGGTAAAGTTTGTATAAGCAGTGTAGTATTTAATTAAAATCAAAGCTGATCCCGGCACACAACAACACAAATGAAAGGTAAAAATTTTAGGGACTGAGGGCTGGTCTTCCTTCCGGCCGGTCTCTTCTCCTTTGTTCTCCTGCCCAGCTCTGACTTTGCCTTTTTCCTCTTGAGCGGCTTCATCTCCAGCCTTGCCATTGCTTGTCCCTTCACCTTCGCACTCACGAGTGATCGAAACCAAGAGAGAAGGCCCCATGGATTGATCTTTGGGAAGAGAAGGCAATTCATATATAGTGTTGGGCGGATCCTCATGACATTTACCAACAACAGCGATGAGCTTTCCCCCATGAAACTCGTAGAATGGATTAATACCATTCAGATTAAGTTCCACTCCAGGATTATGATAATTTATTTGGCACACAGCTAGCCCAAAGGAATCCTCAGTGATTTGAACACAAATTTCAGCCGCCTTATCAGCTCTAGCAACTACAGCGGCCAACTCCACCCTCAATGCAGCGTCATCATCATTTGGGCTCAATAGTTGTAAACTTTAAATCTCCATGAGCAGCTCCTTCTCCCTCTGAGCCCACTTTTTGGCATGCTTCTAGTGACTGTAGGCTTTGGCCTTCAGTTCCTCTTCCAGTTTGGCCGTCTTCTCCTTTTTGGTGTAAAGGCTCACACCAAGGTCAGAGGCATTCTTCTTCTACTCAGATAGTTTACCCTTCAGGTCCTTCACTGTAGCTTTCTGAGCTAGGGTTTCCGTATGCATGCGTTCCCCATATTCTATCAACTTCAAGAGGAGATCTTCAGATAGCTTAAGAGCGGCTTTGTCCTTTTTAGTAGCAAGGTTCAATTGTTCCACCTTACTGCTTAGCCTATTCACTTTGACAGTGTCGTCGGCTAGCAGACTTGGCGATTGAAGAAGTCCAAAGAGTTCAGCAATTTGCCACCTTCCGGCCTTACAAGCATATTTAATTTCCTTTAGCTCGAGGGTAGGCCTGAGCTTGTACATCGGATCTGGAAGCGAGGCCAGTGTGGGACCCTGGTAGGAGAGATAAGGAGTCAGGAAGGAGGCTGTGGGAGTAGTGTTGGAAGTCGAAGGCTGGAGGACTCCAGAAAGTATTCCTCGATGGAGTTTGGCGGCGACCTCAGCTGCGCCTGATATCTCTACAGCCTTTCCTTTGGAAGCGCCCACCATTTCTGAACCTCCCAGAGGTTTTTACTTTTTCTGAGGAGGAGAAAATGAGATATTTATTCCTGCAGCATTGTTCTTTGTCTTCCTCCTTTTCTCCCTGGCCTTTGGTTGTTCTTCAGCTGGGGCGGGATTCATTGATCCGCCAACAGTTAATGGAATCTCACCATCCGCTGCAGAAGTCAGGATGATGGACTCAGAAAGGAACCTTGAGGAGTTCCTCTTCGCTTGGACATCATTTTTTACCACATTAGATTTTCCACCGGCCTTCAGAGACTTCAATTTATGTATGCCGGAGGATATGTTTTCTATTTCACCTGCATAAGTAAAAACATCAGACATATGGTAAACAACTAATACAATTAGAAAGAGCGATTAAACAAAGTAGTAGGGAATTACGTAAGCATTCATTCCGGATAAAATTCAAACTCAGGAGGCGCCTGTAGGAGAATGCTTTGTTTTGAGTAGTGTAAGCTTCCAGAGCAAACAACACTACCGCTGATTCTGGAGATAGTTCGGCTTGCTCCGTGTAGTAGGCTTAGGAGGTGAGAAGAAAATGTTTATGGGTCCAGCTTAAAGGAAATCTATTCAAACCTTTATTCTTCTAGAAAACTGGTTTGTTGGGTTGAATCTTTATCCTGGTATAAAAAGATTTGAAAAACCACCCATTCACTTTGGCTAAGTTGGTGAAGGATTCAAAATTAACGAAAGAGAAAAGAGTCTGGAGAGTAATCAAACTAACGCCGCCCTTCTTATTGGTCATACGAACCACTTGGGTATAGTAGAAAAGCATGGCTACTGTAGGAGTAAAGTTGAAATAATCTCCCAAAACTTTCAGAGCCTGGATTAGCCCCCAGCCGTTGGGATGAAGCTGAGAGGGCCCACAATCTAAAAACCTCAGCACACCCATCTGCAGCTCTGTCAAAGGGAAATGAATGCCAAGGTGGTGGAAGACGAAATCGTGCATATTAACATAATGGTTGTCTGGGATGACGTGACATATCCAATCTGTAGGTAGCAGCGCAAGCACCATAATCCTCTCTTTTAGCCTCTCTTCAGCATGGACCCAGAATCGTTGTTTGATTTGGGCTCCATCCTTCCTCGCATGGTGAGAAACCAATTCCTTTACTTCGTCGGCCACCCAGCAGTAAGGATACTTGGCCTGTAGATCCACCCAGTTTATCCGATGTGTAACAACGTTGCATAGACCCTCAGCCATTTTCAGAACCACTTGCTCTCCAAAAGTTCCTTCTCCATACATCGTGCGAATGACATGGTTGAAAATCTTTGCTATACGATAAAAGGTTATATCGTCAAAAAGGTAACAATCATTACTCACCTCGCTATCGAAAGAGCGGCTATACTCAGAAGATGATTCTAAAGAAGGAATAACCACCCTCTGCCGTGAGTAAGATCCCTTTTCCAAGTGGCGTGGCTCGGATCTGGAAGAAACCACTGGGATTCTCCCCCCTTGGGAGCTAAAGGTACAAAAAATGAGTCTCCCCCTTCTAGGATTAGGGTTAGCGCGATTCTGTCTAGTACGTATACTTGCAGAATGTGAAAAAAGAGGAAGAAACCAACAGAAGAAGGGAGTGTGGTTACCTAAAGTATGGAAAGGCTGTAAGAAAGAAAAAGCTTCACAGAAATCACAGTAACAGTTCTTTTCAGGAAATTTCAGTAGAGTTTAGTTAACACTTGAAGCAATGTAGCCCCTGAATTTTGCTAAGTCTCTCTTATATAGGTAGTGGAGTGGCTATGATGGCCAACTAAGAGTCATGTTGCTTACCATAAAATGCACTATTTCAAAGGACAAGCAACACTATCATTTCATGATTGAGCTGGCAAAAAAATGTGATGATCCATTGAAAGTTACGATTTAGTGGGCCTAAAAATTTGAATTTCAGGCCCATAATAGCTCCAGCGATGGTTATCAAACCAAGCAATTAAAGTTATGATAGCTCACGTGTTAATAGCCTTAATTGCCCATCATTAGAGGCGGCTCAAGATATGGAAGTCACGAAGACTTTAAGGCGACAGCTACAAGTCCCAAAAACTTTTAAGATTTCGCCCCAAAAAGTATTAATAACCGGAGTCGTACTTCATAACGTCTAAAATGATGCAACTACGGATACCATGAGTCTGATATCAATGCCCTTTTGAAGATAGACATAGCTCATATGAACAACTCTACCAGTCCCTCACACAAGCTAGGGGACAAATAATCCATTCTTGATACCAGTGCCAAGGAAAGGACATCGTTTCATCCACACTTTTAAATATTACCGATTCAGCAAGTAAGACATCGGACTGACTAGACCGTATAGACACTCTCCCTATACCGGTAAGCCCATGTTGACACCTAGCACATCAGATATGCATATTCTCCACATTGGAACATCAGTAAACAATTATAAGTGGATTTGGTAATGACGTAGTGATTCTAGTCCCCCAAGACGAATCTTTACCCTCGAAGGGCACGCTCTCTACTTTTTAGCCCATACTCACCTCCCACGCTAATTATATATATATATATATATATATATATATACATATATCATAGTTATCAATAGCGGCCGGAGCGGCCGCTATCGCGCCGGAGCGGAGCGGAGCGGAGGTGGGGCGCGACGCGGTGGTGTGTAGCGGGAAGAAATAAATCACGGAAATAGCGCCGCGATTCGCGGGCCGTCGCAGCGCGAAATGGCCGCTATTCTGGCCTTCCCTCTTTTGCCCCTCTGAAACCCCTTTTTTAAAGGGTATTTTTGGTTTTTTGAAGCTTTCTCCCCTTCTGCAAAACCCTATTCGAAGACAGCAGCCACCATTTCAAATCTCATTCACTGTAACTGCTTCCCACTGCTCTGGTGCTAGTTTCCAGCGACACCCAGTTACTTTCCGGCGTTACCCACCCCATTTCCGGCATTCCCCGACCATTTCCGGCGCCCCGCAGTGATTTCCGGCGAATCCCAGATTTCCGGCGAAGCTTCTTTCTTCTCCGACAAGTAGATTTCCGCGACACCCACCCACTGTCCGACGACCCCCACCCCATTTCCGGTCTTTCCCCACCATTTCCGGCCTTTCCCCACCATTTCCGGCGAGCTGCTGTCTTCTCCGGCGAGGCTCTCTGTCTTCTTCGGCGAGACTCTGTCTTCTCCGGCGAGCTTCTACTTCTTTTCTTCTTCACTTCTTCTCTTCTTCTCTTCTTCTCTGGTGGGCTGTTGAAGGGCTGTTGAAGGGATTGTTTTGAAGCATTGTAGGGCTGTTGAAGGGCTGTTTGAAGGCTGTTTGAAGGGACTGGTTTGAAAAAAAATTCTAAACTGCAATGGCTAAAGAAATTCCAGCAAGAAATGTTGAAGGGAATGCTGCCAGGTTTAGGCCTTCCCCACTTCCTGGGCACTTGAAGCCTAATGCACCTAACCAAGACATTGCTTGGGATTGGAACAGCTTGAAGGACATCAACAATAGAAAGCATGTCACTTGTGATTTTTGTGGCAAGACAACAACGGGTGGCATTACTCGGGCTAAGAGACATCAAATGGGTGTGAGAGGGGACTGCGATAGTTGTCGTAAGTGTCCAAATGATGTTAAAGAGGCTCTTAAGGCTGCCTTCCTTAACAAAAAAATGAAAGAGAGGCATATTTGAAAAAGATGGATGATCTTGACGAGGAACATGAAGAAGTGGAAGAGATTTCTGCCATTCGAGGTGGAAAAAGACCTATAAGCATGTCAACGTCAGTTGCATCATCACAAGTAGCTTCCACTGCCAAGAAACCAAAAGGTCCATTGGACTTGTTGTATTTTAAAAATCCTGAATCATCCATTCATTTGGGGGGTAAGGCTTCAAGACAAACAAGCATAAATGATGCTTGTGACAAGGAAGCAAGAGCTAGGACAATACAATATATAGAGCGGTTCCTTTGTAGGAACTCAATTCCTTTTAATGTATTGAACACAAGAAGCTTCAAGTTAATGGTGGAAGCTATTGGGAATTATGGGAAGCATCTTAAACCTCCAAGCTATCATGAAGCTAGAGTTCCTCTCTTAAAAAAAGAATTGGAGTACACTAAGGAATTGTTGAAGGATCATGTGACAGAGAGGGAGCATTATGGTTGTAGTATAATGTCGGATGGATGGACAGATAGGAAGAATAGAACCTTGATAAATTTTTTGGTCCATTGTCCAAGGGGTTCTATGTTTATTAGGAGTGTTGATGCTTCATTATATATGAAGACCGGAGAAAAACTCCACAAGTTGTTGGATGATTTTGTTAAGGAGATAGGAGAGAGTAATGTGGTGCAAGTGATCACCGACAATGGGAGTAATTATGTGAAAGCTGGTAAGAGTTAGTTTATTAATTTTTAAGATTTTTTATAATTTATATACTTTGTATTGTATAACTACTAATAGTTTGATTTTACTATTAGGCAAGTTCTTGATGGCAACAAGAACACATTTATTTTGGACTCCTTGTGCTGCACATTGCCTAGACTTGATGCTAGAGGATATTGGAAAGCTTCCAAGAGTGAAGAGGACCATAAAAAGAGGAATATCTCTTGTGGGTTACATCTATAACCACACATTAACCTTGAACATTATGAGACAATTCACTCATAAGAAGGAGTTGGTTAGGCACGGAGTCACAAGATTTGCCACAACATTCCTTACATTGCAAAGGCTGTATAATTTGAAGAATGATCTTAGGAAGATGTTCATTTCGGATGAGTGGTTGAAGTCCAACAATGCCAAGGAGACCAAGGGGAAAAAAGTAGCAGACATTGTCCTTACGCCTACCTTTTGGGGTGATGTTATTTACAGTCTAAAGGCAATGGCACCCATTGTGAAGGTGCTTAGATTAGTTGACAATGAGAAGAGGCCTACGATGGGCTATATATATGAAGCTATGGATCGAGCCAAGGAAAGTATCAGGAATTCTTTCAAGGGAGATGAAGCTAAGTTCAAGGAGATTTTTTCTATCATTGATAGACGATGGGAATCTCAACTTCATCATCCATTGCACGCAGCTGGTCATTACCTAAATCCTCAATTCTTTTATGGCAACCCACAAGTAGAAAACGATCCAGAGGTGATGGATGGATTGTACAGGTGTATTGAAAGGTTGTCCACTAGTTCAGAGGATGAAGACAAAGCTGTAGATGAGATATCACTGTATAGGAGAGCTGCTGGCCTTTTTGGAATTAAGGCAGCCATAAGGAAGAGATCTACAATGGCTCCTGGTAAGCGTGTTTTTTTAGGATTGGAGTTGAATGAGGTGTTGAGAGTTATTTGCTATTTTGGTTCTGATTATTTGTTGCATATTCTTCAATTGCAGCTGAATGGTGGATAAGTTTTGGATCACATACTCCAAAGTTACAAGCTATTGCCATTAAGGTGCTGAGTTTAACTTGTAGCTTATCTGGGTGTGAGCGAAACTGGAGTATGTTTGAGCAGGTAACTAGATTTCTCAATACATTCAATTTGATAGCATGTCTAGTAGTTTCTAACATCTTTCCATTAATTTTTTATTTAGGTTCACTCTAAAAAGAGAAGTAGGCTAGAACATCAAAGATTACAAGATTTGGTTTATATTAAGTATAACTAAACTCTTAGGGAGCGTTTTGATTGCCAAGATGTGATTGATCCTATTGTCCTAGATAATGTTGAAGATGATACCAATGAGTGGGTACTAGGACGGATGGAGGATGAAGATGAAGAAGGTGCATGTGATTTGGTCTTTGATGATGATGTCTTGACATGGAGAGATGTTGCTGAAGCTACTGGGGCTACTGAGCCATTGACATACACTAGGAGGAGCAAAAAGGGAGGGAGCACAGCTGCTGCCCCTTCTACTTCTAGGAAGGGAAAAGAGGTAATTCAAGAAGAAGAGGAGGAAGAAGAGTTTGACGATGAAGACACTGCATCGGAGGGGGAAGAGATCTACCTAAGTGGTGATGAAGATGATGCAGCAGGAGATGAAGAGCCAAACCTTGAAGATGAAGATGATGATGCATATTAGGAATTTAGAATTGATTTAGGATTGGAAACTAAAAAGGAACTTGAAGTTTGTTAACTTGGTTAATTGTCTTTTAGTTGCTGAAATTCCATGTGTTCATTTTGTGACTTATGTGATAACTAATTTTATGTCATGATATGTTTTATGTTAGTCCAAGAATGTTATTATGATTTGAAATTTTGAATATGATTGTGTGGCTTTAAATTTAATTTTTGTGTGATTTTTTTTGCATATATATGTGTAGAAAATATAGGAAATATTTATATAGTTTATTCAAAATAGCGGCCATCCCGCTTTCCGCTATTCCGCTATCCCAGTTTTAAGGGCGGCCGCTCCGTGTCGCTATTTGGGATTGACAAGTATGACATATATATATATATATATATTTGCCCATACTCCGACAGGACAAAATGGATATTCTACACTCACGAGTCCCACCACTCGAGGATAATCAGGTTTATCCCCTGGTCCAATTTGACCCACCACTCTCCATGCTCACCTATAAATACGTCAATTGCATACACAATAAGGATCTTTGATCTTCTTTTTGACACATATTCATTGCATACTTATGCTCATTTTACTCTCTTGCTGTCACTCATCTTTTACACTATTACTGACTTGAGCTTCGGAGAGTCCTTGCAGGTGACACCACATTCCGCCCTCTACAACGTGAAGGTCTGGTGTGTAAGACCTCCAGGACGGCAAGACCAGTCTTCTCCCATTGAGATACTGGATCATAATACCGGATACCCACTGTACCGGTGTACAAAACATACAAATTGTTAACTTTTGTGACTGGTCCCACACCGGATTGTACACCTTGGTCCAGACCAGTACAAATATATTATTAGAAATAAAATAATATTAATATAAATACTTATTGAATGCAAAATTAATATATTTTAATAATATATTTATTATACATTTATTTAATACTATATTTATCATGCATTTATTTAATAATAAAGTTTAATGTATTTTAATATATATTTAAAATGCAACTCTTGTCAACTTTAGTATATTGATTGGCCAGCAACCAACGTTTTGTGTCTTTATGATAGATTTAGTATATTGAGAGGCTGAACTTTTAACACTAGAATCAAGTTAATCATTATGTATAGATTCTTAAGAATAGTTTCAGCTAAATTTTTCTAAAGGCAAATCGGATTGCATTTTGGGATCGTTGTGAGAAATCCGTAGGGAATTGGAGATTTTAGTCTTCATGAAAAAGCCTAGATAACTGAATAATCAAATTATTGAGAATGATTTCACCTTAAACGGGTGCTTGAGTCGAAAGATATGCATACTTCTTATTGTGGAATTTCGTAAAAGTTAAGTATTTATGATGACCGAAGATGAACAATAGTGACTCATGAGGGCACATGGTTTTAAATTGCGTGTGTGACTTAATCACGATAAATTAAGAATGAAAAGTGTGACCATGTGTTGATGGGGAGAATTAACTAAAGGAATACTAAGATTGAGTACTTACAGTAAATATAGAGTATTGTAACTTAAGAACCGAGGCGTTAATATAAATGAATATGTATACATGCTAATCAACGAATGATGAGATATAAGTAGTAGGGGTGTCCAATTTCACTGTTATCCGTGTGAACCCGAGCTATTCGATTTTAAAGGTAAGAATGGGTCAGTTTATAACGGGTTTTCGGGTAAAAAAAGGTCATTTAAACGGTTTATTGTGACTAAAAACGGGCGGGTTGGGGTTTAAAAAAATTAAACCCGATGATACCCATACTCAACCGACTGCTACTAGAAATATCATGCAGTTATTTCTCTTTATTGATTTCTAGATATATTGACGATACTTTCATTAAGATTAGTCTTTGTGTAGTCAACCTGAAGTCATACATGAGTTTATCATCAAATTATCATATTCTAAATGCATGTGTTAGATTTGAATACTTAATAACTTTTAAGCTTTTTTCTGGTACTAGTACAATCTATGATTAGAAAAAAAATAATCTAATAGAATTACTTCCTATTGCTTCAATGCTATGTCACTTTCATATTCCATAAGGCTTTGGTTCTAAAACGTAAAATACATCATTTTTATATGCAAGTTTTTGTTAACATTATTTTATACGTAAAAAGTGGCAAAAAATAAAAATTAAATTTTCCTAAGAAACTTAACCGAAAAATCTGACCGAAAAAACCGAGAACCGCACTTAACCAAACCCGACTAAACTGATCATAGTATTAGGTGAAAATGGGTTATTATTTATGTTTCATGGATAACAACGGGTGGACTCAAAAGTAACTGAATCCGACCGAACCCGACCGATGGACACCCCTAATAAGTAGGGATGGAAATGGGCCAGGCTAGGGCGGGCTTTGAAAGGCCTAAGCCTGACCTACATCAAATTTTATTAGCTCGTCATAGGCTTTTTTTAAGGCATGGTCTGGCCTGTTTGAAGGTCTGGCTTGTTTAAAAGCCTGTTTAAAAGGTCTGTTTATAGTGAGACTTTTAATAGGCCAAAACCAACCTAAAAAAAATTATGTTCCATTCCCTCCTAATTCTTTTTAATTGTAAACTTGTAATATTAATTTATATTATATAAATATAAATATGTAATATATATATATTATGTTATAAATATATTATATATAACTAATTAATAATTAATTTAATTAAATAGGTCGGCCTGTTGGGCTTCAAAGGTTTTTTAGAAAGCCTATGACCTAGCCTATTTAGTTAAAAAGGCATTTTCAAAAGCCTAAGCCTGACCTTCTAGACCGACAAGTCTAGCTTATGTAGGCTTTAAACAAGCCAAGCCATAGGCCTCCGACGGACGGCCTGACCTATTTCCATCCCTAGATATAAGCACAAAACTTTATAGGCTCTGGGTTACATAATAGATAAAGACCCTTTAGTACTTTTTTTAAATAAGAAAATTTTTTAAGTAATTATATCAACATTAACAAAGTCATTATAAATTCTAAACACATGAATCAAACATGTCATCCTGGTGTAAAGTATAATAACAAGCCACAAAATAATGAACAATACTCTCATAATCTCATGCTTTCCTTAAAAAAATCATTCTTCTTCCTACACCAAAGAAAAAAACACAAATTATCATAAAAAATGGTTTCTTTTAGCATTTTTAGATGCAAAGTCATTAATGAGAACATTAACATCATTAGTCCCTAACATATCATTTTTAATAGATAAAATTATCAAATCATTCAACCTCTCTTGTGACATTGATGATCTTAAGTAGGTTTTTATTAATTCTAACTTTGAAAAACTTCTCTCAGCAGATATTACAGTTACAAATATAGTTAATAAAATTTTGTAGACAATTAAGACATTTGCATAACATTCTGCTACTTTGATGAATTTGAAAATTCTAATGGCTAACATTATATCATCAAGTCAAGTCACTTTCAACACTTTTAATTTAGAAAAAAAATTCCAAATCAACCTCTAATAAATTGCCATGAAAACAGATAAAGTGAATTTTAGCAGAACATTCTTTTTGTTTATTAACATTAATGGTTTAACTTTTTTGAATTAAACAAAAATTCTAAAATATTTTCAAATATTGCTCGAGTCTAGTATTTAAAAAAGTGATAGACATGTCCACAATAACTAAAAAATAATTAACTCTAAATGATTCACTGGCTGATTGAACTTTTTCATTATGATTATTCTCATTAAATTGTTTTTTTCCTAATAACACGACGTTTTGCTAAAAGAATGAGTTCAACATCCATATTAAGTGCAACTTCTTTAGCAACATGCATACTAGACGCGAAGCCTTCAACTTCATACTTTCCAAAAAATAACAATATATCTTCTAATTGTTTTATGGTATCACCAATGCACATTAACTTAAATTGTAATTTCTTGTTCACCATATTAATAGAAAATAAAATATTATACCAAATAATCATGCCCCATAAAAATTTAAAGTTCTCAAATGCATTAACCAAACTCTCAATTTCACTTTTTGATATAGTATTATTACAAAGTGATCCGGGGTGACAACGGGACTGGACGAGGTCCTGAAACACCGCACCACGTCACCAATCAGACTTGGTGAGTCATAACTGGAGTCTGAGGCCATAGGTTAACTACGGATTTCCCCTTGACCCCGATAAACAACTGACAATCTGACAGCCAGTCAGATGAGGTATGGGCAACCTGACCCTGCAGATACTGTATCAACAGTAAGTTAGGAAGATGGTCAAATCACTTCCAAAACTAAAGGAAACACTATAAATACAACTCATTTATTACTAAAGAAGCTCTGATCTAATTTTTCTGTAAGTTATCTCCGTAATCATACATTGCCTTAGTAACTATACTGACTTAAGCATCGGAGAATCTTTTGCAGGTTCACCTCTGGTGTGGTCTTAAAGTACCAGTACAGACCAAGACATCAATTACCACCTTTACTCGAAGAACTTCGGATTCCCACTGAACTGAGGTGTAAAATACCGTACTTGTAAAACTGAGTGCAAGTGAGGTGACATCGGTCTGATAACTAAACTAAGGACTCCAGTCAAGTCAGATTCCAGGACAGATCATAAAGTTTATGTAATTCCAAAAAGTGAATCTTATTTGGGGAGCTTGAAATCTAATAGCTTTGATACTTTTAATTCAACTCTCCAATTGGAAATTAGGCAAAGATTTCATGATTAACTCAAAAACACGATCAAGAAAAATTTTCATCTTTTTGGTGAACTTGAAAATAATGAATATATGCAATGAACAATTCCAAAAAAAGAAACTACTAGAGTAAAGTTTGAACTCATGATTAAGTAATCTAAACCCCATGTGATTTGTTAATAATACACATCAATACTCTTAGCTAAAATGAATTCGATACTGCTTGTTTATTTAATATTTCTATTCAAGTATGTCAGGGGTCCGTAGAACTCTAGTTGCAAAAGAAAGGGGGAGTCCGTAGAAATTAATTTGCTAAGTCCGTACTCTTTCAAGCTTTAATGGATCAAGTCTTTTGGTTCCTTAAGACCTTTAAAAGATTGCTCTTCAAACCTCTAGAAGATTTACGACCTTTTGAGTTCTTGACAAAGGATCTTTCCTTACTCAATATGAAGATGCATGAACTTTCTCTAAACTCTCTAAAGCTATCATAAAAAAGGCAATCAATGGAAAAATTGAAGACTTCTTCACGTTGATTAAGAAAACTGCCTCATATCTCAAGATGTTAGAAAAATTGCATTTGGTCAGAACGAATAGCCTAAGGTTAACTGCTATTGAGTATACGTGTTTTCTCAAAGTACATAAGCAAAAAGGATCTTTTGTTGAAAGCTTTGAAGTTGCCCAGTTAAGGAAACTTCTCTGAAGTATGTGTCTGCACTCACTAACAGCACAATCTTCAAGAGACCAACATCCTTCGAAGCCAAACCAATGGATATCTTTTAGAAGAACTGTAAATACAAAAGGCTTTTGGAAACAAGACATAGACGCTGCTTAACTCAATACTTAAAGTTTCTCTTGTTTTCTCTTTAGAAACCAAAAGTCTGTAAGACTTTCCTTAAAAGTTTCTAAGTTCTTGTATTTACTACTTAAGTCCTTTTTATAGTTTTGCTTAGTGCAGACCGTGACTTATGGTAGTCTGTAGCTCAGTATACCTTGTAATCTTCTCATATCCTTGTATGTTGAGTTATTTGGTTGTAACCTTAAATACTCTCTTTACCATCACTATGTATTTTCTGGTGTGTTGCCAAAATTTGTTAGTGTTGGGAAACACTGTGGCCTGAAAAGGCTTTCATAAGAATACTTGGGTTTTTAGCAAGGAGTGGCTAGTGTTAAGAATACTTGGGTATAAGCCAGAAGTGGCTGGAGTCAAGAATACTTGTGCACCGGGGTAGTGCAAATTGTAAAAGCGTTTTACAATGGTGAAAATCCTTCAGGCTGAATGGACTGGACTAGCTTATGAGTTAGAAGTGAACTAAGATAAATTTTCGTTGTGTATTTTCCTTATCTCTCATCTCTAGTTTGTTCAAACTATTTTTCTCTTAAGCAGTCTGTACGTGAATTATTGTAAAAAAAAAAAGTTTAAGACTTATTTAACCCCCTTTAAGTCTAACTCTGTATCATCAGAAACAACTCTAACATAAGAGTGTGTCATATCATTAAGAATAGCATTGAGACTATGATAAGCACAAGGCATATATAATGCTCTCGAGTTTATTTCAAGAAATTGTCTTTGAACTCCTTGGTGCTTTCCATTCATGTTATAACCATTACCATAACATTGACCCCTCACATCATCATTATTAAGAGCAAGACACTTTAACATATCTTGTAATTCATTAAAAAGTCCTACCAAATGTATTATTTACTTTTAAAAACTCTAAAAAATATTCCTCATTTTTTATTTTATTACTTGACATATTCACACATCGTACTATTAAAATCATTTGTTTTTTATAACCTTGTCAGGGGTATAATCGAGAATTACAAGAAATGCTTCTTTAACGATCTTTATAATGGAACTTCTAACACTATAGGCTAAACGTGAAATTAATTCATTTTGAATTTTATGCCTAAGATAGTGATAATGAATTTCAAGATTTTGAATGCGTCTAATATGATCTTGTATTATCAAATCAAATTTTGCAATCATTCCAATCAATCCCAAAAAATTTCCATTATTGTCTTTATATAATTTTTTCATTAGATCCTCAAAAAGCCAAATTATTTTTAGCAAAATATTTCACAACTAAAAATATTTTTAGTAAAACTTATCACCAACGTTCTTTCTCTTTCATAGTTTATTGTTGTAAATTTTTATTGATTGTTCAATTTTTTTCAAATCTTGCTCTCAGTTCATTCTAAGGATTTTAGTTAGTCATATGTTTAACATTATTTTCATGTTATTTAAGTCTCTCGCTAATACACTTTCAATCACTAAAACCCTCATTTGCCAATGAACTTTTCTTATTATCATATTTGAACAAATTACAACAAAAATAATATACTCTATCAACATGTTTGGAATAAATCAACAATTTTTTATCACTATAGTCTCACTATTTATTAACTTTCTAGAATAATAGGCATATGAAAAATGTCTAAAAGTATAATCCAAAGGACAAATAAGATTATTTTCTCTAGTAGACTCATTTTTAATTAAAATATCTCTTCCCTTGTTATCAAAATTACCCTAGTTTTTGGGATCATAAATATCTATGAGAGAAATTAGTTGCTCTTCGTCAATGTCAGTATTTTTCTTATTATATTCATTTGACACATTATTAGGTTCACTAAAATCATTAACTCCATTATCATTTAAATGAATTTCACCATGCACAATTTTAATTGATTGATTTAAATTTTCATGAGAATCTATTTCTTTAAAAATAAATTTATCAAGATCTCGTCTTTGTTATTTATTAACTCTCCCTCTTGTTTTTTTTTTATTTTTTCACTTCCAGATGAAATTTTTTAGGAGGTATATTATGAAAAATAAATAAAATAGTAAATTGACACAAGAAAAGAAGTAAAGAACAATGGAAATAGAAGCTATGTTGAATACTCGTTCATAACATCACACGTATATGCTAATTCTAATGGCTAAAATTAAACATTTTAAGCATAAAATTAACAAATTAATATGAAATTTGAAATAATCAACCAATTAGTAATAACTGTTAAAAATTAAAAATTAAACATTCTTAACATTAAATAATAAAAATATAAAAAATAATTAAGTAATTGATAATGACTATAAAAAATAAAAATTAAGACCCTATAAACATAAAAATAACAAAATAATATTGACATGAATAAAGTTCCTAAATAATTTATATAACAACATAAATTACAACCAATTTTATGATTTTTTAATGTAATTGTTGCATGATTGAGAATGGTCAAAGTGAAAAAAATTATAGAAACAAAAGAAGAGGAAATAAGAAAATTTCAGTTGCAAGAAAAAGTAATTTTTTAATTAAAAATTTTAGAGCCAACACGAATTTGAACTAGGGACTTTAAGACAAAATTTGTGTAGCTTTACCACTAGACTATTCAAGTTATATTGAAATTTATTGATTTTTTCTTTCCATAAGTTAAATATTATTTATTTTGAGCCCCTATTAACAATGACAAAAAATTATCCTTGCTTCCAAGGCCCAAGGCCGACTTCTGTATAGTTAAATTGAAGGTGAATATATGACATGTTCCACTATATCATGGTTTTGTAATAAGAATGGTAAAGCAATTTGGGAATGAAATATATGACGCCAATAATGCAATTATGTTTACGAGAAAATGTCTTGAATGAGCAATAGTTACTTTTATATAATGCTCTAAGTGAGCAAGCCCTGAGTGATGGTACTTGATATGGTATGATCTAAGTAAGCAAGTGATTCGTGAGCATTATGTTATACTATCATGAGTTATAAGTTAACCAGAGTATATAAGTGTGACAACTATATTAAATATGGAATGGCGCTACCACTATAAGTTGTTAGTGATTGGCGAGATCCCTATAGTACGTTGATTTCAGGGATGGAATCTCAATTAAAGGGGGTGTAACATCCCAAATGTTAAATTTTAATTTATTTATTGCACGAGGTTCATTAAATATTACTAAAGATTAAATTAAATTTATTCAGATTTAATTAGGAATTTTCCTAAATTATTATAAATTAATTATAAGATAGTAATAAAATAAAGAGAATCGAATAATTAAATTCGAGTGAATAATTAGTCATTTTAATTTAGATTAAATGGTGGTGGTAAAATATAATTTACCATGTGGTAAAATTAAATTTTTATTAAAGAAAATAGAAAAGACAATTGCGAAAGGATCAAATTGCCCTTGTGGCATTAAATAGAATTTCACTCATTCTTCCATCTTCCTCGTGAGAGCATGAGAGAAAGAAAACGAAAGTTCATTTATTCCATGGCCATGAACCTTCAAGGTTGCAATTAAAGCTTTTTTTTTATAAAAATTCAAAATTGATCGCATTTCTGGAATCGTGGAAGCGAGGTGAGCATTACGGTAATTTCGATTTCAAGTTTTGTAACTTTTCTCTAAAACCTGAATGTGGCATAATCGATGGGGGTCCTTAGGTTTATTGTATTTTGATGCTTTTACATGAGAAATAGGTTGAATCAAGCCTGCAGAACTTAAAAAATGGCATGCGGTGTTAATGGGTTTTTGTTTCGGTGAACCATGGGTTGGGGACCGAGCGTATGAGGGTCGTTAGTCAAAGCGGACTTTAGAAACGAGATCACAATAAGTCGAGGTAAGCTTCAAAACTATTAAAGTTGTAATTAGAGTCATTTTGGTTTATGGAGGTTGGTTTCAACTGTTGAATTAATGAATCTCTTTCTTGGTTTATTGAAATTATAAATATTAGATGTAATCAGCACCAAGAGCAAGCATCAAAAGCGTGGAGTCAAGGTAAGGAGGTGTCCGAAGTCTTAATTAATGTAGAATGGTTAACGACTTTAATCAGTGTTTGGAAAAAGGCGTTAGAGTAGAAATTGAATATTTAATTTACTTATATGCATAAGTTATAAATTACATAATGGGAGTTATGATGAAATTGTGACATTAAAGTAATGAGAATAAAGAATTGAGATTTGTTTATGCTTATAATATGTGTCGTTAAAATGAAAGGATTGATGATAAATCATTAATAAACTTAATGGATAATGAGTATTAGAAGTATACATAAGCATAGGGATGAGTTCTCAGATGGTGAAGTATTAAGAATGATATTATGTGGAAAATTATAAAACTAAAAAAACTGTATCAAGTGGATAACTATGTACACGGGATTGCACCCGAGTGATGAATGTGAAACTATTATATTGTTAATATAGAAGTGGCATGTGTTGTGAAAATTAAAGGATATCTAATTTTATATTGATGTACGTGTAGGCATATATATATATATATATATATATATATAATAGTTATCATTAGTGAATGAATATTGATGAGTGATGATTTGGTGAATGATTTTGACAGGGCCCGCAAGCGCACGGGTTATGTCGCGTAATATAAAAGATTATCGTTCTCCACAGGGACTGTGTTCAAAGTACCAGCATATTGAAATTTAATTATCCACACAATTGATTTTTAAGGTTTTTGTAAAATAAAACACAATTTAAAAATCTAAATTTAGAAACAAAATTTACTTGACACTTAAAAAAATCAGAGTTGAGAGTATCTTGGGATTTCGGGGGATTAAGACTCTATTTTATGTTAATGAATTTTAACTTTTCATAAATAAGAATCGAATTAAGTTTTCCAAGGCGAATTTTCCAAAAGCTAATTCATATGTTCCTCTCGGAATCCTATTAATGTACCTAACCTATGGAAAGCGCTGCTTAATCCTCAGAAAGGCCCATTATCGTTTTATGAAAATCCCTTTTATTTCCTCAAAAGAATTTTGATTACTTTCATGGTTTTACCGAGGTCACAAAAAGCATTTCAAAAATCTTAGGTTTAGTTCAAAGCTTTCCGGTAAAAATAAATCTCTCGATTCTATTTATTACCTAAACTTACTAATATACCCACAAGTATACAGTTTTATCATTTAGGTTCTTGTTAGGAATCACTAAAAGCATTGAGCATTTTTTAAACTAAATGGAAAACAGAAATTTATTTAATTCCAAGTCAAAATAATATTAACAATAAAATATTATCATACCCCTTTCATCCCAAGATAATTAATTTAGCTACTCATGAAATAATTCAAATTCATATAAATAATGGAAAAATAAAACATACAAGACATGGTAAAAATAAAGACTTACGGGTTTCTCCAAAAGCTCAGAATAATTTACCACTGTAATTCCTTGTTGTAATATTCCTCCACCAATTACAAATTTAAATAACTCACTTTTACAATTCATAACTCTTAAAATAAAATAAAGAAAAAGAAAATAAAAAGAGAAAGAAAATGAGAAAGAAAGAAAAAGAACTAAGAAAGAAATAAAGAAAAAAGAAAGAAAGAAAAGAAAAGGACGGAAGAAGAAAAGAGAAAACGAAAGAGAAAAGAGAGAAAAGAAAAAGAATTAAAGCAAAGAAATTAAAGGAGAACTAATGCTAATTGATGCCTTGGTGGTGCTGTCCGTGTTCCGTTTTATAGGCAAAGGAAGGAAAGAAGTCAGCTTGGAAAACGCGTTGCCAGTTGGAGATTTTCAGTGCAATTGTCTTCGTCTCAGCCGCCCCACTTGGAAACAGCCTGGATGGAGTTGGTAGGAACAGCTTCCACCTAAACAGCTATAGGGGACGGTGGAGAGACAACCTGGATGCTGTCAGCCGCCTCCCATAAGTCAAGGATCCACTTGGATAGTGGAAATCCAAGTCAGTAAGGGCATTCGGTGGAAATATGGGTCGGATTTCACCTTCTCTCCAGAATCCGAGTGGAAAAATGCCTTTTGTGCACAAAACCGACTGGAAAAAAGGTGCATTTTGTACAGAAGACCGAGTGAAATCTTTGCTCGGTGTCGAGTTGAGGGGTCGGTGTTTGGAAGAAAACCGGTCGGTATTGAGTTGAGGGTCGGTGTTTAGAAGAAAATTGGTTGGTATTGAGTTGAGGGTCGGTGTTTGGAAGAAACCGGTCGGTGTTGAGTTGCTGTGAAGTCGGACAGTGTTTAGTTGCTGTGAGGAGACGAGCAAAGCAACTCCGATTGCTTTATTTCTTCGGAATCGATGAAGAGTGAATCGGAACCGAGTAAAAAGTGATTCACTCAGAACTGATTAAAAGGTGGCTCAGAACCGACTGGAAAGTGGCTCACTCAGGATTGGGAAGTCTTCTTTCACTGTTTCACTCGGCTATGTCTCTGGAATTGAACCACTCGGAGAGACCTTGCTCGGATTTCTCAGGAATTCACTCGGACACCTTCCTTTACTCAGTCAAATGATAAAATCACACCTTCACTCGGAAGTCTGAGTTGATTCCCACTCGGAATTGACTTCAGTCGTCAATCAACTCACTCGGATATACCTTTCACTTAGAAATTTGGACTTGAAAGACTGGAATCTGGCTGATTGAATTTCTTTCATGTTCGAGCCTTGCTTTGCTCAGAAATGCACCTTTCTGCCCCAACTCACTCGGATGTGCTTTCCTTGGAATCATCTCACTCGGGCTTAGTGTGAAACTTGAGTCTGCCCGAGTGTGATTCATTTCTGGTCGGATTTTTCTTTGCTTAATAAGACACTACTCAGAAATGCCTTGTTCCTCTTGAGAATGCTATCTTCTCCGAATGAAACCACTCGGAAACTCCCTTATTCAACAGTTGCTCTTTCAGTGACTTCTTCTGCTCGGACAACAGTTTTGACCACTCGGGAGTTTTCTAATCGGAGGCAGTTTGGCACAGAAAAACAGTTAAGACTTGTTTCAATCAGCATTTCTTCACTCGGATTATTTGTAATCAGAAAACTCCCACTCGGATTCACTTCAATCAGTAATCCTTTCACTTAGAAAATAGCTTTGGGCAGCATCTATTCAAGGTCAGTCCCTTTTTTCACTCGGATTGGTCGTAGTAGGGGATCTTCCACTCGGATTCTCTTCTAATCGAGACATTCTTTTTCAACATTGAACCTCCAACTGGGTTAGCCATTTATATCACTCGGAATTGCTTTGACAGGGAACTTTCCACTCGGAATCACCTCCAACAGTGAAGTATTCCACTCGGCAATGCTCCATTCTGAGTTATTCCACTCAGATTTGATTATTTTTGAGTCCTTCTACTTGGATTTGGTCATTTTGAGTCGGATTTCAGCACTATGAGTCAGAATTCAGCATATGGAGTCGGAATTCAACATTCTGAGTCGGAATTCAGCATTCTGAGTCGGAATTCAGCATAAAAAGAGAGTTCTTTCCACTTTGGGCTTGTTCTTCTTGTTTCTTTATCATTTTATGGTCGTTTTTCTCTTGTTTTTTGACCCTTTATTGCCTTAATTTCTGCAAAATAACATACCCAAGTAGAATAGAGTGGAAAGAAAGCAAAAATCGTAATAAATAAAGGAAATACAGTGGATAATGATAAAAATCCTAAGCAAACTGGATCTAATTTATTGTGTTATAAAGCACTTATCAGATTTGAATGTAATTGATATGATGACAAATGGAGTTTGGAATAATATGATGATCATGTGAAATTTTATGCCACTGATGAATTAAGCGTAAGTGCATATATGGGATTTATTATGATGAATATAAAAGTAAAGAGAATTTAGAGTAAGTGGAATGGAAGGTTAAGGATATGCCTTTTTATACTTATGATTTTCTATACTAATTAATGATTTCCAACACTTACCTTCGTTGTTGTTATTTTTAGTAATCATTTATAGGGACAACATGAATACTGTAGAGGGAAGCGCCAAGCAAATCGAGGAATGTTAGAGAAAAGAAAAAGAAATTGTGTAATAATAATTATGCTAATTGTTGATTGTATCTATATTAGTATCTGTAAACACCAAATTCTGTCCTTTCTTTTTAATTTTAATTATTAATAATAAATAAAAATAATATAATTTTTGGGGCCCCTTCCAGGAATTCCGATGCAGAATCCGGAAAGGGGTTCCCCCATTTTCCCTTCACGATCCTTTCATCATCATCTCCTTCAGGATCTTCTTCATCTCCTCACCACCAACAGACAGCATCTCGGGGATCCTCCCTCACTCACCCACCATTAAAACTTCATCCCTTCAATACACACCTACCTTCATCACAACAGACCCAACGACACTATCTTCCTCCCTTAACCTCACCTCCAATAGCAAAGAAACAGACCCAACCTCCATATCCTTCCATCATCTCTCTCACCCCCAACAGCAAAAAATGGGGACTCCTCACCTCATCATCTTCCTCACCTTGATCTACCTCTAACAGAAGAAAAAAACCATCAACAGACAGCATCTCTTCATCCCTCTCCTCCCTCACAGAACCATCATCCCTTCATATTCTCTATCATTCTCCTCCACCCAGATCCACCATCACCAACCTCCAATAACACAAACAGAGACAGAAAACCAGAAAACAAAAAAATAAACAACAGAAAATAATAACAACAAGAAGAAAGAAGAAGAAGAAGACACCGCCCCGCCGGACCGCCGCCGGACCGTCGCCCTTCCGGTATCCTCCTTCCCCACTGTCTCTCCTCCTCCTATATCGTTCTCACCCCTCTCTCGCCGGCGCCGATGGCCTCCACCGGTCACTGGCCTCCCTCGGACTCCCTCACCGTTAGCCTGATCTCCTCCGTGATCTTCTTTCTCTCTGTCACACACTCACTTCCCCTCTCCCTCTCCGTCACGCACTCACTCTCCCTCTCCCTCTCCTCTGCGCTCCTCTCCCCCTCACCGCGATCCATTATCCCCCTCTCTCGGTCTACCCCCTCTCTTTCTCTCTCATCCTTCCTCCATCTCTCTCTGCCACCGCCCCCTCCCCCTTCCTTTCTTCTTTCCCTTCTTTTCTTTCTTTGTCTTTTAGTTTTAGGTTTTTAGTTTTTTTTTCATTTTGGGCCTCAAATAGTGAGGCCCATTACTATAACTCCCTCCCCTCTTTTATTTTGTTTTTTTTGTTCTGGGTCCTTAAGGCCCATTTAATTTATCTTATATTTCCAAAAATAAAAAAAATAATAGTTTTTTTTAAAAATAAATAAATAATCTAAATAGCCTTTAGAATGAATAAATAATCCTTTTAGAAGGAAGAGAATAAAAATAATAGAGTTAAATATCTCCTTGTGATAAAATCTAAGCATATCTTTTATAAAAAAAACATAATCTTTCATATTGAATCAAAATCTTATAGGTGATGTCGTGTAAATCACTTTGCCTACATTACTAGATTCCGAAGGTTTATGCACGTGCGATCTTCTTCGCCTTGTATTTCTCTTTCCTCATTAATTTTCTTTCACTAATAAAAATTAAAATCAATCAAAAATAATTTAAATATTTTTCTTTTAAAATTAATTTCCCTAAAGAACTACGTAACCCTGATTTCTCAATACATTTGAGAATACGTAGGAGCGGGAATCAGTTCTTGTCGGGCCCACTTTTTCGTTACTAATTTCTCTGTCTCCGCTATTATTTTAATTAATTTTATATAGTTAATATTTTAAATTTTATTGTCACAAGGAGGTTAATTTAGACGCGACGTCTTGTTAATCTCATATTTTTATTTAAAATTGATCCGGTCTCAATACCAGTATCCGATCTGCAAGACATATTTCAACGTCTTTGTCAAGACATCAACGTGTAACTGGTGTCATCGGTATACATCCGGATTGTAATTCCGTATCAGGCGCTCTCCCTATACCGGTTGTTTAGGATAACACCATGACACCGGATAACACACATGTCACTATGCAAAAGATAAGAATCATTGCTACAGGGACCGATCAATAATCCCCAGCACTAGAAGCCAAATTCTGCTCACGGGGATGGTCAACTTGCTCCCTAATCCTAGTCTATACTCTCCATGCTCAATATAAAATAGCCACTTGACCCAATCATGCTGGTAAGTGCGCAATAAAATAATGCTAATGGAAGTTAGTGGTTCCCCACTAACGAGTCCTCGTAAAACGAGCCAATCAGGTATATAAACTCTCTTCATCAATGAAGGGAGGGGATTTCTGAACTTAATCTATAAACGATTACTCTCTGAATTACATTCCTTACTTGGAATATATCACTGACTTGAGCGTCGGAGAATCTTTGCAGGTGACACCACCATTCACCCACATCAACGCGTTAGGTCGGTGTGAAGGATCTCCAGAACGCCCAATCCGCTCTCCTCACGCAAGGACAACGGATATTTATACCGGATACTCATACATCCGGTCTTCTGCACAGTATTTGCATACTATTTGTGATTGACTTGAGTCCGGATCTCTAGACCCCGGTTCAGGACAGATCATTGGCACGCCCAGTGGGACTCGATAAAGTTATTCCCATATCCATTGAAAGAACAAGTGATCCTCGATGGAAGGCGAAGGATAAGATTTCGTGGAGAATCAACCTGAAGGCAGAACCAACCCCAACGTCTTCAGGAAACTCAACTTTGATTCTCATGGGGGCAGCTCAAAGAAGATAGTAACAGTGTCTAATCCTGATCCTCATGATGAGCTGATCAGTCAACTTCAGAGGGAACTCACCGAACTGCAAAGAGAAAGAAGGCAAAGCGAGGACAAGGAATCATCTCGCACACGAAACACTCCCCATACAACTGACGGAGAAAAGTCCACCACTCTCCAATACTCGAACATCCCTACGTTTGAGAGGAGAGACCAGACTCATGACTCTGAAGTTGAAACTTCCCGAAGAAAGAGGGAGTCAACGACAGCACCCCCAGTAACTTACAAGTTAAAAGTTCCTTTTTCAAGGAGACTCATGAGCATCCACATCCCCAAGCACCTTCAAACTACTCAGCCACTTTCCATCGAAAAATACAATGGCGAAACCGATCCTACCAAGCACCTTGATGCTTATGTATTTGAAGCTATGTACTTAGGGGCTGATGAGGATGTAATGTGTCGGATGTTCCCACGAACATTATCAGAAGAGGCCCTGGGTTGGTTTAAAGGTCTACCTTCTGGATCTATAGATTCTTGGCCTAAAATGGCAGCTACTTTTGAAACTCACTTTGTCATCTCTAGAGATGTGCCCAGGACATCTCACACCTTGGCTCAGATTAAGCAAGGTGGAAATGAAGGCTTAAAATATTTCCTAAAGAGGTTCTATAAGGAAGCTTCCCTAGTTCCTAACCTCACAGAGTCCATTAAGCTGTATATTGTCATTGAGGCACTGCAGTCAGGGTCAGCTTTTACCCTCTCATTAGCAAAGAGCCCTCCAGTAACGTTTGAGAAGTTCAGGAAAAAAGCCTCAAAGTACGTGAGTATAGAGATGCACTTAGAAGCTATAGCTGCAAAGAAAAAGCCACCAACACCACCTTCCCAAACTCAGAAGGGTAAGGAGAAAACGAGGTCAGAACGCATGGAGAGACCATTCACCAATCCTAAAGTTAATAACCACTCTCCTCGACCTCGAGAAAGGCGGGTTAATTCCTTCAGCCATTATGCACAACTATCTGCCAAGCCATCTCAGATTTTGAGAGAGGTCGGATGGCCAGCTTTTAGTATCTATGGCGTTAGAAGGCCAGCCCCTATGAAAAGACTAGGAAATCCCCGTAAGTATTGTGATTTTCATGAACAGAATGGTCATTCCACTGATGAATGCCAAGCTCTAAAGAACGCGGTTGAGACGCTAATTAGAGAAGGCAAATTAAAGCAATACCTATTCAAAGAAAAATCCTTTAACAGAGTAGAGCGGAATGACAAAAGAGAAAGGGATCCAGACGACGGGGATGACAATAACCGTAATCCGGTTAGAAAATTCTCTGCTTCGGAGAAACAAAAGGGTGTGATGACTGATAAAATAACACATAAAGATAGCATGCCTCAGCAACAGCGTCAAGGCCGGCGTCAAGCCATTGACATGATTGCTGGAGGATTCGCTGGAGGAGGAGCTTCAATTACAGCCCGTAAGAATCATCATAGAATGATTCTGTCTGTGCAAGGGAAAGTCAAAGACAATCGCCCTTACAGAGGTGGGGTTGAAGCTCCAATAATCTCTTTCTCCGATGAGGATTTTGGCCCAACCGTTCCTGGTGGTGATGATGCTGTGGTTATCACTGCAGTAATAGCCAACAAGGACGTCCGAAGAATCCTTGTTGACCAGGGAAGTTCCTGCGATGTTATTTTTTATAATTGCTTTGAAAGAATGGGTTTTAAAGACTCAGACTTATAGCCTTATACGCAGGAACTAACAGCTTTCAATGGAGCAAAGCAATCAACGAAGGGGTACCTTGACACCCTTATTTCGTTTGAAGGCGAACCAGGGGCCAGAACGGTTAAATCCTGAGTGCTGGTGATCGATGTTAAATTACCATTTAATGGCATCATAGGCCGTCCTACGTTCAACGCCATGGAGGCAGTTGTATCAACTCCACATCTCCTTGTCAAGTTTATTGATAAGGATAATGTTGTTTCATCTATCCGAGGTGATCAAGAGATGGCTAGGTACTACTACAACCTAAGCCTCAACATGACAAAGTTGGAAGCCTCCAATAAAAAAAGGAAACTCAATGATTCTGGAGCAGCCGCTAGATCTGTGAGCCTTGTCGACCTGGACCCTAGGGCGGATTTGAACATTGATCCGTCCAACCCATTAAAGCCCACACCAGATGGGAGTTCCAGGGACATCGTCTTGGGAGATTCTCCAGAAAAGATCACCCATATTAATGACAAGCTAGATACAGAAATGGAGCAGCGACTACTGATGCTCCTGTAAGAATTTAAAGACCTCTTTGCATGGACTGCAGCTGATATGCCTGGCATAGACCCTGCTTTATGTTGTCATAAATTATCCATCTATCCAGAGACGAGACCGGTTGCCCAAAAGAAAAGAAGATTGGGACCAGAGAAACAGAAGGCAGCTTGCCAGCAAACTGAGGAATTGCTGAAGGCTGGATTTATCAAAGAAATCCGTTATTCCTCTTGGCTATCGAATGTGGTGATGGTCCGTAAATCCAATGGTAAATGGAGAATGTGCATTGACTATGTGGACCTCAACCGCTGCTGTCCAAAGGATCCTTATCCTCTTCCTAATATAGATTGGATGGTAGATGACTCCTCTGGTTATCAATACCTGAGTTTCATGGATGCTTATTCGGGTTACAACCAGATTCCGATGTACGAAAAGGATCAAGAGAAGACAACTTTCATAAATGATCGTGGTGTCTTTTGCTATACAGTTATGCCCTTTGGCCTGAAAAATGTTGGGGCCATATATCAGCGCATGATCAACAAGGTTTTTGAGGGCATGCACACCAAACTTGTTGAAGTGTACATTGATGACATAATAGCCAAGACACCGGTTGGAGGCGATCATATTGAAGACCTACGCCAAGTATTTACCCGCTTGAGAGAATTTAACATGAGGCTAAACCCAATGAAATGCACTTTCGCTGTCCCTGCTGGGAAGTTCTTGGGTTTCATGTTAACCTAACGCGGTATTAAAGCCAATCCAGGGAAGTGCCAAACGATTCTAGACATGCAGAGTCCAAAGGATCTGAGAGAAGTCCAATCCCTGAATGGCAAAGTAGCAGCTTTGGCACGGTTCATGCCAAAAATGGCTCACAGGTCACTCCCCCTGTATAAAATACTGAAAAAGTCCAAGAAATTCGAGTGGGGACAGGAACAAGAGAAAGCATTCCAAGAGCTTAAGGAGGTGTTGTCTAAACCTCCCATTCTCACGAAGCCTGACCCCGAAGACACACTCATCCTATACTTGGCTATTTCAGATGAAGCTTTGGGCGTTGCCTTGACAAAAGAAACTCCCGATGGACAGAGACCGGTCTATTTCACTAGCAAAACCTTACAAGGTGCTGAGATCCGGTATCAAAAAATCGAGAAGGTCGCCCTCGCTGTTGTTTGGGCCTCTCGACGGCTACGTTCGTACTTTCACGCCCATCCAATCATAGTAAGAACGGATTTACCACTCCGCTTTGTATTAATCAAGCCCAATCTCGCTAGGAGGATGATCAAGTGGTCTATTGAACTCTCCGAGTTTGATATATCCTATGAACCTCGAAGCGCTATTAAAGCTCAAGTCCTGGCTGATTTTATTATGGAAATGACAGGGACAGATCCAGATACCCCTCGTGTCCATTGGACTA
This sequence comes from Clitoria ternatea, assembly GCA_037962975.1. NCBI lineage: Eukaryota > Viridiplantae > Streptophyta > Magnoliopsida > Fabales > Fabaceae > Clitoria > Clitoria ternatea. Next base: position 272,835,120 of record CM075669.1, on the reverse strand, counting down.
TTTACGTTGATGGTTCATCAAACCAAAGGGGCTCTGGAGTAGGTGTAGTCCTTGAAAGTGATGATGGAGTGCACCTGGAAATCTCGCTTCACTTTAATTTTAAAACATCCAACAACCAAGCTGAATACGAAGCTTGTTTGGCCAGACTGAGAGCTACAATTGACATCGGAGCTTCTGAAGTGACGCTCTGTAGCGATTCACAACTGGTGATTTCACAGATCTTAGGAGATTATCAGGCTCGCGAACCTCAACTCCAATTATACTTGAACTGTGTCAAGGAGTTGAGAGAGAAATTCTCGAAAATGGAATTCAAACATGTTCCACGCGAAGAGAATACTAGAGCGGATATACTCTCCAGATTAGCAAGCACCAAACGACCAGGTAGCACCACTACACTGGTTCAAAGCACACTGACGTCGCCCAACATTCCTCTTTTCCCTTCTCTAAATGCCATAATGACCAACTCCCTTTATGAAGACACATGGATGGCCCCCTACATCCGTTATTTGGCGAATGGGCAGCTGCCTACGGATGAGAAGGAAAAGACAAAGATAAGGAGGGAATTACCATACTTCACCATGATTGATGGTAATCTTTACAGAAGGGCACTCTCCGTGTCTTATTTGATTTATCTCAAAGAGAATGAGGTGCAAGGTGTAATGGAGGAAGTACATGAAGGACAATATGGACACCACACCGGAGGAAGAAGTTTAATGAGAAAAATCCTTAGGGCAGGCTACTGGTGGCCCACGATGAAACAAGACTCCATTGACTTCGTCAAAAATGCGACGCTTGCCAAAAGTTCTCTAATCTTCATCACACACCGGCGGAAGAACTCTTCACATCCGCTGTTCCATGGCCCTTCTACTAATGGGGATTGGATATTCTGGGCCCCTTTCCAACTGCTCCTGGGGGCATCAAATATCTCATTGTAGGGGTCGATTATTTCACTAAGTGGATAGAAGCAGAGCCGGTGGTACATATTACTTCAGCCCGAACTCGTCGTTTCATGTATGAAAACATTATAACACGATTCGGGGTCCCAGCACGAGTTATCATAGATAATGGCACCCAATTCACGGATAGAAAATTCACAGATTTACTCGAAGGGTTAGGAATAACCCAAATATTCTCATCTGTCGAACATCCCCAAACCAACGGCCAAGCTGAAGTGGCCAACAGGGAGGTGCTGAAAGGACTAAAGAAACGCCTTGGTGAAGCCAAGGGAGGATGGACAGACCAGTTGTGTCACGTCCTGTGGGCATATCGGACAACGCCTCATTCATCTACCAACGAATCCCCATATCGCCTCACATACGGGGTAGAGGCAATGATACCCGTGGAATTGCAAATTGCTTCCACAAGGGTCAAATACTTCTCTGAAGACAACAATAACGCTAACTTGGCATCAGAAATAGATGTCATGCAAGAACTCAAAGAAGATGCATTCATCAGAGATCAGGCTATCAAAGCCAAAGTTGCTCTCCGATACAACAAATGAGTTCAATCAAGGACTTTCAACGTTGGAGATTTGGTTTTGAGGAAAGCAAGTGTAGGGAACAAATTCGCTCATCAAGGCAAACTAGCCCCAAACTGGGAAGGCCCATACAGGGTATCCGAGGTTGCTGGCAAAGGCTCTTACCGCCTTGAGAACCTTGATGGCACTCCAATCCGAAATAAGTGGAACACCCAAAACTTGCGCATCTATTATAGCTAGCTGCTGGAATGATACATACTCTCCTATCCTCATTTTAAACTGAATACTGGAGAAATTATTTTCCCGGCTATGCTTTCATTGTAATTCTTATTTTTGATTTAATAAGAATCTCATACAACAATTTAACTCTTTTCGAGTTTTTCTTATGCTGTGATTTTCAGTTTATCCAGCGTACAGAAGCACGTTCAGAACGGATAATCTCAACTACCTATTCCGTAGTTGACGATGTAACTCCTCGAACATGTGCAGCGCACAAGAGCATACTCAGGACGGATGATCTCAATTACCCATTCCGTAATTGACGATGTAACTCCTCGAGTGTAACATCCTGCTTTTAAATAATAGCTCTATTTTGTAATTTATGAAGCATGGGAGGCTTGTAAGTGTTTATTAATGAATAAAAACACTTTATGAATGGTTTATAATACTCTAAAAATTTCATTTTTGGGTATAATTATAGAAATTACATAGATCTATTTTGATAAGATCCAAATTCCGGGTGAAAGAATGAAGGTTGAGGAGTAAATTGAGTGAGATTGGAAGAAACATTCTGATCCGTTCTGACCTCCAAGGCTAGGACGACCTCAAGGTTCCAAAGGGGAAGAACGGATGACAATAAATGCCACATCACACCGGACAACCGGTGTGGATAGGATTATCTTTTATGTTGCACACCGGATCAACACTTTACCAAATGAGCTGTAGGACGGATAACTTTGAACCGATATTCAAGACCGGAATTGAGTCCGTCCAAGAAAAGAAGATAACAATAAAAGGGTACGGTTTTCCTAAGTGGAAAGCTTACTAATTGTCCACAAGACTGAGTGACGTCTTGCTGGTTGCTGGACGGTATAGTTTTCCGAGCTGTTGGCTATTGGACGTTGTTACTTGCTTACTGATTAATTGGATGATGTTCGAACTGTTCTTTATTGGAGGAGTAATTAACTTAGGCGGAGTCACGTACCTTGACAGAGTAAAACTTAGGCGGAGTCACGTACCTTGACGGAGTAAAACTTAGGCGGAGTCACGTACCTTGACGGAGTAAAACTTAGGTGGAGTCACGTACCTTGGCGGAGTAAAGCTTAGGCGGAGTCACGTACCTTGACGGAGTAAAGCTTAGGTGGAGTCACGTACTCTGGCGGAGTAATGAGCTTAAACGGGGTCACACGTTTTAACAGAGTAATAAGCATAGACGGGGTCTCATGCCTTGGCGGAGTAATAAGATTAGGCGGAGTCACACGTTTAGACGGAGTAATAAGCCTAGACGGGGTCTAATGCCTTGACAGAGTAGTAAATTTAGGCGGGGTCACACGTTTTGGCGGAGTCATAAGCATTGACGAAGTCAAATGCCTTGACGGAGTAGTAAATTTAGGCGGAGTCACGTACCTTGGCGGAGTAATAAGATTAGGCGGAATCACACGTTTTGACGGAGTAATAAGCCTAGACGGGGTCTCATGCCTTGGCGGAGTAATAAGCTTAGGCGGAGTCACACGTTTTGACGGAGTAATAAGCCTAGGCGGGGTCTCGTGCCTTGGCGGAGTAATAGGCATTGACGAGGTCAAATGCCTTGGCGGAGTAACGTGAACGTCTTTTTGAGCATGGGCATTTCTTAGGAATTACTTATACACTAAGATGTATCAACACCGCCCTTCATAATCAACACCGCCCTCACACCCTACACCGCCCCATATACTCAATACCGCCCTTAACACTCAACACCGCCCTTCACACTCAACAACGCCCTTAACCCTCAACACCGTGCAGAAGTAACTGTTGACCTTTTTCTTGTCTTTTAGGCATTTTTTAATGCATTTGAACCCACTAATTACTCTAGTACGTAGGACGGCCAGAAATGGACAATGTTACAGCTCATTTCTTATCTGAACTTCCATTATTTCCACAATCAAACACACCTAACAGTCCACTAAATTGCAATCACGGGAAAGCTTGTCTCCCCACTTGCTTTTGCATTATTAAACTAACATACCTCTTCTGAATACCCTTAGAACAAGGAAATTATTGAACCTTTTATCTCTCAATTCCTCTTCTCTATCAGAGCAACTTCGGAGTTGAAACTAAGACAGCAAGGAGGCCTTTTTCAATCAGCCTAATATCTTCAGACAAGTAAAAGGGGACAGGGTTGTGAATATTTGTGAAATGGGTAGAGTTGTATGCTGTTCTAGAATTCCAGTTTTAATTTCGTATCTTGTTGCTTAATTTTGAAGTTGAAAACGTATGAATTTGACTCTGACTTCTTCATGAAAGTTGTAGATCTTTTTGTTATGTGAATTTTGATACCTGATTCAACTGATTTGGATATGTATAGCAAAAGTTATAGCCAAAATACTACAACATGACCGAGTGAAATGTTTAAGCTATGTTCTATGTATATTTTGATATTCTGGGAATTATACTTGCATAATCAGCCTTTGATGTCTTCATGAAAGTTGTAGATATACATGTTAGAGATTTATATAAAGTCGTTTCAAGTTAAAGAGATGCTTGTAGCTCTAGTTATGCTTAAAATACAGAAGTGTGTTCATGATGCAAATCTGTTAACTATGAAATCCGAATCTTGTTTTCAATACTGGGAATTTTGTGGTATGAATTAGTTGTTGGTGTCTTCATGAAAGTTGTAGATAATTATGTTAAGAGTATTTTAGAACTAGTTTCATGTTAAAATCATTTGTGTAGCTTTAAAAACGTTGAAAATACTAATATATGTACGTTTTGAAAACTCACCTAGAGGCAGTGTTGTATTTTGTGGATAAATGGTATTTCTGCTTAGAATTTGAATTTATGATCTTCATGAAAATTGTATATATTTGTATTAAGATTAATTTAGAACTGGTTTCATGCAAAAATCATTTTTGTAACTCCAGAAACACTGAAATTACTAACATATGTACGTTTTTGGAAAACTCACCTGGAGGCAGTGTGGTATTTTGTGGATAAATAATATTTCTGTTCGGAATTTGAAATTGTGTTCTTCATGAAAGTTGTATACAATTATGTTATTGAACTACAGAAAGTGGAATCACCTAAAAAGGAGTTGATTTGCTCATATTATGACTGTTTTACTAATGCATGTCGCTGTTTGGAAATGCTGAAATTTACTTATGATGGTTATTATGGATAACAATGATGTTTTCTCTATGAATAATAATTTAATATTGAATTCTTGAGTGATTATGAATTATTATGAATGCTGTTGAGTATCATACAATTAGTATATTATGATGGTGAATAATTATGAATGACATAATTAATATATATGTACATGAATGCCTTGTGGTTATTGACATGTGGGGTTGAAACAGTAAATCCATGATTTTATGAATTATTAAGTGTATTGTGTCCCTTGAGGACTTGTATTATCCAAGAGGTTTTGGAAATGTGGATATCATGGTATGTTAAATGATAAAGAGAATTAAGGGCATTCATGCATCATAAGCATTGGACGCATCATGGAATTTAGGGGTTCCGTGATTGCCTACCCTGGTGGGGGGTTACTCTATGATGAGTTAAGCCCTATTTCGATGTGTTGGTCATGGGGCTGTAGGGATCCATGACTGTATAAATTCCTACCGATGTATTGGTCATGGGGCTGTAGGGATCCATGACTGTATAAATTCCTACCGATGTATTGGTCATGGGGCTGTAGGGATCCATGACTGTATAAATTCCTACCGATGTATTGGTCATGGGGCTGTAGGGATCCATGACTGTATAAATTCCTACCGATGTATTGGTCATGGGGCTGTAGGGATCTATGACTGTATAAATTCCTATCGATGTGTTGGTCATGGGGCTGTAGGGATCCATGACTGTATAAATTCCTACCGATGTGTTGGTCATGGGGCTGTAGGGATCCATGACTGTATTAATTCCTACCGATGTCTCTATGAGACCTTTTACTGCAGTATTCCCACCAAACCAAATGGATCCAGCATGACATCATTTGACTAATTAAAGATCTATTAATGGACTTGTTTGGCATATTCATCATATCATTATGAATTGTTGATTGTGTTTGTGCAATTTTATCTATTTTATATTTATTCTATATTCTGTCTCACTCTTACATTAATTTTTACAGTGAATGACACGCAGAATGCAGAATGATGCTATGATGGATGTCTATTTGTTTTATTACCTGAACTTTGAATTTATGGGTTGTAATAAATATAATATGTCATGTACTATTATCTTCACAATCGTTTCCGCTACTCAAATATTTTCTTAAATTTAATTATTCACGACTAGTATGTATGATAATTTTTCCGCTGTTATTAATTGTTATATAAACTCTGAATTAAACTTATAATTTTTAAAATGATCTTTCGAAAAAGCGAAAAATTTACTCGAAAATTTTAATCCACGTTTCGGGGCGTTACAGTGTTAGTATCAGAGCATTTTCAAAAATTCAGGACCAATTACTATGATATGTATTGATTCTTGATATACTATATGAATTGTTTGATTAATTGTTTGAGAATATGTCTTATATGTGCTATATGACATGTGCCTGACTGATAAACTGCAAAGTGATTTGTTTGATTACTAACTTGATGATATGATAAATGTGCGTTATATGACTTATTGCTTATCTGATAAATTGTAATTACGTTATAATATTATATATATATATATACATACGACATATTTTCCGTTAGAATTAGTATAAACCAAACTACAAATGTAGGATGGCAAGAAACAACAACAACAACGATATGGCAGCTGCTTTCAACCGTTTGGCTGAAGCCATTGAAAGACAAAATCAACCGAGAAGTTCTGGTGGACTTCACGGGCTAGATCATTTCCTAAAAAGGAAGCCATCACAATTCAAAGGAGGCTACAATCCAGAGGTAGCGTACCTATGGGTTAAGGAAATGGAGCACATTTTCCGAGCCTTGCCCTGCACAGAATTTGAAAAGGTGGAGTGTGCCACTTATATGATGGTTGAGGAAGCAGAAAACTGATGGATACATGCCAGAACTCGTATGATTGAAACTGACAGACCTTTAAACTGGGTCAACTTCAAAGACTGTTTCCTAGAGAAATATTTTCCAGCAAGTGTGAAAAGCCGCAAGGAGCTGGAATTTATGGAGCTGAAACAAGGCTCGATGTCCGTTGGAGAATATGCTGCAAAGTTTGAAGAACTATCTCTCTTTTACCCTCCTTTTCAACAGGCTGGTGCCGAAGAATCAAAATGTGTTAAATTCGAGAACGGGCTGAATTTGGAAATCAAAGAGGCGATAGGGTACCAAGAAATTCGGAGTTTTCCTATTCTAATCAACAAATGCCAAATTTTCGAAGAGAATCACCAGGCCAGACTGGCACATGAAAAGGCCAATAGACAACTGAAACCTCAGTCAGTTGATTTCAAAAGGAAAGGGACATTCTATCAAAATCGTTTCAAGGGAGGATCATCATCTTCTCAAAGACGCAGCAATCATACGAATATCAGGTGCCATAATTGCGGAGGTAATCACCATATACGCGATTGCACCCGACACCTAGGAGATGTTACCTGCTATCGTTGTAATCAGAAAGGACACATCAGTCCAAGTTGCCCACAGAACCGACAAAACAACGACAGCAACACTATGAATAATCAAAGAGGCTCTAACTATCAGGGAGGTCGTGGAGGAAACACGCGAGCTGTTCAACCTCCAAGACAGAATAGGGAGTCAACAGACCAGAAGTTACAACCAACAACTGGAAGAGTCTTTGCCATCAGCGGTTCAGAGGCAGACCAAGCTGATGACCTCGTGCAAAGTAAGTGTGAGATCAATGGTACTATCTTATCTGTGTTATTTGATTCTGGTGCTACACATTCTTTTATTTCTGATGAGTGTGTTAGACGTCTTCAATTACCTGTGAAGCCTATGACATATGATCTGATTGTTTCCACTCCCACCGGTACACAACTTAGGACTACTAAGGTGTGCAACGAATATTCTATACTCACAGAAGGTAGGAACTTTTTTTGTCAATTCTGTTTATCTTTAAAGAATATGGAAGTAATTCTAGGAATGAATTGGTTATCGGTGAATCAAGTTTTAATAGACTGACATAACGAGACCAAGATAGTCCAAATGTTGGAAACTCCTTATTCTCTCTTCATTTTCTTAGACATACTAAGGCTAGAGATAGCTTGGAGCTTAAGGTGAAATTCTTATACTCTTTTGTTGATTTTGGTTTTAGGTTTTGGTTTCTATGATGATAGAAGAATACTTTATGAATGAGTTTAAGAATAGAAATCATTTTTCATGTGAAACCCAAAGGAAGAATATGTCTTAAGAATCTTTGGATAAGTGTGAAATGGTATATGAAGATTTTAAGATTTGAGATGGAAGATAATGGCTGTTAAGGGTGACTGTTTAATTTTAGTGAAACCCTAACTCTAGGATTTGGGAAAAATGAATGATAATGTTATGAAGAGTGATTTTGTGGAAGCCCATGATAATGTGTGTGTAGGTGTTATTAATAACGGAGATTAGTAGTTATTAGAAATGATTATTAAGTTTTGATGAAGAGTATAATAAGTTGAGGATTTTGGTTAAGTTGATGATTCTGATGACTTTTAATACTCTAGGATGATGATATATATGAGGAATCAAATTATTAAAACATTGGTATTGATTATTGGGGATTAGGAGAAGAGTGTATATCAGTATGTGAGTGATTAGAGGACTTAAATTTAGATTGTTGATGTTTATGATGATGTTAATAATGGTTGCAAGCAATTGATAGTGAATTAAGGTAATAAATACTAGAGTCACTTTGAAGTAGTTGAAATAGTAATAGTTGAATGATTCATGTGATGATCTTAAAAACTAAGGACCATAGTATTATTATTGACGGGTGTGATTAGCTCTTTTAAGATTTAAGGAATCTTGGACTTGGGAAGGGAATTCCCGAAGCCTAACACGAGCATGTAAATTGAAGTTAGACAAGCTAGGATTTGATAAAGAGTATTGGAGGAGGATATTTATGATGGTATATTAATGGCATAAATATGTATATTGTAATAGGATTGTATTCCGGATGATGATACGGAAAGATTTTAGCTTTGAAATTTCGAGGACGAAATTTTTATTAGGGTGAGAGAAATGTAACATCCTGCTTTTAAATAATAGCTCTATTTTGTAATTTATGAAGCATGGGAGGCTTGTAAGTGTTTATTAATGAATAAAAACACTTTATGAATGGTTTATAATACTCCAAAAATTTCATTTTTGGGTATAATTATAGAAATTACATAGATCTATTTTGATAAGATCCAAATTCCGGGTGAAAGAATGAAGGTTGAGGAGTAAATTGAGTGAGATTGGAAGAAACATTCTGATCCGTTCTGACCTCCAAGGCTAGGACGACCTCAAGGTTCCAAAGGGGAAGAACGGATGACAATAAATGCCACATCACACCGGACAACCGGTGTGGATAGGATTGTCTTTTATGTTGCACACCGGATCAACACTTTACCAAATGAGCTATAGGACGGATAACTTTGAACCGATATTCAAGACTGGAATTGAGTCCGTCCAAGAAAAGAAGATAACAATAAAAGGGTACGGTTTTCCTAAGTGGAAAGCTTACTAATTGTCCACAAGACTGAGTGACGTCTTGCTGGTTGCTGGACGGTATAGTTTTCCGAGCTGTTGGCTATTGGACGTTGTTACTTGCTTACTGATTAGTTGGATGATGTTCGAACTGTTCTTTATTGGAGGAGTAATTAACTTAGACGGAGTCACGTACCTTGACAGAGTAAAACTTAGGCGGAGTCACGTACCTTGACGGAGTAAAACTTAGGCGGAGTCACGTACCTTGACGGAGTAAAACTTAGGCGGAGTCACGTACCTTGGCGGAGTAAAGCTTAGGCGGAGTCACGTACCTTGATGGAGTAAAGCTTAGGCGGAGTCACGTACTCTGCCGGAGTAATGAGCTTAAACGGGGTCACACGTTTTAACAGAGTAATAAGCATAGACGGGGTCTCATGCCTTGGCGGAGTAATAAGATTAGGCGGAGTCACACGTTTAGACGGAGTAATAAGCCTAGACGGGGTCTAATGCCTTGATGGAGTAGTAAATTTAGGCGGGGTCACACGTTTTGGCGGAGTCATAAGCATTGACGAAGTCAAATGCCTTGACGGAGTAGTAAATTTAGGCGGAGTCACGTACCTTGGCGGAGTAATAAGATTAGGCGGAATCACACGTTTTGACGGAGTAATAAGCCTAGACGGGGTCTCATGCCTTGGCGGAGTAATAAGCTTAGGCGGAGTCACACGTTTTGACGGAGTAATAAGCCTAGGCGGGGTCTCGTGCCTTGGCGGAGTAATAGGCATTGACGAGGTCAAATGCCTTGGCGGAGTAACGTGAACGTCTTTTTGAGCACGGGCATTTCTTAGGAATTACTTATACACTAAGATGTATCAACACCGCCCTTCATAATCAACACCGCCCTCACACCCTACACCGCCCCATATACTCACCGCCCTTCACACTCAACAACGCCCTTAACCCTCAACACCGTGCAGAAGTAACTGTTGACCTTTTTCTTGTCTTTTAGGCATTTTTTAATGCATTTGAACCCACTAATTGCTCTAGTACGTAGGACGGCCAGAAATGGACAATGTTACAGCTCATTTCTTATCTGAACTTCCATTATTTCCACAATCAAACACACCTAACAGTCCACTAAATTGCAATCACGGGAAAGCTTGTCTCCCCACTTGCTTTTGCATTATTAAACTAACACACCTCTTCTGAATACCCTTAGAACAAGGAAATTATTGAACCTTTTATCTCTCAATTCCTCTTCTCTATCAGAGCAACTTCGGAGTTGAAACTAAGACAGCAAGGAGGCCTTTTTCAATCAGCCTAATATCTTCAGACAAGTAAGAGGGGACAGGGTTGTGAATATTTGTGAAATGGGTAGAGTTGTATGCTGTTCTAGAATTCCAGTTTTAATTTCGTATCTTGTTGCTTAATTTTGAAGTTGAAAACGTATGAATTTGACTCTGACTTCTTCATGAAAGTTGTAGATCTTTTTGTTATGTGAATTTTGATACCTGATTCAACTGATTTGGATATGTATAGCAAAAGTTATAGCCAAAATACTACAACATGACCGAGTGAAATGTTTAAGCTATGTTCTATGTATATTTTGATATTCTGGGAATTATACTTGCATAATCAGCCTTTGATGTCTTCACGAAAGTTATAGATATACATGTTAGAGATTTATATAAAGTTGTTTCAAGTTAAAGAGATGCTTGTAGCTCTAGTTATGCTTAAAATACAGAAGTGTGTTCATGATGCAAATCTGTTAACTATGAAATCCGAATTTTGTTTTCAATACTGGGAATTTTGTGGTATGAATTAGTTGTTGGTGTCTTCATGAAAGTTGTAGATAATTATTTTAAGAGTATTTTAGAACTAGTTTCATGTTAAAATCATTTGTGTATCTCTAAAAACGTTGAAAATACTAATATATGTACGTTTTGAAAACTCACCTGGAGGCAGTGTTGTATTTTGTGGATAAATGGTATTTCTGCTTAGAATTTGAATTTATGATCTTCATGAAAATTGTATATATTTGTATTAAGATTAATTTAGAACTAGTTTCATGCAAAAATCATTTTTGTAACTCCAGAAACACTGAAATTACTAACATATGTACGTTTTTGGAAAACTCACCTGGAGGCAGTGTGGTATTTTGTGGATAAATAATATTTCTGTTCAGAGTTTGAAATTGTGTTCTTCATGAAAGTTGCAGACAATTATGTTATTGAACTACAGAAAGTAGAATCACCTAAAAAGGAGTTGATTTGCTCATATTATGACTGTTTTACTAATGCATGTCACTGTTTGGAAATGCTGAAATTTACTTATGATGGTTATTATGGATAACAATGATGTTTTCTCTATGAATAATAATTTAATATTGAATTCTTGAGTGATTATGAATTATTATGAATGCTGTTGAGTATCATACAATTAGTATATTATGATGGTGAATAATTATGAATGACATAATTAATATATATGTACATGAATGCCTTGTGGTTATTGACATGTGGGGTTGAAACAGTAAATCCATGATTTTATGAATTATTAAGTATATTGTGTCCCTTGAGGACTTGTATTATCCAAGAGGTTTTGGAAATGTGGATATCATGGTATGTTAAATGATAAAGAGAATTAAGGGCATTCATGCATCATAAGCATTGGACGCATCATGGAATTTAGGGGTTCCGTGATTGCCTACCCTGGTGGGGGGTTACTCTATGATGAGTTAAGCCCTATTTCGATGTGTTGGTCATGGGGCTGTAGGGATCCATGACTGTATAAATTCCTACCGATGTATTGGTCATGGGGCTGTAGGGATCCATGACTGTATAAATTCCTACCGATGTATTGGTCATGGGGCTGTAGGGATCCATGACTGTATAAATTCCTACCGATGTGTTGGTCATGGGGCTGTAGGGATCCATGACTGTATAAATTCCTACCGATGTGTTGGTCATGGGGCTGTAGGGATCCATGACTGTATTAATTCCTACCGATGTCTCTATGAGACCTTTTATTGCAGTATTCCCACCAAACCAAATGGATCCAGCATGACATCATTTGACTAATTAAAGATCTATTAATGGACTTGTTTGGCATATTCATCATATCATTATGAATTGTTGATTGTGTTTGTGCAATTTTATCTATTTTATATTTATTCTATATTCTGTCTCACTCTTACATTAATTTTTACAGTGAATGACACGCAGAATGCAGAATGATGCTATGATGGATGTCTATTTGTTTTATTACCTGAACTTTGAATTTATGGGTTGTAATAAATATAATATGTCATGTACTATTATCTTCACAATCGTTTCCGCTACTCAAATATTTTCTTGAATTTAATTATTCACGACTAGTATGTATGATAATTTTTCCGCTGTTATTAATTGTTATATAAACTCTGAATTAAACTTATAATTTTTAAAATGATCTTTCGAAAAAGCGAAAAATTTACTCGAAAATTTTAATCCACGTTTCGGGGCGTTACATCGAGTATGTGTAAGAAACTGAAGGCCCGGATTGTAGGATTAAACCAAACTCTGGGTACGGTTAGTAAGTTTGGCTGAACACCGGTGAAGACCTGGGCTGTAGGATTAAACCGAACCTCAGGAAATGGGTTGTAGGATTGAACCGAACCCCATTCCAAGAACGGTAAAAGGGTAAAACCCAACACCGTATTGAAGGCTTGGGCGCAGTAAGCTGGTTCTTCTTCAAGACCACGCTGAACCCCAAGTAACGGGCGCAGTAGGTTCAGGATTAGCCCTGATCTGAACCCCGTGTTGAAGGCTCAGATTGTAGGATTAAACCGAACTCTGAGTATGACTAGTAGGATTGACCGAACGTCGGTGAAGAATCGTCAATGGGTAAAACCAAAGACCGATTAAAGGAGTGGATTGTAGGGTTAAACCGAACTCCAAATACAAGTAAGTTATACTGAACTCCAAATTAATACTCTCTTTTGAAGTTCCTTATTTGGGAGTTTTATAGCTTTAAATTCTGAATCATCAATTCTTTTGTCAGAGATGCTCAATTGAAACCTGACTCATGAACTCCGACCCAAAAACAATTCATTCGGGTACGCCACAATCTTAGGCATATTCACCCGAAACCTTTCAGTCAGAAATATTTATATTCGGAATTATCAAACAAAGGGATTTCTACTCGAAGTCCTCACTCTTAAGAACTCTCACGTGAAAGTATCACTCAGAGTTTGTTCAAAGTACTGATCACTCAATAATACTGGGGGACAGTATCAGCAGTTTAACGAATATTTTAGGGAACGAACTCTTAGTGAAACGTTCTCACAATCATTTCCCCTCAAGAATTAACTTTTCAAGCCGTTCTCATGACAATAACATTTTCATTCACAACAGCAATCCATACTATGTTATTTATGACCAAAAGGCCCGATTTTCAAGAAGCAAGATATGCTTTCTACTAGGCTTTTATATCAAATTGTTCATACTTGACAAAAAGATACTCTATCTTTTCTGTCAAATCAAGTCTTTGGCTATCAAAACGCCTATACATGAAAAACGATAGTTATATGTCTCTATCCGTTCTTCATCCCGCATGTAAAAATCCGGAATGATTCAATACACATGCAATCCTTCTATTAAAGTTATTTTCAACTAAATAAGCTTATAAAGGCAAATGGTTCTTTTATTGATCAAATGGAAGATTACATGAAGAAATTCGTTTAGTAATTCGGAGCTGATCCCAGAACACAGCGAATTTGAATCAATAAAGACAAAGACAGGGAAGGCATTATTTCTTCTGACTTGTATCTCCTTCCTTCCTTTTGCCTTTACCTCCGGCCTTGTCTTCATTAGCACCAGAGCTATTTCCTTCACTTCTAAGCTTCAGAAGAGAAGGTCCCATTGATTGGCCTTCAGGTAGAGGAGCAAACTCGTAAGGGGTGTTAGGCGGATCCTCCTGACGGTCATTAACAATGGCCACCAGTTTTCCTTGGTGAAACTCATAGAACGGATCGATACCGTTCAGATTGAGTTCCACTTTAGGATTCTGGTATTGAATTTGACGAATAGCCAGTCCGAAGGATTCCTTGACTGCTTGGTCACAGATACCTACAGCCTCATCCAAATCCACCTTCAAAGTTTTGATTTCGTCAGTCGAACCCGCCAACTTTAAAAGCAACTTCTTTTCCTTACACGACCAGTCTTCTACTCCTTGAGAGTAAACGACCTTAGCCTCCTTCAATTCTTTTGCTAATTTGGCCGAGTGTTCTTTCTCTGTACAAAGGCTGGCATGGAGGTCGGAATTGGTTTTCTTCTGATCAAGTATCTGGACCTCCAACTCCTTAGCAAGATGTTTCAGACTGGCAATCTCCTCATCCTTTTTATACCCTTCCTCTTTGGAAGCCTCTAATTTACTCTCCAGTCGGAGGATGCTTGCCTTATCCCTAGCTGCAGCAACGCTAAGGTCATTAACTTTGCCTACTAATTTACTGAGCCGTTCGTTGTCCTCCGATAGTCTCCGAACCGACTTTAGGAGACCGGACAGTTCTGCTAACTGCCACTGTCCGGCGTCACAAGCTTTTGTTACTTCATCAGGCTCTAAAGTCTTCAGCTGGTATGGATAATCAGGGATGCTTTGAGGCACGGGACCCATATACACTAGGTGTGGGGCAAGGTTGGAATTCCCTGGGGGAGGATAGGAAACCTTAGGCGCAAAGTAAGCAGTTATTGGTTTGGTAACCGACGTAGGAACACTGCTCGGGGCATCCAGTGTGACCTTCTCTACCACCTTACCCTTGGAAACCTCTGCATCAACTGCCCCTTCAGAAATCTTTTGTTTTTTGGGAGAGGGTTGAGATTCGGTTTTCTTGGAAGGGTCATGTTTTGCTTTCTTCCTTTTCTCACCAACCTTTTTTCCCTCAATGTTGGAGGTCGGTATATCGGATCCGCCCTCCAATAAAGGAACATCGTCACCAGCAGACGAGGTGAGTATGATGGTCTCAACAGTGGCCTTCTTAGAATTCCGCTTTGCTTGAATATTGTTTTCAGCCGCCACGGATTTCCCTCCAGCCTTGAGGCCTTTCAACTTCTCCATCTCTGGCAAATCAGCTTCAATCTCAACTGCATAATCAGAAAAAAGAACCGTCAGAAACAAAAGATTTTGAGTTATTAAGAAAGAAAAACATGTAAAATGACAGGAAATTACGCAAATATTCCTCACAGGTGGTCTTTGACCCAAGCAAACGCCTGCAAGAGAAGAACTTATGCGAGGCGGTGTATGATTGAAGAGCAGAAAGAACAGAAACCGATATTGGTGTTAACTCGTCCTCGTCGGTATAGTAAGCCTGGGACGTCAACAAGAAATGTTCATACATCCAGGACACGGGGAACTCTTCAATCCCATCTTTATTCAACCAAAAAATTGGTTCATCAGGCTTCACACGAATCCTGGTAAAATAAGACTTGAAGGAACGTCCATCAACTTTGGCAGAGTCGGTGTAAGATTCGAAGTTGATGATCTTGGAGAGAGTCCGGAGGGTTATTAGACTTACTCCTCCCTTCTCCCTATTAGCACGACGGACCACCTGCGTGAAGTAAAAGAGCATGGCCACCGTCGGTGTAAAATTAAAGTGCTCCCCAAGCACTTCAAGAGAACGAATCAAACCCCATCCGTTTGGGTGAAGCTGTGAGGGAGCGCAATCCAAGAACCTCAGAACAGCCATTTGGAATTTGCTGAGCGGGAAGCGTACACCTAAGTTCAGGAATAAGAAATCATACATATATATTGATCTCTCATCTGGTGTATGACAGATCCATTGTGAAGGCA
The DNA here is from genome assembly GCA_037962975.1 of Clitoria ternatea. Taxonomy (NCBI): domain Eukaryota; kingdom Viridiplantae; phylum Streptophyta; class Magnoliopsida; order Fabales; family Fabaceae; genus Clitoria; species Clitoria ternatea. The sequence continues at coordinate 272,819,013 of CM075669.1, read as the reverse complement.
AGGGGGCCAACACCATGAAACGCTCCTTGTACTTTCCTTTTTTGAAAACGGTGAAGCGAGGCTCCAACCTAACTCCATCCTCCCGAGCATGTATGGACACCGTATCACGAAATTCGTCAGTAACCCAGCTATATGGGTGTTTCTGTTGGAACTTTACCCAGTCAATCCGGTGTGCAACTACATTACACAATCCAGAGGCTGTCTTCATGATATATTTTTTAGAAGATGCTCCACCACTAGAGGTGCTTTCTCCAGACATCTTCTTTACGGCTAGTTCAAACGCCTTAACACTGCGATAAAAGCTAACATCATCAGAGAGGTACAAATCAGTGCTCCCCTCACTCTCGCTAGTAAAGGATTCTGAAGAGGGTATTATCACCCTTCGCCTCGAGTAGGGTGACGCCTCCCTCTCTGAATGAAGTGGATTTGAGTGGACGATCACAGGGATCCTTCCACCATGACTTAAGGAGGTCCGAGACAACACTCTACCTCTCTTTCCCCTATGACCAATATACCTCGAGCTAGCAAAGTCTCTCCCAGACATTTAGAAAAACTAGAAGAAAAATGAGAAGACGAAAGAGAGGTTACCTAAGGACGAAGAGAAGTGGTGAATCAAATCTCACACAAACAAACAGGAGTCTCTTCTCGAAATTTTTACAGAGTTTCATCAAGTGAGCAAGCACTGAGTAACTTCTGAATCTATTAAATTCTACTCTTATAAGGAGTCGAAGGTTATGTCGTTTACAACCAAACGACACTTTTAAACGACACCTTTTTCGTAGACACGAGGTTGTCGTTTCGAACATTGAGGCGCGAAATCAGCGTCAATTCGTCAAAAGGGCTTCTCAAATGGGTCTCAAAATTTAAATTTCAGGCCCATTAAGCCCCTCAATAACGGTTATAAAGACGTGTGCATTTAAAGTAATAATGGCTTGCCCACGTGATTAAAGGCATTAAATATCCAATCATGAGAAATATTGCAACTGTTTCCCGAATACCAAGGGTTGCAAGTTCCAATAACTTCTGGGATTCCTACACAAAAGAACTTTTTGTACGGATCCGTCCTAAGAAGATCTACGATAACAGAACTTCATCCCAAGCACGGATATTTATACAACCACATAACGAATTTTTATAAACGACGAATATCATCCGCTATTCAAAATCATTATAGACGATGTAGCTTATATGAGTCACTTTACTAATCCCTCACACAAGCTAGGGGACAAACAAAGTGATGACCCTGAATACCGGATTCGATAGTGAAATTGAAAACTCAATTCCATACCCTGAAGATCAAAGTGTACTTCTCCAGGACGGATGATCTCAATCACCTATTATGTGATCTGACGATGTAACTCTTGACGATGTATACTTCCCCAGGACGGATGATCTCAATCACCTATTATGTGATCTGACGATGTAACTCCTGACGATGTATACTTCCCCAGGACGAATGATCTCAATCACCTATTATGTGATCTGACGATGTAACTCCTGATGATGTATACTTCCCCAGGACGGATGATCTCAATCACCTATTATGTGATCTGACGATGTAACTCCTGATGATGTATACTTCCCCAGGACGGATGATCTCAATCACCTATTATGTGATCTGACGATGTAACTCCTGACGATGTATACTTCCCCAGGACGGATGATCTCAATCACCTATTATGTGATCTGACGATGTAACTCCTGACGATGTATACTTCCCCAGGACAGATGATCTCAATCACCTATTCTGTGATCTGACGATGTAACTCCTGGCACCGTACATATCCCCAGGATGGATGATCTCAATCACCTATTATGTGATCTGACGATGTATACTTGCCCAGGACTGATGATCTCAATCACCTATTCTGTGATTCGATGATGTAACTCCTGGTACGAACAATCCCCATCATCATTCTTATGATGGAAGATTTTGAAAGTTAATCAAGTGGTATTCTCCCAGGACGGATACTCTTTATCACCTACTCTGTGGTACAATGACGTAACTCCTGGCGTAAACAAACTCCCATCATCATCCTTATGATGGAAGACTCAAACACCACTTTCTTACACCTTTGCAGTTCCCCAAACTTGGAACAATATTCTTACAATGGACGACATTGATTCTCCAGTGAGAATAACACGGATTAAGAACTTGCATCCGTCCTGTTACATTATTTTACTAAATGACGGATCGGCTCCTCCTTTCCCCAAAAGAATTAAGGATCATGCCCTAAAGACAGGCACCCTTTTCTTAACACACACTTGGGGACATGTATATATTTCTCTGTTCTAAATTCATTTGTTGTTCAATCTTCCGAGGCAATTATTTCAGTTCGACCTCAAGGTTAATCATACAGAACGGATTAACAATGACTTAAATGACATATATGCATGAAATGTTGGAGACAAATTTCTTAAATGAATTTTATTCATGAAAAATGAAATTACACATAACTGTTCAAAACTGGAGTTGATCCCAGAACACAACTCTACATATAAACAAAAACAAGACTATGGAGAGGGAATTTGCTCTTCAGTCTCTTTCTGTGCTTCCCCTGCTCCAAGCTCTTGTGTCCCTTCCTTCGGGATTTCCTCAGGAGTCTTCCCCTCGGGAGCCTCAGTACCTTCTGCAAATGAGGCAACCTCAGACGTAGGAAAGACGAAATCAGGTCCCATACTCTGACCCTCAGGAAGGGGAGGTAAACCGTACAAGGACTTCAGAGGATCTTCATGTCGACCATCAACCACTGTGACTAACCTTCCTCCATGGAATTCGTAGAACGGATCCATACCGTAGAGGCTAAGTTTCGCAGTGGGGTTGCGGTAGAAAACTTGGCGTATAGCCAGGCTGAAGGATTCTTCAACCGGCTGAGTGCATATGTCGATAGCTTCCTGCTTCTCAGCTTTCACTATAGCCAATTCTTCCCGCAACCTCGATAGCTCCCCACTTGATCCTCCAGATTCCATGCTCCCAGTCTTCAGTCCCTCGATCTCAAGGAGGAACTTCTTCTCCTTTTGGGACCACTCCTCGGCTTGCTTAAAATAATCCTCCGCAGCAGCTTTGCTTTTGTCTTCAAGATCAGCTTGTTTAGCTTGACTGCTACGGAGTTCCTCTTGAGATTTACTAAGCGTCTCCTCCTTCTTTGCCAATTTACCTTCCAAGTCTTTAAGCATAGTTTTGAGCTTGAGATTTTCTTTGTTTATAATATCTGCAAACTCTTTAGACTTGGCAAGGCGATCTTCAGCCAATTTTAGGGCAGCTTTATCCTTCTCCGTCGAGAGGTTAAGCTGTTCTAATTTATCACTCAGCTCATCAACCTTGTCAACGTCTTCAGCTAACAAACTGAATGAATGAAGCATCCCAGTCAGTTCTGCTAACTGCCATTTTCCGGCCTCACATGTAACGTCCTAGGTTATTTTTGCATTTATTTTTATTCAAACGATTACATCTTACAATAATTTTTTTTTTTTGAAAACAACGGATGGAAGAAAGGGAAATCAGGGCGTCTCGCTTGAGCGAGGCCCCTACTCGTCTAAGCGAGATTCCAGACTCTCACTTAGACGAGGTGCTATTCGTTGAACGAACACCTTTCGCACATCGGATTATACAAAACATGCAACCGGACTCCCAAAACTTCGCTCTAACAAATGGTCCTGTGAACCCAAGGAGTTACCATAGCTACCATGAAAACATATGCACATAACAGTAATATATTTTTGAAATATATTTTTCATTCGATCCGGTCTTAATTAAACACAATTAATAATTATAATACAAAGTTTTTATACACACATAAGACTCTATAAAGAGTCACTCAAATTTATTTGGACCCTGGCACCGTTCTCCCCCTTGGCGCGGCTCCATGACTCCTTCCCCCTCCCTGTCTCTGGTTATTAAAAAAAATATGCAAGGGTGAGTGTTTGGCATTATAATTAATATAGAACGGAATTTAACACTATATATGCATAGTGATACAAACACATCAAGCATCGCCTGTAAGCAAGCACACCAAAACATAGTGTATTTCATGCAATAACTGTATTAGACCAACTACACAATCTCCATCATATTCCTCACATTCATCACATTCATCACATACATCACATTCATCACATACATCACATTCATCACAACTGACTCTCATACAATCTGACTCCTAGTATCCGGATACTAAAGGATTGGCCTTCAGCTGGGGGTCCTACTTGACACCCCGTGAACCCTGCTTGGTTCACCGAGTCCTGCTTGACTCTCCACCTCGACCACTGGGTCCTACTTGACCACTGGGTAGCTCAACTGGGCACGAAAACCACGGGAGCCGGAAATGAGGGGCTATCATATACCGTCAGCCATCCCATACCACATAATCATTCAACAGTTTACCTTTCTCACAATAATATCAATTTCTCATCACTCGGGTAGCCTGCTTGCTAACCCGACGTCACATAACACTGATCATTTCACATTAGATTCACAAGATCATACATGATAAACTCATCCACATCCGATCATCCACAAATTAATAAACTCAGTCACACATGCACAGCATAAACACACAATTACGTTTAACAACATTTTCCTTAGTCTGTTTACGTTACCTCAAAGACCTGAATAAGAAGTGAGTCCTATTCTAATTAATTATAACCCGAACACCCCTCCTTACTTTGGTTCCACACTTCGATGATCTGCTCTCTGTGCCGATTTCTTTCTCTGAGCACCGGTTCTGCAATCTCAACTCCTTCACTCAGTCTTCCGTTGCTTAGCCTACTACCTACGGATCATGAAGTACAGCTTCATCACTTCAACGTCCTTAGTTCATTGACAATATTTGGGCTCACACTCACCGAGGAGTGGAGAACAGCCACGAACATAGCCATGCATGGCTCTTAAAAGCCAAAGAATAAAAGAAATAAGGGAATTACAATTGGATTGGATCAGTAGACTCACCTTGAAGTCTCGATCACAGGAATGGGGTTAAATTGAAGTTCAGACACAAATGGAGTCTCTCTCCAGTGCATGCAGATCAGTGTTAAGAGAGAAGAGTAAAACGAAAGAGGAGGAATAGACCAACAGTAAGGTAACTTGTAAAATAATGAAGAGGGAAAGAAGAGAATTTCCTTATATATATAGCTCATGGGCTAGATCGTCTTTTCCTTTATTTTATTTGTATTCTTACTAAATTTAATCAATTTTTCACTATTTTAAACTATTGCATAGTTATCAAATCAATTACACGTGTTTATTCCCTCAACGTTTAAGTATTCACAATCCTCTAATAATTCGCAAGAGTATAGGCCCGATATAAATATCGGCCCCCGACGTCCTAACTTAGTGTTCATACCTCAGAAATCCGAGCTACAACCTGATAGATCGGATATCTCATACGTGCTCACCTCATGGTTACCTACATCCGTTGTTTCAGTCATTGTGAGGTTAATCCGGTGTCTAACCCCGTGTGAGGCGCTCTCCTCACAACAGTTGGACCAGACCGCCTAGCCCTGCCCGCTCATCTCCTACACTTCCGATCTTTAACTCCGCCTGCTCGCGCTTCAGATACCGACCTCTACACCGGCTTTTCCAATCTTTGGCTCGGACAGGACAAATATTAAATAAAACTTCTAAAATATTTACTAACATTTCCCATTTCTTATAATTCTCATTAAAACATCAGGGACGTTACATCCACCCCCCTTAAAAGGAGATTTCGTCCCCGAAATCAGTGTTCCGGTTGAAAAAGATGAGGGTACATTCGTCTCATATCGGATTCTAACTCCCAAGTGTAGTTTATCCAATGTAAATTCTGCCACTTCATCTTCACCAGCGGTACCTCCTTGTTCCTTAACCGTTTGGTTTGATGCTCTTCAATGCCGATTGGTACTGCCTCCACCGTCAAGTTTTCCTTCACTTTAATGGAGTCACTTGGTACAATCATGGTATCACACGGAATGTAGGCTCGAAGTTGCGATACGTGGAACACGTTGTGAATATTAGTCAATGATTGGGGAAGATCCAATCGATAAGCGACTTCGCCAATCCGTTCTAGTATTTGGTATGGTCCAATGTACTTCGGATTAAGCTTTTGGCTCTTCAAAATTCGACCTACACCCTTAGTTGGTGAAATCCTTAGGAACACCCAATCACCCACTTGGAATTCAAGAGGTCTATACCGATTGTCATAATAGCTCTTTTGCTGATCTTGAGCAATTTTTATCTTCTCTCGAATTAAAGCGATTTGCTCATTCATCTCTTGAATTATCTCAGGCCCCAGATGAAGGGCATCGCCGTTCTCATTCCAACATAATGGAGTACGACATTTCCGACCATAAAGAGCTTCGTATGGAGCCATCCCAATGCTGCTGTGGTAACTGTTATTATATACAAATTCCACCAAGGGCAAGTATTTCTCCCATGACCCGCCCTGTTCCAGTACACATGCCCTTAACATATCTTCAAGAGTCTGTATAGTCCGTTCTGATTGGCCATCGGTTTGGGGATGGTAGGCTAAACTCAATTTGAGCTCAGTACCCAATTGTTGTTGTAAACTCCCCCAAAACCTTGAAGTGAATCGGGGATCCCGATCAGAGATAATGCTTGAGGGCACACCATGCAGTCGTACGACCTCAGCAATGTACAACTTAGCTAATCGATCTAGCGACCACTTCATATTTATTGCCAGAAAATGCACACTTTTGGTTAGTCGATCTACAATCACCCAAATCGCGTTGTATCCGGTTTGAGTGCGGGGTAGTCCGGACACGAAGTCCATGGTGATACCTTCCCACTTCCAGATCGGAATTTCTGGAGGTCGAAGCAAACCTGGAGGTCGTTGATGCTCAACCTTGTACTTCTGGCATATCACACAGGATTTCACATACTCGATTATTGCCTTCTTCATGTTTGGCCACCAAAATTCCTTTCTTAAGTCATGATACATTTTGGTTACTCCCGGATGTATACTCAGAGAGCTCTTGTGTGCTTCTGATAACACCGCCTGCCTGAAATCTCCATGTGCAGGCACCACTACTCGGTTCCTGAATCTCCATATACTATCATTACCCCTATTTATCTCCATATTTTTGCCTTGGGTCTGAGTATCAATCAGCCTCAGTAACTCTTTATCGTCTTTTTGTGCAACTACCATCGACTCTAGAAATTCGTTGGAGATTTTTAACATTCCGATTGTCATTCGGTTTGGTGCGTTCATAACAACTCCAACATTCATATCTCTAAAACTTTCCAGCAATTCCTGTTCTCTACCCATTAAGTACGCCACATGCAGTACCTTTCTGCTTAGCGCATCTGCCACAACATTCGCTTTGCCCGGGTGATACTTCAAACCAAAATCATAATCCTTCAAATACTCTACCCATCTCCTCTGTCTCATATTTAACTCCTTTTGGTCAAATAAATACTTTAGACTCTTGTGATCACTGAATACTACAAAGCGAGCTCCATACAAATAATGATGCCAAATCTTCAGCGCGTACACTACTGCTGCAAGTTCCAGATCGTGAGTCGGGTAATTCTCCTCATGTGGCCTCAATTGCCTCGAAGCATAAGCAATTGCCCGATCAGCTTGCATCAACACACACCCCAATCTAAATTTGGATGCATCACAATATACTTCAAATTCCTGTGTTACATCGGGCAGTGCAAGCACAGGGGCAGTCGTTAAACATCGCTTAAGGGTTTGGAAGCTTAATTCACACTTCTCCGACCACACGAAGGGGTTTCCTTTCCTTGTTAACCGAGTCAGAGGGAGTGCTATCCGAGAGAACCCCTCTATGAAACGTCGATAGTATCCAGCTAATCCGAGGAAACTCCTGATTTTAGTTATTGATTTCGGCCTCTCCCAAGCCATAACCGCCTCAATTTTTGTCGGATCAACTGAGATTCCCTCTTGAGAAATTATATGCCCCAAGAATTGTACACTACTCCTCCAGAAATCACACTTAGATAGTTTAGCGTACAACTTCTTCTCACGAAGTACTTGTAAAACAAGTCGAAGATGTTGAGCATGCTCCTCGTCCGACCTCGAATATACCAAAATATCATCAATGAATACCACCACAAACTGGTCCAAGTACGGTTGAAAAGTCTGATTCATATAATCCATAAAAATGGCAGGAGCGTTTGTTACTCCAAAGGGCATTACTACGTACTCGAAGTGCCCATAATGAGTCCGAAATGCTGTCTTTGGGATATCCTCCGACCTCACTCGGATTTGGTGGTATCCTGACCTCAAGTCAATCTTAGAGAACACAACGGCGCCTCGCAACTGGTCCAGTAAATCGTCAATCCGGGGTAGTGGATATTTATTTTTGATGGTCAGTTTGTTCAGCTGTCGGTAATCAATGCACATTCGCATACTACCGTCCTTCTTCTTTACCAGTAACACCGGAGCGCTCCAGGGTGAGGCACTAGGTCGGATAAAGCCCTTTTCTAGTAATTCGTTTACTTGTTTCTTCACTTCGGTTAATTCCACCGAAGACATTCTATATGGCGCTCGGGACACAGGTTCTGCCCCGGGAATCAAGTCAATAGAGAAATCAATCTCCCGACTGGGAGGTAGCTCCGGAATTTCTTCCGGAAAAATGTCAGGAAATTCACCAACAATCGGAATATCATTTATCAGGAGGTTATGCCGGCCCTCCAAAGCGAATAAAACAACATACGTGGTTAAGACATCGCTCACCCCGTTCTTCACGTCAAGTTCCTGGGAGAAAACAATATTCTTCCGATAACAGTCGACCAACACATGATTAGCAGCAAGCCAATCAAGACCTAGAATAACGTCTAAGTCCTTCAAGGGCATACAAATAAAATTTACTCGAAAAGTACGGGCTTCTATTTGCATCGGCAGTTCCCTACACACTGTAGTTGCACGGAAAATAGAACCAGTTGGAGTGGAAACAATAAGAGCGTTCTCCATTAAACTGATTGGTAGACCAAGCCGTCGTACACAACTTTCCGAAATAAAGGAATGGGTGGCACCTGAATCATAAATCATATCAACCAGATAACCACAGATAAGGCACTTACCCTGTACCAGATTGTCATTCCTCGTAGCTTCTGAAGCATCAAACACAAATACACGTCCGGTCATGGCGTTCTGAGCATCGCTAGATTAGGCGTCATATCTTCCCGCTTGTGGGTTCCCTCTACCAGCTCCATTCCGACCTCCTCTCGAGAAGTTGGAACTCCGGGTCCCAGAAAAGTTAGTTCAGTTATCCATCCTGCCCTGCTGCTGCCTTTGAGGGCAATCGGGCCTGAGGTGCCCTGGTCGTCCGCACTAGAAGCACACAATCTGATTAGCTTGGCAATGTTTGGCAATGTGTCCTTCCTGACCACAATTGTAGCATGTACGATTCCCAGGGGGATTACCCGATCGACCAGTGGAACCTCGGCCAGAGGAGGATGAGGAGGTAGCAGAAGACTTGCCGCCCTGAAAGAATTGACCCATCCTCTTGAAGCTGAATCCTTTTGCCTTCAATGGCTTTTTATCTCTTGGCTGGGACATCCTTTGCAACTACACTTCTTCAGTCAGTCTTGCTTTGTTCACCAAGGTCGGATAGTCCCTAATCTCCATCGGTACGATTACACTACGGAGCTCAATCCGTAGTCCAGCTTCGTATTTGGCGCACTTGCTACCTTCAGTCCCTTCTAACGAGAAAGGGTGGTAAAAATCACACAGCTCATCAAACTTGCTGGTGTACTCAGCTACAGACATCCGGTCTTGCTCTAACTTCAGGAATTCCATTTCTTTCTAGATTTTGTAGTTGTCTGGGAAGTATTTAACAAGGAACCTCCTTCGAAAATTCGCCCATACCAACAGCTCATTAGCTGCGTTCATCTGCACCTTCATACGGGACCATCATACTCTAGCCTCATCTTTTAGTTGGTAAGTAGCAAATAAAACCTTTTGCTCTTTAGAGCACTCAAAATATTCAAAAACCTGCTCGATATCCCTAATCCAGATATATGCCCCATCGTAGTCGTGTCCCCCTTTGTAAGTCGGAGGATTCCTTTTCAGGAATTTATCCAGAGTGGGACCGGACTCGGTCCTACTCATCAGCTGAGTAAATCTAGAGAAGAAATCATCTCTTCCCCCAGAACTGGTCTCTCCGTCCATTTAGTAACTCTACAATGGGCAAACACATCACCATTAATAACCAAGATCAGTCAGGGGATCATAGATTTACCTTATATTCATAGAATACTACGCCAGTGGAGTGCCAAGGGAACGGTGCCAGACCACACACAATCTTAACACAACAAATTACAATTAACTTTCAGAAAACTATCACAATCACTAGATTGGCCCACACACCGGCTCTAGAAAGAACCGCTCTGATACCAAGTGTAACGTCCTAGGTTATTTTTGCATTTATTTTTATTCAAACGATTACATCTTACAATAATTTTTTTTTCGTGGAAATTAATCGATATTTAGAGAAAAAGCAATTTAATTTGAAAACAACGGATGGAAGAAAGGGAAATCAGGGCGTCTCGCTTGAGCGAGGCCCCTACTCATCTAAGCGAGATTCCGGACTCTCACTTAGACGAGGTGCTATTCGTTGAACGAACACCTTTCGCACATCGGATTATACAAAACATGCAACCGGACTCCCAAAACTTCGCTCTAACAAATGGTCCTGTGAACCCAAGGAGTTACCATAGCTACCATGAAAACATATGCACATAACAGTAATATATTTTTGAAATATATTTTTCATTCGATCCGGTCTTAATTAAACACAACTAATAATTATAATACGAAGTTTTTATACACACATAAGACTCTATAAAGAGTCACTCAAATTCATTTGGACCCTGGCACCGTTCTCCCCCTTGGCGCGGCTCCATGACTCTTTCCCCCTCCCTGTCTCTGGTTACTAAAAAAAATATGCAAGGGTGAGTGTTTGGCATTATAATTAATATAGAACGGAATTTAACACTATATATGCATAGTGATACAAACACATCAAGCATCGCCTGTAAGCAAGCATACCAAAACATAGTGTATTTTATGCAATAATTGTATTAGACCAACTACACAATCTCCATCACATTCCTCACATTCATCACATTCATCACATACATCACATTCATCATATACATCACATTCATCACAACTGACTCTCATACAATCTGACTCCTAGTATCCGGATACTAAAGGATTGGCCTTCAGCTGGGGGTCCTACTTGACACCCCGTGAACCCTGCTTGGTTCACCGAGTCCTGCTTGACTCTCCACCTCGACCACTGGGTCCTACTTGACCACTGGGTAGCTCAACTGGGCACGAAAACCACGGGAGCTAGAAATGAGGGGCTATCATATACCGTCGGCCATCCCATACCACATAATCATTCAACAGTTTACCTTTCTCACAATAATATCAATTTCTCATCACTCGGGTAGCCTGCTTGCTAACCCGACGTCACATAACACTGATCATTTCACATTAGATTCACAAGATCATACATGATAAACTCATCCACATTCGATCATCCACAAATTAATAAACTCAGTTACACATGCACAACATAAACACACAATTACGTTTAACAACATTTTCCTTAGTCTGTTTACGTTACCTCAAAGACCTGAATAAGAAGTGAGTCCTATTCTAATTAATTATAACCCGAACACCCCCTTACTTTGGTTCCACGCTTCGATGATCTGCTCTCTGTGCCGATTTCTTTCTTTGAGCACCGGTTCTGCAATCTCAACTCCTTCACTCAGTCTTCTATTGCTTAGCCTACTACCTACGGATCATGAAGTACAGCTTCATCACTTCAACGTCCTTAGTTCATGGATAACATTTGGGCTCACACTCACCGAGGAGTGGAGAACAGCCACGAACATAGCCATGCATGGCTCTTAACGGCCAAAGAATAAAAGAAATAAGGGAATTACAATTGGATTGGATCAGTAGACTCACCTTGAAGTCTCGATCACAGAAATGGGGTTAAATTGAAGTTCAGACACAAATGGAGTCTCTCTCCAGTGCATGCAGATCAGCGTTAAGAGAGAAGAGTAAAACGAAAGAGGAGGAATAGACCAACAGCAAGGTAACTTATAAAATAATGAAGAGGAAAAGAAGAGAATTTCCTTATATATATAGCTCATGGGCAAGATCATCTTTTCCTTTATTTTATTTGTATTCTTACTAAATTTAATCAATTTTTCACTATTTTAAACTATTGCATAGTTATCAAATCAATTACACGTGTTTATTCCCTCAACGTTTAAGTATTCATAATCCTCTAATAATTCGCAAGAGTATAGGCCCGATATAAATATCGGCCCCCGACGTCCTAACTTAGTGTTCATACCTCGGAAATCCGAGCTACAACCTGATAGATCGGATATTTCATCCGTGCTCACCTCATGGTTACCTACATCCGTTGTTTCAGTCATCGTGAGGTTAATCCGGTCTCTAACCCCGTGTGAGGCGCTCTCCTCACAACGGTTGGACCAGACCGCCTAGCCCTGCCCGCTCATCTCCTGCACTTCCGATCTTTAACTCCGCCTGCTCGCGCTTCAAATACCGACCTCTACACCGGCTTTTCCAATCTTTGGCTCGGACAGGACAAATATTAAATAAAACTTCTAAAATATTTACTAACATTTCCCATTTCTTATAATTCTCATTAAAACATCAGGGACGTTACATCACACGCCTCCTTGATCTCTTTAGTTTTAAGCGTGGGCGGAGTTCATACAGCGGTTGAGGAAGAATCGCTGGAGTTGCTCCCCGATATGAGAGGAAGGGGGTAAGGAACGAAGTCGTTGGGTAGGAGATCGGACTAGATCCAGAAACTCCAGCAGGAATCCCCTTATGGTGCCCGGAAGAAACATCAGCTGCATCCGAGGTCTCTACAGCCTTACCTTCTGAAACTCTTCCCCTTTTTGAGCTCCCCGAAGGTTTATGTTTCTTCGACGGTCCTCCGGAAGAATCATTCTTGATCTTTCTCCTCCTCTTGGTTATTTGGGGCTGACTAGTAGTTGCGCCAACACCAGTCGAGCCGCCCTCGACCAGCAGAATCTCCCCTTCAACATCCGAAGTCAGGATGATCAATTCAGGACGATCCCTTGCGGAGGGCTTGGCCTGAATTTCATTTTCATGGGCTACGGATTTACCTACCGCTTTAAATCCCTTTAACTTATTCATCTCCGGAGATTCTTGTTCTATCTCACCTGCATGCACAAACACAAGATATTAACAACCACGAAATACTCGATACATTTGACAAAGTAGAAAAAGAGAAATAAAACGAGAATTACATAGATATTCATCCCGAACTTCGCTTGAACTACTTAAAAGACGCCTACACGAAAATACTTTAGAGCGTGTAGTGTGCGCTTCAAGTGCGAACAACACTTTTGACGATTCAGGGGATAGCTTGGATTGATCAGCATAATATGCTTGGGAGTTTAAAAGAAAATGTTTATGGGTCCAACTCAAAGGAAATTTGTTAAGACCATCTTCATCCCTTCAAAAGATTGGTCTCTTCTTCCCAACAGATATCCGAGTAAAGTAGGATTTAAATGATTTTTTATCGACTTTGGCCGAATCGGTGTAAGATTCAAAGTTTACGAAAGAATAGAGAGTTCGGAGTGTCACTAGGCCAATACCGCCCTGCTTGTTAGCCCTCCGAACTACTTGAGTGTAATAAAATAGCATCGCTACTATAGGCGTAAAGTTGAAATGATCCCCAGAACCTCCAGAGCACGGATGAGGCCCCAACCGTTGGGATGAAGTTGAGAGGGTGCACAGTTTAAGAACCTCAACACACCCATCTGAAGCTCGGATAAGGGAAAACGAACTCCCAGGTAATGAAATATGAAATCGTACATGTATACAGAATGGTCATTGGGTACGGCATGGAATATCCGCTCTGTAGGAAGTGGTGCAAATACCTTAAACCACTTCTTCATTTCTTCTTCTGCATGAAGCGTGAACCTTGGTTGAATTCGGGGTCCATCCTCGTTTGCATGACGGGAAGCCAAGTTCTTAAACTCGCTAGCTACCCAACAGAAAGGCCATTTAGCCTGAAGTTCTTCCCAATTTAACCTAGAAACAGCAACGGTGTAAAGACCTTCTGTTGTCTTCAGAATGGTATTATCTCCGGAAGTCCCTTCTCCAGCAGCCATCTAAATCGCCTAGACCGAACTTTTTAATCTACGATAAAAGATCATATCGTCAGAAAGGTGATAACCATTACTCACTTCATTTTTTAAAGCGACTACAATCAGAGGACGACTCTGAGAAGGGAAAAGTCACTTTCCACAGTGAATAAGATCCCCTTTCTGAGCGACATGACTCAGCCTTAGGAAGAATCACAAGGATTCTTCCCCATGACTATTAGGGTTGCGAGAAATTAATCTCCCCCTAACTAAAGCACATTCTCTTTGCAAAAATAGTATACCAAAACAAGATGAAAATAGCATGGGAAAGTTACCTCAGATGAAGATGATGAAGATGAGGACTGAAAAAAGTCTCGTAGAGCAAGTGACGAACTTCCTTGCGATATTTTTGCAGAGTGTTGCTAAGAAATCAGAAATGAGTGGAACCTAGAATCCACTAAGTGTTTCTTTTATAGGAAATGAAAAGGCTCAGTTACCACCTCTTGAAGTTGTGACGCTCTCAACTAAACGCGTTGGTTCACAAGTGAAACGACACAACCGTTCCAAATTCATGGGCGCCAAAACAATATCTATTCGACGAAGGGCCTATCTACTAGGCCCAAAAGTTTCGAAAAATGTAGGCCCGTTAAGCCCTAAATGACGGTTATTGAGATTTCCATCTCAGACACAATAATTGCTCGCCCACATGGTTAAAAGCATTTAATGTCTAATCATGCGACACAATTCACGCTTTACAGCCGTTACGCGAACTTCAAGAGCCTTCAATTCCAATAAACTCTTGAAATTCTCCTACAGCGAATCTTTGTCTGAATCCATTGTGATAACATCACCACATCGGATCTTTTGACTTAAGAACGGTTATTTGCAATATAATAACAAATGCTAAGGAACTGTTATACGCGTAAGCCTACCGATATTCAGACCTCTCGCAGGTTGAGTAGCTTATGTGAACAACCACTCAGTCCCTCACACAAGCTAGGGGACATATGATCTGGTCTCAATACCGGTATCCGATCTGCAAGACATATTTCAACGTCTTTGTTAAGACATCAACGTGTAACCGGTGTCATCGGTATACATCCGGATTGTAATTCCGTATCAGGCGCTCTCCCTATACCAGTTGTTCAGGATAACACCATGACACCGGATAACACACACGTCACTATACAAAAGATAAGAATCATTGCTACAGGGACCGATCAATAATCCCCAGCACTAGAAGCCAAATTCTGCTCACGGGGATGGTCAACTTGCTCCCTAATCCTAGTCTATACTCTCCATGCTCAATATAAAATAGCCACTTGACCCAATCATGCTGGTAAGTGCGCAATAAAATAATGCTAATGGAAGTTAGTGGTTCCCCACTAACGAGTCCTCGTAAAATGAGCCAATCAGGTATATAAACTCTCTTCATCAATGAAGGGAGGGGATTTCTGAACTTAATCTATAAACGATTACTCTCTGAATTACATTCCTTACTTGGAATATATCACTGACTTGAGCGTCGGAGAATCTTTGCAGGTGACACCACCATTCGCCCACATCAACGCGTTAGGTCGGTGTGAAGGATCTCCAGAACGCCCAATCCGCTCTCCTCACGCAAGGACAACGGATATTTATACCGGATACTCATACATCCGGTCTTCTGCACAGTATTTGCATACTATTTGTGATTGACTTGAGTCCGGATCTCTAGACCCCGGTTCAGGACAGATCAAAAATAATATTTTCTTTAAAAGGAGGTTAATTTAGACGAACTGTCTTATTAATCTCATGTTTTTAATATTTTAATTAGAATATTATTTTCTTTGAAATGAGTTTAATTTAGACGTGACGTCTTGTTAAACTCATGTTTTTAGTACTTTTATTAAAAGATATAATTTTTTTAAAAATCAACTTTTTATTATTTTTAATTTTATTTTAATCCTTAAATTTATGTACAAATTAAGGTTAGTTTGGATGAGACGTCCTGTTAACCTTTACTTTCACTTTGTTTTACTTTTTCTTATTGATGTTATTTTGTCAAGTTTCTTATTGTCTCTGTTTGCCATTTCCTATTATTTTTTTTTTACTTTCCTACTGTCGATATTCTGCTAAGTTTTTTTTTACAATCACTGTGTGTTATTTCTTATTATTGTTTTGTTAAGCTTCTTATTGTCATTGTTTTGTCGAGTTTCTCACTGTCATTGCTTTGTCATTTCTTGTTGTTACCATTTTAATATTCTACTATCATTTTTTTACTATCACTGTTTAATCTTCTATCGTTACTGTTTTCTTCTTTTTTACTATCATTGTTTAGTCAAATTTATTACAGTTACCGTTTAGTCTGTTTTGTCTGTTTGTGTCTGCTTTGTCATTTTGTGTGGAAGAAGTTAAAAATAATTTCTGGGCTATTTTGAAATAAGCACTATTAATTTGAGGTAACCATTTTATAACGGACAGTTGTGAGGTGCTAATACCTTCCTCACCTGTAATTCGACTCCCGAACTTAGAATTTCATTTTTATAACCAGTGTTTTAAAAAAGAGGTTTTTCCGATATTTTTATCTTAAAAAATATTGGTGGCGACTCCCTATTTTTCTTTTCGAAAGGATTTCGAAACCCACGTTTTACTTTTAAGGGTCGGCCATCCCGTCACGATCCCGGTCGCGACAGATGGCGACTCCACTGGGGACTTAGAAAGTCAAGCCAATCAAGTTGATAGCGCATGTTTTTAAATAGTTTGTTAATTATTTGATTTCTTCCTTTATTTTATTTTTTATCAATTTTTGTATGTGGTTTCTATTTTGTATGTATTTTGTCATTTATGTTCTGTTAATGTCTGTGTGATTGTTGAACCCTAGGGTAGACGACTTTATTTTGTCATTCTATGTTTGTTCTCTGTGTAGGATGGGTAAGGTACATGTATTGAATGCCCTTTCACAGACTACACTCACAATTTACACACACTTATGAGTGGCGCCCTATACCCGGGCCCCAAATGAAGCTTAAGTTAGGGGAGGTTGGTAGCGGTGTCGTTTGGGATGTACTTCTCATCCGGTGATCGTAAGAACCTCAACTAGAGTTTGACCTTTCATGATGTACACACCTAGTAGACTCCCTACTGTGTTGGTCACATCATGAGTAGGATCTTGGCTCTAGTGACCTTTTAGAAGTCTAGTGCAAACCACCCAATGTGAGAAGTCACTGTTAGACAGGCTATAGGTCCCAGAAAAATGACTTTCAGAGAAACCTGACTTAGGGCACAAAGGGCCAGACTTTCCCTCTACCTTTTCTCATTCTTACTTTCCCTTTTAATCCAAATTGGTGGACCACATTCCCGTTGAACGGATTACTTCTTTCCAAATATAACATTTTTTTAAATCGGTGATCCTTTAATGGATAAATAGTCCTTTCCTTTTATGGGCATTTACTTGAATCTTTGGGTCCTGAGTTATGAATTTTCTGAGTCGTCAAAACAAAATAATCAAAAAAATCAAAAAAGCATTGAAGACGATCGGAAGGTTCGTAACTCGTGTGGCTTTCGATTTATAACAAGTTTTGACAATCGTTACTTCCCCGAACGTAAAGATGTTTTCCAAGATGCTTCCAAGGGAGTAGCGATTTATAAAACACATCAATTCCTAATGGCTCATTAGATATGGAAATTAACATGGGATTGCACTTGTAAGATAAGGGCCATGGTTACCCAAGCAAGAAATGGCTAAACTTAAAGCCCTTGTCATATCTCAGAATGGAGGATTCTTCTGTCTTCACAACTATCCCATATTAATTTCCATGTTTATCCTACTTAGTACTTTTGAACAAGTCGTTCTAAAGAATAGTCAAAGGATGCTCGTTAAGACCTGTGATTGCTTCACGCGTCATTGTATTTTGCTGTCCTACTGTTTTATTTCCTTTATTTCCACCTGACATTTCTGTCTTTTTCAAAAGATATCATGGGGAAACACCCTTACGGAACCCGACTTCAGGAGAGACTCATGGCTAAAATAGAACAAGAAAATGAAAACCTCGGGAATGAGGTCAATCAGCTAAAGGAGCAAATTACAAAGATGGCCAAACTTTTAGAGAAGAGAATCACAGGAGGGGACTCTTCTGTAGTTATCGAGGATGCTCAACAACAACTGTTAACCCTACTGCATTCCTCGGGCCTTAGTCTGACACAGGCTCAAGTTACTCACCCCATGACCACCCCCCTCGCTGTTAACACTGGGAAAGCAAAGCAAGTGATTGACCCCTGACTACCTCGTGGAATGCCCTATGGTTATACATCACAACACATATTTGTTGGCCTAGATGGTAATCCTGTACCTTTCCCACCTTATGGGATACCCCCAGGATACTCTCCCACATTCCATAACCAACAAGATGGCCATGATTTTCAAACGATGGATCCCCATGTTTCAAACCCTGCCCATCTGATGATCCCTTTTGCTAATCCTCAGCCAAACCCATAAATCCCTGAACCACAATCCACCCAAGCTCAAGCTATCCAGATGGCCCAAGCAAGACCAATAGGCCCTACTACCTTTCAGCCTGCCAATCTTCATGCACCTTATCCATATATGGCCGCCACTAACCAAAACCCTTATCCTACCTTACTACGACCCTACTTCCATCCATCTATCGCTCGAACACCTACCCACTTCCATTTGCCTGTTTTCAAACCCCCTAATCCACAGCCCATGCCATACTATCCTCCACAACGACAGACTCGGCCTCCTAATCCCATCAGAAGCATAAGAAAACACGTCAATAATCAAACACCAATTCAATTTGACCCAATTCCCATAACCTACACAGAACTTTTACCTTACCTTATCTGCAACTCCCTTGCGGTACCCTGTCCATTGAAACTGGTGGTTCCCCCTTACCCTAAATGGTATAATCCTAATGCCCAATGTGATTACCATGCTGGAGCCCCAGGGCATTCTACTGAGGATTATCAGGCCTAAAATACAAAGTGAGGGATCTAATCAAAGCCAAGTGGATAAGTTTCCAAGAAGGAAGACCCAATGTTACCATAAACCCCTTGCCTAACCATGGGAGTTCTGGGGTTATTGCAATAAAAGAGGGTTAGGAGTATGGAAGAGATGTCGTCACCACTGAACATGGCCCCCGTGATGATGCATAATGCAAACTTTGTGATTGCCCGCTAGGCGGAGAGCTCTGTGACTAGGAGACTATCAAACACCATACGACTTTAAATTTTCAATCAAAGAGATGTTTTAATGACTTTTCAACCCAATAGCTATGCCTAAGGCTTTGAGATGTTTATGTAATAAGGGCAAAAACATGTTTTTATCATTTTAAGTTTCTCTCAATAAATACGTGTCGAATTTTAAAATGCCTTTTCTTGCTTTCCTTATCGCTACCTTGAATCCTTTTTCCTTTATTTGCTTCTTTTTTTCGTTCACCATGACAAACCAAATAAATGCAGGTCCAAAAATGATTCTCCTGAGAACAGTGAGGTCACAGTCCAGTTTTACGACTTCAATTACCTGGTTGATCACACTGACAAAGAGGGTAGAAATACTATGGTCCCTTGTCTGAGTGGGCCAAGATGTTTGAATAAGAAGGGTCTAAAGAGATTCAGCCATTAAGAGTTAGGTGAAATCATTAAATGAAGCAGATAAACGGGTCAAGATGGGTATCCCCTGAGTCAAGAACAATCGAAAGAATCGATTAAGTTATTAATGTCCTTTAGTTTGAAAAACGCACGGGCAATCTATCAGAGGGCGTTAGTAACCTTGTTTCATGACGTGTATTTATAGTCTATGTGAATGACAACACGACCAAGTATTGAAAATGGACAGGGGCAGGCCAGTCGTTTAAGAAAGCTTCAACAGTCACCAATATGGATAGGGGTAAATTGTTGATGCCTATAAATACAGACACAATCGAGGGAAGCTTTGTCGACAAAAAAAAAAGAAGAAAAAAAAGAAGAAAAAATAATCAAATAAAAAAATAAAAAATGAATCAGGCTTGGTGTCTGATGCACGTGCCAAATGGGGCAAGTTGATTATGTCCAGATTATCAAGGAAACTGTCACCAGACTATATGGGGGCACAGATGTCATTAAGACAAGAATGCAACAAATGACAATATTTCATCCCTGGGGCATAATTACTTCTCATGCCAATGTAACCAAGGAAATGGTCTACCATGCTGAGTCATTAGGGCAAGTTGATTATGTCTGGATCATCAAGCAAGTTGTTATCTTTCTGTATGAGGGACACGGATATCATTAGGCCAGGAATTTGATGAAAATAATATTTTATCCTTGTCGTCATCAATACCTTAGCCTTAAAGAGAGCTACTCCTCATGCCTATGTAATCAAGAAAATAGTCTGTTAGATTGAGTCATTACATCATTGAGGGGATAAAAAAAATAGAACAAAACAAAAAAAAAGAGGCAAACAAAAGAAAAAAATCAAAAAAAAGGAAAAAGGAAAAAATCCAGAAAGTGAAAAATGAACAAAAAATAAGAAAATAAAGGCCAAAATGATGACTGAGAGTAATTCCCTCTCATTGATGTGAAAAGACCCACCCTTATTTCCTTGGGTACATGGCATAGGAGTAGAGTCTCCTATTTAAAGTGACATCAGTTCCCCAAAGGATCAAACTACATTTGAAAAGGCTGGGCAGGCTCAACTAGAGTGTAATCAGCTTCAACCTTTTACTGTAAAGGATGCAGCCAAAAATAAACAAGAAAAGAAAAAGACATTATAAAGAAAATGGAAAGCTCGCTAGGCTGAAAACCTGAAAGGGTGGCCTAGGCAAAAGTTAGAGCAACCCGGTGAGTCGAAAACCCGAAAAGGCGGCTCAGGCAAAAATTAGGGTCAAGATTTCGGCCAAGTAACTAAAGTTTCCCAATGCAAAACGTGTTAGTCCAAACTGGGGCACATAAATCATGGTTGAACTACCTTCTTAGAGGCAAAGACAAAAAGAAGATGTCGTTAGTGAGAAAAGCTCGCTAGGCTGAAAACCTGAAAGGGGGGCCTAGGCAAAAGTTAGAGCAACTCGGTGAGTCAAAAAAAAAATAAAAGGTGACTCAGGCAAGAAATTAGCGTCTAAATTCTAACAATATGACTGAAACCTCCAACACAAAATGTATAACTCCAAGCTGGCGCAGGTGGACCATGGTCAAACTACCCTCTTAGAAGCGAGGTCAAATGGTGAACTTGAGGTTGTGAAGTGAGATTGAGATATGCATTGTTCTCAGAAATTCACTGAAAGATCTGTAAAACCCTCCTTGCTTCACCCAATTATCAATCTTTCATATTTAACCATGCTTGTTTCTTTTGCTTTCTATGCTTTCCTCCCTCTATACTATCCAACTCAAATAAAATTTCATCTTTTTCGACACATATTCATGTTGAGTCTCATTGATATGATGGATGTGTATTTTCTCTTAATACATAAAAATGAGAAATTAGTGACTATTTAAAGTCGTGAGGACAAGACGCTCCTGTTACTTGATCTCGCCTTAACCAATCATTATGAAGACTGGGCTGGATACGTTCCCCGAAGCTAGGGTTACCTTATTTGTTCTGTTTCATTCATGAGTCGCCTCAAGTCTGTAGGGATCATGGTTTTGTGGGAAGTCTCCTTAGATTCCTATTTGTGTTACTTTGTACCACAAACCCTTTTCTACAGGTTATTGCAACAGACAGTCATGTCGAGTCTTGATAACCCGATCAAGTTCTTTTACTCAGTAGAATCACTATCGCCAAAGCTGGCATTTCTCAAAGACTTTTCCTCAAACGTCGAAGCTAGCCCTTCTCAAAGACATTTCCTCAATCTCCAAAGTTGGCACTTCTCAAAGACTCTTCCTCCATCGCCAAAGTTGGCACTTCTCAAGGTCTCCTCCTTAATTGCCAAAGCTGGCACTTCTCAAAGTTTCTTCCTCAATCACCAAAGCTGGCACTTCTTGAAGACTCTTCCTCAATTGCTAAAGCTGGCACTTCTTAAAGTTTCTTCCTCAATCGCCAAAGCTGGCACTTCTCAAAGCCTACTCCATCGCCAAAGCTGGCACTTCTTAAAGACTCTTTACTTTCAATTGCCAAAACTGAAACCTTTTAGAGTTTTCTTCTCAATCGCCAAAGCTGGCACTTCTCAAAGCCTACTCCATCACCAAAGCTGGCACTTCCTAAAGACTCTTCCTCAATCGCCAAAACTGGTACCTTTCAAAGTTTCCTTCTCAATCGCCAAAGCTGGCTTTTCTCAAGTTTCTTTTCATAAATCGCCAAAGCTGGCGTCTTTTAAGTTTCTTTTCATAAATTACCAAAGTTGGTGTTTTTCAAGTTTCTTTCCAAAAAATGGCAATCTTTTACTTTCCAGTCGCCTATCAAGGTACCCCTTTACTTTCCAGTCGCCTATCAAGGCACCCTTTACTTTCCAGTCGCCTATCAAGGCACCCCTTTACTTTCCAGTTGCCTATCAAGGCACCCTCTTACTTTCCAGTCGCCTATCAAGGCACCCTTTACTTTCCAGTAGCCTAATGAGGCACCTTTACCTTTCTACCGCTTAAGAAAGCACCCTTTACTTTTCAGTCGCCTATCAAGGCACCCCTTTACTTTCCAATCGCCTATCAAGGCACCCTTTTACTTTCCAGTCGCCTATCAAGGCACCCTTTACTTTCCAGTCGCCTAACGAGGCACCTTTACCTTTCTACCGCCTAAGAAGGCACCCTTTACTTTCCAGTCGCCTATCAAGGCACCTTTTTACTTTCCAGTCGCCTATCAAGGCACCCTTTACTTTCCAGTCGCCTAACGAGGCACCTTTACCTTTCTACCGCCTAAGAAGGCACCCTTTACTTTTCAGTCGTCGAACGAGACATCATTTACCTTCCTGTCGCCAAACGAGGCACCTTTACTTTCCAGTCGTCGAACGAGGCGCCCTTCACCTTATGGTCGTCAAACGAGGCACCCTTCATCTTCTGGTTGCCAAACAAAGCACCCTTCATCTTCTGGTCGCCAAACAAGGCACCCTTTACCTTCTGGTCACCGAACGAGGCGCCCTTCACCTTTTAGTCGCCGAACGAGGCACCCTTCACCTTCTAGTCGCTGAACGAGACACCCCTCACCTTCCAGTCACCGAATGACACCTTTTCCTTCCCATTGCTAAACATGGTACCTTTCCAGGTTTCTACAGTTCCAAGTGGCATCTCTTTAAACTTTATTGCACTTTGAGGTTTCCACAAAGTCAAAATCAGTACCTCGTTTAACTAAAACTGGTACTTCTTCAAGTTTCCATGACCCTTTCAAGTTTTCTTATTGTCAGAGTTGGCACCTTCCCAAGGTTTCTGTTTTATTCATGAGGCATCTTAGGGGTCACGTTTCCAATAAATCTACCAGATATAATCAAAAATTCCTCCTCTGGTAAAATCCTCCAAAGGACCGCTTCGAGCAAAACTCTCCCCAAACAGAATCACTGAATCCTCTTCCCAGTGAAACTAAGATAACCACTAGACAAGGGCCAGCCATACCTTTCATCCCCAGTGGAACTACACCAAAAAAAAGAGGGGGCTACAATCGGCTTTTCTTCCCCAATAATTTCATCATCACTAAACTAGCACCCATCATACTCTTAAATTGGGGCATCTCCCCAAATGTCTGCTCTCTTTCAGTCAAGGGGCAGCACCCCTAACTTCTTCAGTATTTCCAAAACTGGGGCATCGCCCCAGATTTCTCTCTGACAAGGGGCAACACCCCTAACTTTTTCAGTATTTCCAAAACTGGGGCATCACCCTAGATCTCCAAACTTAGGGCATCACCCTGAATCTCCAAAACTGGGGCATCACCCTAGATCTCCAAACTTAGGGCATCACCCCAAATCTCTAAAACTGGGGCATCACCCTAGATCTCCAAACTTGGGGCATCACCCCAAATCTCCAAACCTCGGGCATCAACCTAAATCTCCAAATCTGAGATATTACCCAAGTCCCTTATTCTTTTCCAAACTTGAGGCATTACCCCAAATGTTTTAAACCTGGGGCATTACCCCTAGTCTCTCATTCTTTTCTGAACTTGGGGTATTACCCCAAGTCTCTCAAATCTGGGGCAATCCCCCACACTCTCAAACTTGGGGCAATACCCCAACTTTTACTTTCCTGTCAATTGAAGGGTCAATACCCCAACTTTTACTTTCTTGTCAATCGAAGGGTCAACCCCACATTTTACTTTCCTATCAACCGAGGGTCAACCCCCACGTTTTACTTTCCTGTAAACCGAGGGTCAACCCCAACTTTTACTTTCCTGTCAATCGAAGGGTCAACCCCACATTTTACTTTTCTGTCAACCGAGGGTTAACCCCCACGTTTTACTTTCTTGTCAACCGAGGGTCAACCCCAACTTTTACTTTCCTGTCAATCGAAGGGTCAACCCCATATTTTAATTTCTTATCAACCGAAGGTCAACCCCATATTTTACTTTTCTGTCAACCAAGGGTCAACCCCACATTTTACTTTTCTGTCAACCGAGGGTCAACCCCCATCTTTTACTTTTCTGTCAATCGAGGGTCAACCCCAACTTTTACTTTTCTGTCAACCGAGGGTCAACCCCACATTTTACTTTCCTGTCAACCGAGGGTCAACCCCCACCTTTTATTTTTCTGTCAATCGAGGGTCAACCTCAATCTTTTACTTTCTTGTCAACCGAGGATCAACCTCAATTTTTTATTTTCCCGTCAACTGAAGGTCAACCCCAATCTTTTATTTTCCTGTCAACCAAGGGTCAACCCCTATTTTTTACTTTCTTGTTAACCGAAGGTCAACCCCCAATCTTTTTATTTCTAATCAATCGAGGGGCAATACCCCCAATCCTTTCATTTCCTGTTAACTGAGGGTCAACCTCCAACCCTTTCATTTCCTATCAAATCGGGAACATCACTCCCTAAGTCATTTTCTGTCCAAAAGCTTTAGGAACCCACTCCTAGGCTATCTTATTTCTCAATTTGAACCAGGGGCATCCCCCCAAGTCATTTGTTTCTGTCCAAAAAGCCTCAGGAACCCACTCCTAGGCTATTTTATTTCTCAATTTGAGCTAGAGGCATCCCTCTCGTCATTTGTTCAAAAAGCTACAGGTACTCATTCCTAGGCTGTATCCTTCGATCCAAACATGTTGGGACAATTCCCTGCCATTCATTTTTCTTTAAAGCTTTAAGTATTCCTCTCTAGGCTACTTCATTTTCAATATCAAGGAAATATCTTCTGATTTGTTCTTGTTTTGGGACAAAGCTCTAACTTCAGTCGTCAAACTTGGAACATTGTTCATCTTCCCCAATTGTCAAGGTTGGCAACTCTTCAGGTTTCTCTGGGACTCTTAGGATTTTCAATGTTAAAATTGGTACTTGATCCAGTCTTGATACCGGTATCCGATCTACAAGACATATTTCAACGTCTTTGTCAATTCGCCAACGTGCAACCGGTGTCATCGGTATACATCCGGACTCTAATTCTGTATCAGGTGCTCTCCCTATACCGGTTGTCCAGGATAACACCATGACACCGGATAACATACACGTCACCATACAGAAGACAAAGGGCATTGCTACAAGGACCGATCAATAATTCCCCACACTACGAGCCAAAATCTGCTCACAGAAATGATCAACTTGTCCCCTAAGACCTGCCTACACTCCCTACGCTCAATATAAAATAGCCACTTGACCCAATCATACAGGCAAGTGCGCAATAAAATAATAATTTATAATATTATTTTAGGTTAGTGGAATCCTCGTATATCGAGCCAATCAGGTATATGAATTCTCTTCATCAACGGAGAGGGGGATCTTTTGACTCTATCAACTTATAATTACTCTCTGAAAACATTCCTCACTTGGAATATCACCACTGACTTGAGCGTCGGAGAATCTTTACAGGTGACACCACCTTTCGCCTACATCAACGCGAAAGGACGGTGTGAAGGAACTCCAGTACGCCCAATCCGCTCTCATCGTACAGAGACATCGGATACGTAAACCGGATACTCATATAACTGGTCTTCAGAGACGTAATCATCTAACTATTTGTGACTGACCCGACACCGGATCTCTTGACCCCGGTTCAGGACAGATCAGTACTTTAAAAGGTTTCCATAACACACTTCAGTTTTTCTTATTCCCAAAATTGATACCTTTTTAGGTCTTCATCATACCTCTTAAACTTTCTATTTGTCAAAGTTGGCTCTTCTTTAAGTCATCATCACCAAAGTTGGTACTTTTAAGTCTTTCTTATTGCCAAAACTGGTGTTATTTGAGTCCTTTATTTGTCAAGGTTGTTACCTCATTGAGGATGTTAGTGTCAAGATGGTGTTTACGTCTTTACTTCCTTTTCACGATATGAATGAATCATTCATACTTTCGTGAAAAGAAAGTAAAGAGGGGCAGCTGTAAACACCAAATTTTGTCCGTTCTTTTTAATTTTAATTATTAATAATAAATAAAAATAATATAATTTTTGGGGCCCCTTCCAAGAATTCTGGTGTAGAATCCGGAAAGGGGTTCCCCCATTTTCCCTTCACGATCTTTCATCATCATCTTCTTCAGGATCTTCTTCATCTCCTCACCACCAACAGACAGCATCTCGGGGATCCTCCCTCACTCACCCACCATCAAAACTTCATCCCTTCAACACACACCTACCTTCATCACAACAGACCCAACGACACTATCTTCCTCCCTCAACCTCACCTCCAACAGCAAAGAAACAGACCCAACCTCCATATCCTTCCATCATCTCTCTCACCCCCAGCAGCAAAAAATGGGGTCTCCTCACCTCATCATCTTCCTCACCTTGATCTACCTCTAACAGAAGAAAAAAACATCAACACACAACATCTCTTCATCCCTCTCCTCCCTCACAGAACCATCATCCCTTCACCTTCTCCATCATTCTCCTCCACCCGGATCCACCATCACCAACCTCCAACAACACAAACAGAGACAGAAAACCAGAAAAAAAATAAAAAATAGAAAATAATAACAACAAGAAGAAAGAAGAGGAAGAAGACACCGCCCCGCTGGACCGCCGCCCTTCCGGTATCCTCCTTCCCCACTGTCTCTCCTCCTCCTCCATCGTTCTCACCCCTCTCTCGCCGGCGCCGGTGGCCTCCACCGGTCGCCGGCCTCCCTCACTGTTAGCCTGATCTCCTCCGTGATCTTCTTCCTCTCTGTCACACACTCACTTCCCTTCTCCCTCTCCGTCACGCACTCACTCTCCCTCTCCCTCTCCTCTGCACTCCTCTCCCCCTCACCGCGATCCATTCTCCCTTTCTCTCAGTTTACCCCCCCTCTTTCTCTCTCATCCTTCCTCCATCTCTCTCTGCCGCCGCCCCCTCCCCCTTCCTTTCTTCTTTCCCTTCTTTTCTTTCTTTGTCTTTTAGTTTTAGGTTTTTAGTTTTTTTTCATTTTGGGCCTCAAATAGTGAGGCCCATTACTATAACTCCTTCCTCTCTTTTATTTTGTTTTTTTTGTTCTGGGTCCTTAAGGCCCATTTAATTTATCTTATATTTCCAAAAATAAAAAAAATAATAGTTTTTTTAAAATAAATAAATAATCTAAATAGCCTTTAGAATGAATAAATAATCCTTTTAAAAGGAAGAGAATAAAAATAATAGAGTTAAATATCTCCTTGTGATAAAATCTAAGCATATCTTTTATAAAAAAAACATAATCTTTCATATTAAATCAAAATCTTATAGGTGATGTCGTGCAAATCACTTTGCCAACATTACTAGATTCTGAAGGTTTATGCACATGCGATCTTCTTCGCCTTGTATTTCTCTTTCCTCATTAATTTTCTTTCACTAATAAAAATTAAAATCAATCAAAAATAATTTAAATATTTTTCTTTTAAAATTAATTTCCCTAAAGAACTACGTAATCCTGATTTCTCAATACATTTGAGAATACGTAGGAGCGGGAATCAGTTCCTGTCGGGTCCACTTTTTCGTTACTAATTTCTCTGTCTCCGCTATTATTTTAATTAATTTTATATAGTTAATATTTTAAATTTTATTGTCACAAGGAGGTTAATTTAGACACGACGTCTTGTTAATCTCATATTTTTTTAAAAATAATATTTTCTTTAAAAGGAGGTTAATTTAGACGTGACGTCTTGTTAATCTCATATTTTTATTTAAAATAATATTTTCTTTAAAATGAGGTTAATTTAGACGAACTGTCTTATTAATCTCATGTTTTTAATACTTTTATTAGAATATTATTTTCTTTGAAATGAGTTTAATTTAGACGTGACGTCTTGTTAAACTCATGTTTTTAGTACTTTTATTAAAAGATATAATTTTTTTTAAAATCAACTTTTTATTATTTTTAATTTTATTTTAATCCTTAAATTTATGTACAAATTAAGGTTAGTTTGGATGAGACGTTCTGTTAACCTTTACTTTTACTTTGTTTTACTTTTTCTTACTGATGTTATTTTGTCAAGTTTCTTATTGTCTCTGTTTGCCATTTCCTATTGTTATTTTTTTTTTACTTTCCTACTGTCGATATTCTGCTAAGTTTTTTTTTTACGATAACTGTGTGTCGTTTCTTATTATTGTTTTGTTAAGCTTTTTATTGTCATTGTTTTGTCAAGTTTCTCACTGTCATTACTTTGTCATTTCTTGTTGTTACTGTTTTAATATTCTACTATCATTTTTTTACTGTCACTGTTTAATCTTCTATCGTTATTGTTTTCTTTTTTTTTACTATCATTGTTTGGTCAAATTTATTACTGTTACCGTTTAGTCTGTTTTGTCTGTTTGTGTCTGCTTTATCATTTTGTGTGGAGGAAGTTAAAAATAATTGCTGGGCTATTTTGAAATAAGCGCTATCAATTTGAGGTAACCGTTTTATAATGGACAGTTGTGAGGTGCTAATACCTTCCTCACCTGTAATTCGACTCCCGAACTTAGAATTTCATTTTTATAACCAGTGTTTTAAAAAAGAGGTTTTTCCGATATTTTTATCCTAAAAAATATTGGTGGCGACTCCCTATTTTTCTTTTCGAAAGGATTTCGAAACCCACGTTTTACTTTTAAGGGTCGGTCATCCCGTCACGATCCCGATCGCGACAGCATCTCTATTGTGATGTTTGGTCATAATTATGATGAGTAATTATCTGATAGTAATATAGTCAGGTTTTGTTCTCTCTTTGTGTGTGTGTGTGAATGACACTGAGTCATCCTATGGTTGAAGTGATACTCATGCTATAATTGATGATAGGATTGTTGATGATGCTAGTGAATTAGGATAATGTAGATGATACGAGGAAATAGGTTATTTGAGTCAATTGATAGGTGAAAATGAGTTTGAGTGGGATTCAAAATCCCCGAAGAGTACCAATGAGACCCTAGATATATTTAAAAGTTATATATGTGAATAAAGTAAGGAATGATTGGCATTTGAGATGGTTTAGGTAAGGAAGTTGTTTGAAATAAAGTTAATTGCATTTTAACATAGATTTTTGCGACCCGAGTGAATTTTTGAGTTCGAACTATGTTGGCAAGTCCGAAATGAGTAGTATATAATGCCAATGAAGTTTCGTAGCAATCGAAGTTAAAACGGGGTAAGTTAGGTAGTGTAGAAGTTGGCCTGGATGTTAAATTTTGTATAATTATGCAAAAGATGGTGTTTGGTAATCGATTACCACGAGACCATGTTATTTTCTTGCATAATCGATTATCAGACTGTAATCGATTACCAAGCCTCGTGTAATCGATTAGAGCCAAAATTAGGGGTTTTGGGTGATTTTGAGTGACGTAGTCCTTAGGTTCCTACTATTTATTATCGAGAAAGTTTCAAATGTAAAAAATTTACTTTGATTTTATTAGACCCCAGAATAAACTTTGGAAATTAATAAGGGGACGTTACACAATTTATATATTTAGCCTTTATAATATGTGTACACTTTTCAACTAAACCGAGATAGACCTTATTCACAAATCTATTTTTGTTTGGAAAAATATTGTGTTAATTGTACTTTTTAAAATTTTGAATTATAAAATTATGTAATTTTAGTTTTTTTAATAGCGGTAAAAGGATCAGAGAATAAGTGTTATGAATAAGAATAATCAAGCTTTGAACACATATGCCAACATTTTATGTTGAGGTCAGAGCCATTATGTTGTCCTTGTAGGACTTTAGCTTTTGATAACATACTAAAAATTGTATTTTTTAATTAAATAAAAAAGTTATGTGTGAATTATATTTCTATAACTAAGTAATTTAAAAATTATGGTAATTTTAAGATATAAATATATTTAAGTAAGTGAATTTTTTTTTGATTTTGGTGAGAATTAAATATAATAAATATAGAGGTTTTTAACACCTGAAAATAGAACACCCACACACTTGAAATCAAGCTAGGAAAGAAACACCCCTGAATTCATCCTATGAGCAAATCTTAAATAACTAGACCCATTATTTATAAAATGTTTCGTGAAAAAAAGAGTGAATAGTCTCTGTCACTCAACTTGTCAACATAAATACCATATCTAACACTTACCAATGCATATTCAACAAGTCTCTAATATCCTTAAACAAAGTTAAGGCAGTGATGTGAATTTCCATAACTCTTTATCAACAACAAAGCTACCCTAGAGTCCACCTCCACAATCACCCTAAGTATTATCACGAGTCATTCTCAAACCCTTGATATATTGAACTACAAAAACTTATGTTACACGTAAACTTTCTCATGAATCTACATTATATTTGTAGGAATGGATTAACTTTATATGTGTAATGAACTTGTTTGCATGTATTTTCATTTTTTTCTCAAATTTATTCATTAAGGTATCTAGTATCAATAGGGCATTATAATTCACACACTGTGGAATTAAGACACGGAGGAAGAAAACCTCATTTGGAATTTCATTTGATAACTCCAATACCAAGTCCAATACCTATTGTTGCCCAAAAATAACATCATATAATGTAATAGTATTGTGTTTGGAAACTTATCCATGGGTGTTGGCAATAACTATTGCAATTTTCCACACATAAGATGATGGTGTAGTTTCTACATCTTGTTTGGCCAAAAAATTAGACTCTAATGTTTCTGGTCACATTTTTTTTACATAAGAAGTTGTAGAACTTGACATTAGACATTAAGACCACAAGCTATTTATTTAAACCTTATATTGTTAAACCAATTTTAGTGGGTATTTCATTGTCGCCTATGAAAAATACCACGGTAAAAATTTAATGATAAATACTAACTCCCTACAGTCTCATGATAAATATACTAAGTTTTAAGCTTCATTAAAAAGGATTACGAGAGGTGACTTATGGGGCTAGTAGTTGAGGATGATGGAAATGGGTGACTCCTACAAGGGGGAGACTACTAATCTTGAAAGGACCACAAACAGGGTGTTATTATTGACATAGGTTGTGACTTTTTCTAGTTAAGTTCTCCTATTTTAAGGACTAACGACATACTATAAAGGAGGGTCCTTGGTTAATTTACAACAGGTCATCTAAACCCCAAACCCTACCAGGTCACCTAATTTTTATCCCTAAACGGAGGCTATTTAGAAAGTGGCAATTTATGTAATGTTTTATGGCTTACTAATTAAGTACTATGATAAAATGAAAAATGCTTTGTCATTTATTAGAAATCGAATTAGAGTTGCATAATAAATTGAGTTGGTGTTTGTATTGATGTGGACCCTGACCAACCATTATTTAGGGTATTACTATAAAGTTGAACATGAAGAATTATGAGGGATCCTGTTATGTTGACATTTTAATATGTTTAGAATGACATTTTGACACTTATTTTAGGAATATTTCATTATATACCAAATCAAATATTTATATGTTAAATTATTAATGTATATTGTTTAACGTAATTAATTACTAAAAGTTTCATTGATCATGTTAAACTTTTTCTAGTTACTATTAATATCACAGTTCGATGTAATATTTTGTTTAGTTAACATGAAGGTTTGAGTACGAATATTTGAATCCTCATAAGATATAAAGACTTGAATTAAAGTTTAGAGAAATACAATTAGATAGATATTATAATACCCCACCTAAACTCCAGGTTCTCTTAGGGATGCCAAGTACCAACCTTACACTTAATAGAGAAAAAAAATGATTTGATCTTGTAAGACACCCCATAAAAATAAAACTAGAATCATATATTTCTCATATACCATAAAACATCTAGAAACACCCAATAAGAATTCACACATAATATTATAAAAAATACAAATATATATCATTTTAAATTATGTGACGACCTACGTCAATTTACATTTATTTATATCCGTTTAATTAATTTTCACAATAAATTTTTCACTTTTAATGATTAATTAAGTTCTAATTCAATTAATATGTATTCTTATTAAATATGCTCACAATGACAAACAGTAATAAATAAATCAATTAAATAAAAATAAGAAAAGAATTTAGCTAAATGAAGCAAAGGAGAAAATGAGATCAGGGGTCACTCGCTTGAGCAAGACCCTGATTCGTTTAAGCGAAACCAGTGATGGTCACTTGGGTGAGTTCCTACTCGCTTGAACGAGTTCTACATTTTGAACCTGAGCGAGTTACGGGACTTCAAAGAAAATTCACTAACAATTCAGTCTTTTACAAAGAAAAACAAGCAATGTCCCTAAGATGTTTCTTCATTCGAAGCCAGAACTTTCCTTTACTCGGGAATGGTCCTCTCGGTCATGCCTCACTCGGAAACATCTTAACCTTCATTCACTCGGAAGGGGTTCTCTCAGTCATACCTCACTCGGAAACATCCTAACCTTCTTTCACTCAGAAGGGGTTCTCTCGGTCATGCCTCACTCAGAAACATCTTAACCTTCCTTCACTCGGAATGGTTCTCTCGGTCATACCTCACTCGAAAACATCCTAACCTTTCACTCAGAAGGGGTTCTCTCGGTCATGCCTCACACAGAGACATCCTAACCTTCTTTCACTCGGAAGGTATTCTCTCGGTCATGCCTCACTCGGAGACATCCTAACCTTCTTTCACTCATAAGGGGTTCTCTCGGTCATGCCTCACTCGGAGACATCCTAACCTTCTTTCACTCGGAAGGGATTCTCTCGGTCATGCCTCACTCAGAGACATCCTAACCTTCTTTCACTCGGAAGGGGGCGAGGGATATTCGCTTGAGCGAAATAGGCACAGAATCAATTCCCCCAATCCTCGCTCAGGCGAGACTGAATCTGCTCGGGTGAAAATCATCCAGTAGCCCAATTGTTACTGCAAATACATCTTGCTTGAGCGGAAATCCTCCCCGCTTGAGCGAATCTGACACAGTGGTCATTTCCTCTAGCCATCGCTCAAGCGAAGCTGGATCCGCTTGAGTGAAACTGGGCCAGTGACTATACTATAGATACAAAGCACTCTCGCTTGAGCGAGATGAGCGAGAATTCATCTCGCTTGAGCGAGTTATGCAGCACATACGTGGAAACTAAAAATTTTTGCACAATCAGTATGCCTAAACATTCAAATGTCTCATTTGGCCTAATTTACCTATTTACACACATCCAAACATGCAAATAGGATTGATTTTAACTGATCATACGTTTCACTTCTAATCCCAATCTACTAAATGCATATCAATCATCAAGACACTAAACAATTCACACACCATCTGCATCATTCACAAATTCACATCCACATCATTCAACACACCAATTCTTACTCATTATCTAGCACAATTATTCATATTATAAAGTTAATTCAACACACCAATTCTAAATTAGTTCAACACACACAAGCAACATATTATGGCATCACATACACAGAAAACTCATTACACATTACACACATAATTCATTTAATAATTCCTCGGTTCCTTGGCATCAATCCTCCGCTTGGCGCACCTCCGGAGCTTCAACCTCCTCCCTGTCCCTGGTTACTAAATTAAAAGAAAACCACAACAAGGGTGAGTGTTTGGTATCATAATTAATCTAGAATGGTAATTTAAGAACGAAATACATAACTACTACATTATGCAATTAACCTCCCTTTTTCTTTATCCACCATTTATATTTATAGATTCCTAACTTCATTCAAGTTTCAACATCATCAAAGTATAATTCGCAACCAACACATGCAATCAAACACATCCACAACATCACATAATGCCAACAATCTCATCAAATAACACAACTGACTTTTACATTAATTCGACGCCTAGTATCTGGATACTAAAGGATCGACCTTCAGCTGGGGGTCCTACTTGACACCCCGTGAACCCTGCTTGGTTCACCGAGTCCTGCTTGACTCTCCACCTCAACCACTGAGTCCTACTTGACTACTGGGTAGCTCAACTAGGCACAAAAACCACGAGAGCCAGAAACGAGAGGCTATACATACCGTCGGCCGTCCCACACCACATAATCATACATGTATATATATCACACTTCTCATATCACATATCAAGTGACCTTCAATAACAAATCATACTCATCAAATGGGCGACCTACTTGTCAAACCCATCATCACAACGCCACTGTAGACATCAGTTTATCACAATGTACAACACTTTAATCTCATAATCATCATAAATCATACACAATTCACATTCATTCATCCATACACATACAATTATCATTTAGTAATATTTCTTACCATTTTAATACTTAGTTCGATGACCCGAATCCAAAATACGTACATATTCTAATTAATTACAACCCGAACACCCCCTAACCTCGATTCCAAGCTTCGACGATTTGTTCTTGATGCCAGTTGCGTCCTCTAAGTGCTTGGTTCAAGGTCCTACTTCCGAATCCAACACCCGCTTCGTCACTCGATCCTCCGACGTTCGTTTCGCTACCTACGGAGGTCAAAATGCAAAACCCGTCAACGTTATATTACCCTCATTGTTCCAATTATCGTTTTCAAGCTCACATGCACTAAAGGAGTAGAAAACAAGACCTCCTCCCACCATGCATAGCCATCGGTTACAGAGAGAAAGTGAAGGGAGAGAGAGAGCTCAATTTAAAGGGTCCACTGTACTCACCTCGAAGCCACGATCTCAAAAACGTAGTTACTTCGAAGTTTTGACGCGAAATGGGCCTTCCCCTGAAGCATGCAAGTCCACGACTGGTGAGAGATAAGAAGAAGAAGACGCTGACGTGAATGAGGAAGAAGAAGAAAGAGTTTTCATTTTAAGGCTCTGGGGCAAAACTGTCATTTCCTTATTTCTTTTATATTTTCTTTGAAAGTTTTAATTAAACTCTTACCTTTTACCCCCCATTGGTAACTTCTAATTTTACCTCCTTCCAATTACTCTTCATTTAACCCTTTTGTAATTAATCAATCAAATAAATTTATTCATTTTCACAATCTTTAATTATTTATAATTGCATTTATATTAATAATAATTTCCAAAATTTCTAATAAATCTCAAAGACAATTATTATTATTTTCCGTCAATCACAAATTTTACTAAAATATTAGGGATGTTACAAATTAATCATTCATAAATTAAATTAAGTTGATGTAAAATTAATAAACTTATTAACACATTAAAAAGGTAAATTTCAAACTAAATATATTGATTTAGCCTATTTTTTCGGTGGTTAAAACAATTTTAATTGATATGAAAAAGCCAATGTGATAATCAATTTATTTTATTGGTTGGAGTGTTTTCATAACCGTTTCATTAAAAGAGGATAATAAAATAAAATAATAGTATAATATAAAATAATAAAACAAATAATAATAACAGGTGAATTTGAGCATTAAGTGGCGAAAAAATAAATCGTGAGGCAAATTGAGAGAATGGTGGTGTTGTTGTTGCGATTTCCATCTTATATCTGAGAAAGCAGTCGTCACTGGTCAAATAAAAAATCGTTGGTGCGAGAAATTGCATCAATGGCCGGCGTTTCTCTCAAGTGCGGTGACTGTGGCGCTCTGTTCAGGTCCGTAGACGAAGCACAGCAACACGCCGAACTCACTTCCCACTCCAACTTCTCTGAATCCACCGAACCCGTTCTCAACCTCATCTGCACCGTTTGCTCCAAACCATGCCGATCCAAAACCGTTGGTCACTCACACCTCACAATTCAATTCAGAACTCCATCACCATTGTTTATTTTGATTTTGATCTCGCTCTCTTTTTAGGGTTCGATAAGGGAATTAAATGATCGTTTATTCTGTGTATTAATCACTGAATCTGGTGCTTTTGGTTTGATCGCGTAGGAGAGTGATTTGCACACGAAAAGAACCGGACATACTGAGTTTGTTGACAAGACTTCGGAGGCAGCGAAACCGATAAGTCTCGAGGCACCGAAGGTTGATGCAACTGGAACGTCAGAAAACCCTGACGCTGCGTCTACCGAGCAAAATGAAGGTAATGGTGCATTTAATTTAATTTTAAAGCTAAGCTGAGTTAATTAAGATGTTGTGTAATATTTCTTATTTATGATTGTAATGCGTGGGGTTATGGAATTTCATTTTTGTTGTTCAAGATAATGAATGATGACATAGTACTTGTTTGGTGGTTTCGATTTGAAATGGTGTGTTTGACTTCTTCTTGTTATATTGTGAAATACAGAAATGGTTGTTCCTGAAGTGGACAAAAAGCTACTGGAGGAACTTGAATCCATGGGATTTTCAACGGCAAGGGCAACACGGGCGCTTCATTACTCTGGTGAATTTAGATGTGATCCTGTTCTTCTGATCATAGTTGTATAGTACGAGTAGTAATTTTTACCTGTTCGATATAGTAATTTTCTGTTTCTGTCATCTGTAGAATAATTTATTTTTGGTTGTTATTTTTGCTGTATCGCGAGACCACTGATAACAAAGGCTTGTGTAATGTAAAAGGGCCAGATGAAAGGGATGGGCGAAGAACCATATTAAGGTTATCATTCCCTGAAGTGTTTTATTGAGAATATAATTTGCATTAGAGCCTAGTGACATTCACTGGTTCATGTTGCTGGTCTCATCTAAGAGGATAACAGTTGATTGCTATTGTTACCTTCTATTTTTGCTGTCTTCCTTAAAATTCATTTTATTCTTTTGATGGGATTGTTTGTGGACATTTGTATTTACCAATGCGTCATGGGGCATTTGTGGATTATATAAGTAATTCTCATTTATTCTGGAGATTCTAAAGGTGTGTTTTGTCGTATAATATTCTTGGATGTTCATGAAATGTTAATTATATTTTCAAGAAATAAATATTCATAATCGTATTTATTAATCATTATTGTGTTGCAGCATCTATTTTTTCTTTTTTTGATGGAAACTTTATAATAATAATTATAATATAGTTGGATAGTGGATACCATGGGGTTAGTTAACAGAGAAGTAAGAACAATATAGCCAACAGAGGGACTAATGTCATATCCATGCATCATAACAAAAATAGATTTTAAAACTTGTTAGAAGTGAATTGTACTCTTTTGACCTTTACTTCTGTGGTTTGTTTCTAAATCTAGGATACATGTAATAAGAAGTCAATTTATAGGGGTATTTTGAATACATTATTAATTATTAATGCTCTATATATCTGAACATTCATAATTATTAAGGCTCAAGATATTAGACTTAAGCTTCTCTCTTCTTACAGGTAATGCTAGCCTTGAGGCTGCTGTAAGTTGGATAGAAGAGCATGAGAATGATCCTGACATAGATCAGATGCCCTTGGTATGTGCTTCTATTTTTAATAACGGCTTATTGTCATGTGTTTGTGCTTATTGCTTCATAAATAATAGATTTTGATGTTGTGAATTTCAACCGGAATAAGACTAGTTCATGACTTCATGTTATGAATAAATGTCAACAAGTAATCAGTGTAATTAAGTTGTAATCTCTAGTTTCTAGCCTGATGAATGATGATGATTCATTCAGGTACCTGCCAACACCAAAAATGAGGCTCCTAAACCTTCTCTTACCCCAGAAGAACTGAAGGCCAAACAACAGGAACTAAGGTATGAAATTGAATGTCAGATAAGATTCAGATTATGGGCAAAGTTATGAAGCTATTTTAGTTACAGTATTGTTACAGGAAAGGGTTAGACAATAATATTAGATACATATTGATGGGAGTGATGTCTGATGAAATTGAACCATGGTAATCCCTAATCTTCTTTCACCTGACCTCTAGAGGACACGGCTGAGAGTTGAGATATTCTGGTGATTTCTCAAGTAGCATAGACCGACTAAGTGAACACCTGATATCAATGATTTAGAAATGTGTCTGCATATTCCGGTGTCTTCCATCATTGCATGTAGGTCATATTTATGCCTTTGCCACTAATATACAACAGTACTAATATTGGCTGAATTCTTGTCAATGTATTGTGTTCTGGTCATTTGCTTATTTGGGCTTTGGTTCTGTTGATGTTGTCATATTCAGATCTGTTCTTTAGTTTGACACATGCTTATATATGTCGTGTCTGGAGCTATAACTTATATGTTATTTTTTAACTTTTAAACCTATTTATTATTACTGGTATATCTGTAATTTGTAATCATTTAATTTTTTTAAAACTATAATCTTTAGGGAGAGAGCTCGGAAGAAGAAAGAAGAAGAAGAGAAGAGAACGGAGAGAGAAAGAGAAAAGGTACTTTGCCTATTCATCCATTTGCTTTTCATTTATCTCTTGTTGACTTTCTGACTTCCATTACTGTTATACTTGGGTATTTATAATTCTTTTACATTTTGGGTATTTGAGGATGTGCAACTGTGCATGTCTGATGTATGTACACTTCGAGATATAAAATTAACCATGAGGCGTCACCAAAGAGCTTAAGAGTTTTTGAGAGTTGGTCCTTGGCACATGATGTAGCTTCAAAAGTAGCTATTTTTTCATCAAACATAACATGCCTTTTATTTATGTCAAACTATCGAAGTAAATGAACTGTTGTTCCTGCCAAGTTTGGTAAAGTTTAGGTTGATAAAAAATAATGGTTTACTGCTTACCTAATCTGTATATTAGTATATTCTTAAAAATCAAAGTGTACATGCTAAAAGTGACAAAAGCAGTCAAGCTTTCACCTCAAACGTGCGCAATCGTGCCGCACTTGCAGTGGGAATTTGTGTCGTGGCGGTCTCTGCCTCGGGAGAAGTCGTCGTGCCCTTTGCTGTCGCAGGTGTCACGATTGTGGTGGGTGCTGTCACTGCAGATTTTTGTTTGAGGGGATGTGGCACACTGGGGAAGACAATACCAAACGGTGTCGTTTCATGCCTCTTCATCATCAAGGGTATTTTAGCAAATACCCATTTAAAAAATTAATTATAAATATTTTAAAATTTTAAAAAGAAATATAAAAATAAAAACCCAAAACTCCTTTGACACTCCATTTCCCTCGCATGTTGTCTCTCCCTATTTTCGAAGCCCCAATGTATTGCTCCCTCTCTTGCCCACCATTCACTTTTCCTGGCTGACGCTTGCGCTGGGGACATGTGCACCTTATGTTGATTGTGGTGCTTGTGTGGTGGTTCTGTCTTCCTCTATTGGCTCTTTGTTGCTCGGTTTGTGCTCTGTTTTTGACATAGCCCCCTGTTTCTTGCTTGATCTTTGTTTTTCTTCATCTCCGACGAGATATATTCATCCAGTCACCACTGTCAGAGGAGTTCTGACCTCTGACAGCATTTATGTAATCACCGATGCACCTTCCGTAACCTCTGACACTCCAACAGCAACGGTACTTCATTTCTTGTTGTTTGCTGCATTAGAAGGCTTTTGGCATCTTTGTTTCCTTTATTTTGGATACATGGGATCCATGTTACCTGGGTACTTAATATGAACGGATACGGGATACATGGTATTTCAAAAAGGTCAAGATATGACACTGTTTAGATGCGTTTAATTTTTTTTTTACCAAAAATAGATATATTTTATGTCAATCCATTACAGAAAATCATTGAACATATACTTTACATATGTTTTTACAAAGTATATTAAACAAAATTCAATAAAAAAAGTTGTGCTTCAACATATACAATATGTTTTTTTGAGGCCTAAAATGCCTACCCACCTGCCACATGTAGTCTACACAACAAGATAAGAAATTCAAGAGTTAGACAATTGTGATCTCTGCTACGCTTGCGTAGTGTGTGCCGCCCCATAAAAAAAGCCAAGGCAAAAATAATAAAATACACACATGCACCCAGCCACAAGATTCAACAAAACCATCCTCTGCTTTATATATAATAGTATAATATATAATATAAAATCTTTATTTTAGCAAATCAATTCAGTGAGGCTTAAGAATAAAACTTGCTCTGCTCAAAATGAAGGTCATCGCCGTGTAAGGCTTTAAGACTGGAAGACCTAGCAGTGTTTTAAAGGCGCACAACCCAACAGTTGGTCATGATGATCTGCAACCCAGCAATGGTGCAAGACAACGACAGCGAAGTAGGATGGGGGCGCAATCACTCACTTCTAGGATCCACGCAACCATCACAAAGCATCACCTGAACCAGCGCCACCTCCTCTCCATGTGCATTGTGTTGTGACTAAATGTGACTCATCTTCATTACGGACCAGCGGCTCGTCCTTTATGCATCACTGTGCAACAGCGGGCTGCATCATGATCTCCAGCGAGCACTCTCACCTCTGAGACATCCTCTCCTCTACGAACCGACAATTGCATCTATCAAGTCATTTAGCTTGGCCGCTCAAGATTGAAGTCAGATCCAAGCCGTGTTGACAATGTATCCCTATTTTTTAGTGATAAAAACTAAATTAAATCATAGATACTTTACGGACATGTATCGTGACGTATTGGTATTTGATACGTGTTCGATACGGGTACGCAGCCTATTTTGATGTATTTGGCTTCATAGCTTGGATGTGTTTATGACTATTTTGAATTTGGATTTATGCAATTTGATGTGTTCAATTTTCATTTTTGACGTGTTTTCATTTTTTAAAATTTTCCAGTGTATATACATGTCTCTAGATTATATTTTTTTTTTGTTTTCTATCCCACGATAGGAAGAATCTCACCCGTGATCTGCATCGCAATTGCGATTTCCCAGTTTTGGGGTTTGCCGCGATTCTCCATGATCTGGGATTAACTACATACAATATACTAAAGGAAACAGAAGCCTCACAAATAAATCAAGCCATCTTATAAAATCATTTAAAACTTTATTGTAATTCTTTTCATACTGATTTTATAGCTCTTATACAATATACTCCCACGCCATGCATAAGGCTTTAGCTGATTAAATAGATATAAAAATCAAATTGTTGTATGAAATTCAAGCTGCCTTGTATCTGTGCTGTGCATCGTAATCTAAAGCAGCAGCTATCTTTTTGGTTATCTTGATTAATTCGTGGCTTAATTATGTTCTGTAAATGTTCTGAGGTTAGAGTTTGGACTAGTTTATAACATTGTAAATTGCATTTCTAATACATTTGGTCATATGTGTTAAGTAGTTTATATCTTCATTTTTTTGTTATATAATGTTTTTATTCAGGAGAGAATTCGCATTGGCAAGGAGTTGCTGGAAGCAAAGAGAATTGAAGAAGAGAATGAGAGGAAACGGTCTGGATCACCTAGGAAATTTATTGTCTCGCATCTTGTGTTGTGTTTTGGCGGCACTTGGCTTCAAGAAAAATCTGCTTTCTTATGTAGGATATTGGCTTTGAGAAAAGCAGAAAAAGAGGAAGAGAGGAGGGCTAGAGAGAAAATCAAGCAGAAGTTGGAAGAAGACAAGGTTTCTATATTTCTCTATCATTTGTTCTTTGATTTCTAAGTTTCTTTTATTGAGGCTATTCTTATCTGACTGCCAAGTCAGGTCATAAGACGCATCTTTAATTATAGGCATGCCAATCTGTAATTTGAATACCTCAATCTTTGGCCCTCTATTAGGTTTTGTTTTACCTTATACTTTTTCAATCCTAATCTTCTGCATTTGGCTGTTATTGGATACCAGTAACTTCCTGATTTTTTTTTTTATTTTTCCTCAAGGTCATTTACTGTGAAAATATTATCCTTAAATTTATTCCCTTGGTCTGAGGTGAAAGATCACAAAATATATAAGATTAGAACATTAAATCTAATTGTATATTTGAAGATATTGAAAGATAAGCCACCACTTGCCTTTCATGGTTGTTCAAAATGGATGAAAAAACTACTTTTGGGATAAAATCGATTGAGATCCAATGGTTATATTGTTAGATATCCTTTAAAACTGAAAATCATAGGTCCAATCCATCGGCTTCTCTGTTAGGGAAACCCCATTAACAGGCCACGTGCCTCCCTCTTAATAGGAGCCAAATGTATGATCTTATCCTAAATCAAGTGTTATGCCATTGAAGCCTCCTTAAAAATGGAGTTATACTCCAACCCACAGTTCAAGTGTTCTTCAATCTGTATATGAATGAATCCTACTTTAACAAGGAAGTTTTGAGAAAATGCAAATTTTTCTGCTGGGCAATTGTATTGTTTTGAGTCTTTTGACCAAAGAATTGAATGATTTGAGTAATGCAAGTAACTTAGGGTGCTAAGTGTAGAACAAAATGTTTTGGGGCCAAAGCAATTTGAAGATAAGGTTACGATGTGTTAAATGAAGATGCCCATTGCTATATTACAGTTTAGTTTTTGTCCTTGACGATTGAATTATACCACGGGGCGGCTTATGCTTTATGAACAATTTTTTGGGCTAAGGAAAACAATTTTGCAGCCAGCTGCTGTTACTTTTTAGAGTAGTTTAGTTCAATTTTTCAGGAAGACTTGAGGAGTATGTTGAACTGCTTATTTCAAAAGATGGCATGTAAAATGGATGTTCGTTATTTGAGGATTTGAATGAAGTCATTTTGTTTATCTATTATGACAGGCAGAAAGAAGGCGGAGACTTGGATTGCCTCCGGAGGAACCTTCAGTAGCCAAACCTGCACCTGTTGTGGAGGAGAAAAAGGTATGGGCTTGTCAGTGGCTATGAAGCATAGATACTAACACGGACATCAGACACTTTCTTATACTATATTTTACGTTTAAGTTTTTGTAAAGATTACAAATAAATAGATTTTTAATAATATGGATGTGTGTTCATTTATTTGAAAGTGTTGATTCAAGTGTGTAAGTTATATAAAAATGTCAAACTATTAACATTTAGTGTTTGACTCGATAACAATTTTTTGCAAACACTTGTAAAGGGGTGTGTGATACGTGTCGAATAAGTGTGGGTGTCCGATACGGGACACGTTAAAATGGAGAGGTGTCTCGTGTCCGTGCTTCCTAGGTCAGTGGTTTCACTTTTTTCAGCTACATTCTAATTTAAAATTTCTGCATGCAGAGTTTTGTGCCTGTTAGGCCTGCCACAAAAGCTGAGCAAATGAGAGAGTGCTTGCGTTCTCTCAAGCAGAACCACAAGGTACATTCATATTCCATGTATGGAGAATTGTGGTTCCTTAGTCTTGTTAACAGTGTTAGTAACTCTGATATTTGTTTATTAATATTGATCGAAAATCTAATGGTGAAAAAGCACGGGGTACAATAGAAACCTCCACACTAATGCTAAATGTGGCGCCTTAAATCCAATAAATACTAATAATGATATTGATATCAAAATACTAGAAAATAGAGTAAATTTTTTTTTGTGTTTACATCAATCATTGGATAAGACACACCACAAACTAAAATTAACTATCATTACCCTAGATCTAATCAAAGATCCCTCCCATATATGAAGATATGAGAAGGTGTAGAACTTATTTTATTACCTATCTACTTCTAACAACATTTAGAAGTACCCTTTAAACTTTACGGAGTGATTTAAGATTGCCCGACTATAACATCATGCAAGAAGTCCTATACCACTCATCTGAGCTTTGATTATTCAATCTCAAGAATACATTTCCAATAACCTTACTTATAGACTAATAATTCTACAAGTATAAGAAACCTTAATAAAGTCCTTCACGCTACCAATTGTGAATCTAGACCATTCATGTGCACAAAGTAGGCCTTATTTACTACTACTCATTATCTAGTCCCCTTTATGCACCCCTAATGAAGGGTAAAACATCACATCATCTTATCCTATATGACATACACAAATTTTAGAGTAAAAATTCAGCATCATACTCATGTAAACAAATCCTCATCAATCCATTGCCTTGACACAATTATCATCATAATATTTCAAATTTCATTATCCTTCATCCAACTAAGAATCATGTGACAATTTCACTATTCCAATGCTTCCACAAAATTTAAATGACTATAATCCATCAATCCTAAACTATGGCATTTACACAAATAGTCAAGCTATACAAAATGAATGCCATATACACAACAATTCACAAAAACGTAAC
The DNA here is from genome assembly GCA_037962975.1 of Clitoria ternatea. Lineage (NCBI taxonomy): Eukaryota > Viridiplantae > Streptophyta > Magnoliopsida > Fabales > Fabaceae > Clitoria > Clitoria ternatea. Next base: position 272,774,589 of record CM075669.1, on the reverse strand, counting down.
ATAATTCATCATCCCAAAAATTGTCGGCCAAGGCAACCGCTATACTCTCTTCACATTTGCCGCCATCCCAAAAAGATTAAGCTCCATGCATTAACCTACATCACAAGGCTAAAATGTACAACATGGAGAGTGAGTATATTTTCTTAATGATGAGTAATTATAATGATAAGTTATGCATAGTGAGGCAATCATACATATTTTCCTTCAATATATCCTATCTCATTGATACAACATATAGACCAAAATTTGTCAATCAATGCATATATTATATACCATGAATACCAACTCATACCAAGGAGTCTTAAGTATCGATCTTATTTCACCAACAATAGTCATCACTACACTTTCACATTAGCCAATAACACCAACAATGTTTCTCAATTCAAGACATTCATGAGTCATAATCACTATGGGCACTCAAGTTCAAATGTTACGCGTTCACAATTAATGCATATGCTATCCAACAATTTATGCATATGCAATGAGACCAACTTGTATAATTTTCATCTCCCTTCCATGTGCATATTTCACTCATGTGACTTACAACCACGCATAGTTGTTTAATATATAGAACCAACGCAAGGTTTCTTTCTCATGATCAACGCAAGATCAATAATACATGTCACATTACGACCACGCATAGTCGTTTATAAAACCAACCAACGCAAGGTTGTTATTTTCAAGATCAACGCAAGATCATATTTATCACACATGGGACATGCATCATGCATGTCATGAAATGCAAAAGTGCACATAATGGTCTCAAATTATCACATAACCCCACTTCATTATCATATATAAACCAAGAAGACACATCAAGGTGTATCACCATCTCAAACATCAATTTACCACCAATGTCATTCAAGAGTCCTACTTTACACATTCATCACACATGGCCACACTAGAAGCAACCAAGACTAATATGCAAATATACATCACACATACATTTACTATCAATATCAAGGTCATGCATTTAGAAAATAAACTCCTCTCCTACCTCAAGAGAAGTACGCCGATGGGTTGGAAGAGTTGGATGGTCCCACTTCACCGGAATGGTCAAAGCCTACATTAATATGCATAAAGCTATATCAAACGCCACACTACACTTTTGATGTTAATCATCATTTCTCTTCTATAAGTTCATCTTTATATATATACAAGGTCACATTAGATTTAAACCATTCTCCTCTTTGAAATTTGAAATTAAAGTCATCACTCATACATTTTTCCAACATCTTAAAGAATTATGACCATGGTTTGGAATTAGCCAAAAGCCCAAAGATTAGTTATTAAGCTTCACAAGTTTTCTAAGTAACTTTCTAAGTCATTATAATTATTTATAGTGTTTCATATCCCTAAAAAGTGACAAGTCTTTCTCTACTAACAATTTAGCTAATTGATTCCCTTACTTCTTGAATTTCCTAATTATCTTGGCAATGGTTTCAATACTAAAATAAATTATCCTAAGTAATTTTTGTACCTATCATTCACCTAAGATAAAACCTTACCCATTATCACCTAAATGTCAATTCTTTTCCCACCAACTAGTTACTTCTTCCTTACTAACCTACTAATTAAATTTCATGAACGTGGTTTCACTACAAGCATAATTCCTACACTTGTCCTAATTGCCCACAATTTTTCAACTTCATGCCTCCATCACCTATTAGAGACCAACTTCACATTCTTTCCATCTTAGTTGCTTCCAACCCCTAATAAATACCACAATACCTCTACTAATTTATTTTTAGTCACAATTAACATTCCTAAGGTCATAATCATTTTTTGCACCCTAATTATAACCTAAACTCTTTTAATCCCTCATTATGCCAAAGTTGTCAATCACATACATCCATACTCTTTAATTTCAATTAACATTCCCTTTTATATATATTTATGCCTAATGCACTCCCATGAAGCTCTCTAAGCTAACAATCCATCAATTTCACTTTAAAAGTTCAAGCTCCTAATTTGATTTCCCTTGACACTATACTTTCTTCTTCTACTTAAGTCTCCTAACATTGATTCCAATTCCTAAACCACATTTCACATTGTTCCATTAGCATACCAATAAAGCCAAGGTAACTAAAGTCACCCATAGCACTTTTACTACTCCTAATTCTCCTATAAAGCTTCTATACTAACCCAATTCTTCATTCTTCAATCCAACATCACCAATTTATTCTAATACTCTAATTTAGGTTTAGGTCTCAAAATTATTATAAAGTCACCCACAATAATTTAAGTCTTCTAATTGCAAATTTTCCCACTAATTAAAGTAAGCATCAAATTCTAGTTTTTTTTTTTTGCCTAATACTTTCCAAAACGAATCCATTCATTCCACCAATAGTTATTCTCATTTCAACAATTAATTTATATCAAATTCAAGTCATAAAAATAATTATCCAACAACAACAACAACAATTTCCCAATGGTCTCCTAACCTAGGTTTGGGTTCCACATGTAAAATCCTACACTTTTCCATTACTAACAACATAATCTACATCACATTAAGCTACTAATTTAATGTCCATCATGAATTCATAAGCTTACCCCAAAGTGACCCTAAACCCAAGTTCAAGAGAGCAATGGCAATGGAGGTTGAGAAGTCCTAACACCAAAAGCTTGAGCAAGCTTCTCCAAAATGCAAAAGAAACCTCTAAGAACCTTAAAATTTTGACACAAGCTTGAGTGAGTTAGAGATGGATTTTCGGTTTTGAGGGGTCATGGTGGAGAGGAGAAAATGAATGGAATAAGGAGAAGAGAAGATGGAGCCTAGGGCTCCATATGCATACCTTAGCCTTTTCCTTCAAGAAAAACTCAAAAGAGAACCATGGAAGGCACCACCATTTCACGTTTTGGAGGGGAGAGGGAAAGAAGAAATTTTTGCTCTTGGTTCTGCAGATGGGGGCTGTTTTCACGTTAGAAAATGGGCAAGGGAGAAGAAGAGTCACTTAATGTTGCATGCTAATTTACCATGGTACCTTCCATTTAAATTTTTTGGCTCCTAGACCAAATTTTTGGCAAATGCATCATTTTAGGCCCAATTACTGATGGGAAACAGCCCCTGAAAGTATACATGGCCAGCCCAATTGATTGGTGAAAACTCATCGCATTTTGGCTCGAAAACGAAGCGTTTTGGTCGCCCGAGACCCTTTTTACGTCTAATTAATTACCTATAAATTTTTCCGGGTTTATTTTTGGGTTTAAAATATTTATTTGAGTGTTTTCTAATACTCAATAATTATTTTTGGGTTAGTGAATTTTTGAGGCCCAATTGAGGCCCATTGCCCGAATCGGTCGTTTCTGACGTTAAATGACGTCGATAAATCCCAAATAATTCACAATAAATTCCGAGAACGCTCAAATTAATTTTAGCTCATCTTTGGGACATAAATATTCATTCCCAATATTTATCTAATGTTTCCCGGCCCGTTGGGCCTGTCTCTGTATTTTGCTCGTACGTCGTTCGTCGATTAAACGACGACAGTAATCGCCGTATTCGTCGCATTAACTCAAAGTGTCCATAATTAATTTTCTACATGTATAAGGCATCAAATAATTATTTTCTATAATTTTTATATTTATTTACTCCAATTAATTAATTTTACTCAAATTTATGGGATGTTACACTAAATAATATATTTTTGTGGAAATTATGCAGAGTTTTACATAATTTCCCCCAAAAAATTTCCCTCTGAATTTTTCTATTTAGGTTCTGACCGTAATTGCATAACCTATTACCAAGGCTTTTGAGAGAATGCTTGTTTGTTATTAATATATACTTTCTCTGGTTCTTTTTATAGGACTCTTACATAAATGCACAAGAATAAAGAAATGTAGTTAATGACAAAATTTTTATCAATATTTTTGTTGTACTTCCAAAATTATCCTTAATATTGATGAGGAAAAGAATCATACTTCTAATATTCCATGATTTTAAGAGTGGTGATCTAATTAAAAAGAGTACATTTGTGAAAAAAAATAATAAATACACATTGTAAATTGAAAAGGGTTTATAATAGACCAAGAAAAACTACAAAGCAAGGTCTTATAAAAAAGACTGGAGGGAGTACTTAAAAATGTTTCCCTTTATTGTGTGAAAGGGTCCAGTGCATTAAAGGAGAGGGTGAAATTTCGGCTAGATGCCTGCCAGAGTATATGTATGTCTGGAGATGTGCTATTGATAAGTATTAGTGCACTTTAATTTTGATAACAACATCGTTAATGAATCCACTGGTGAAGATATGTCTGAATGCTGAAGCTTCTTCAGCTACATGCCTACATGTATTATCTTCTTTTCTGACAAGAATAAAAATCTTTAGATTGATGCGAAGGCTTTTGGTTTTCATCTTGGGATGGTGTTAAAGAGGTGTGGATATATTTATAAATATGGTTTTCATCTTGAGATGGTGTCAAAGAGGTGTGGATATATTTATAAATATGATTGTCACGATCATTATTGACTAATGGCATTAAATGGGTTTAGAACTTAATTGCTGGTTTGTTGGGGTCATTAACATACATTGTTACAAAATATTGATGCTGCAACCTACTAAGGAAAAATTATGTCATTGTGTCGTTGTTAGTAAATTTTAATATTTTTTCATGGTTATAAGCTGAACTGGTAAAGTGCATTTTGCGACTAATGTTGAAATCATAGTTGTCAATAGCGGCCGGAGCGGCCGCTATCGCGCTGGAGCGGAGCGGAGCGGAGGTGGGGCGCAACGCGGTGGGGAATAGCGGGATGATTCAAATCGCGGGAATAGCGCCGTGATTCGCGGGGCTGCCGGCCGCTATGCTGGCCTTCCCTCTTTTGCCCCTCTGAAACCCCTTTTTTAAAGGGTATTTTTGGCTTTTTACGCTTTCTCCCCCTTCTGCAAAACCCTATTTCGAAGAGAGCAGCCTCCCTTTCAAATTTTCTTCACTGTAACTGCTTCCCACTGCTCTTCCAGCGACACCCAGTCACTTTCCGACGACCCCCACCCCATTTCCGACGTTCCCCAACCATTTCCGGCGTCCCCCAGTGATTTCCGGCGAATCCCACAGATTTCCGCGAAGCTTCTTTCTTCTCCGACGAGTGGAATTTCCGCTGCACCCAGTTAGTTCCCGCGACACCCACCCACTGTCCGACGACCCCCACCCCATTTTCGGCCTTTCCCCACCATTTCTGGCCTTTCCCCACCATTTTTGGCGAGCTGCTGTCTTCTCCGGCGAGGCTCTCTTCTTCTCCGGCGAGACTCTGTCTTCTCCGGCGAGCTTCTGCTTCTCTTCTTCTTCTCTTCTCTTCTTCTCTGGCGGGCTGTTCAAGGGACTGTTTTGAAACATTGTAAGGCTGTTGAAGGGTGTTGAAGGGCTGTTTGAAGGCTGTTTTGAAGGGACTGGTTTGAAAAAAAATTCTAAACTGTAATGGCTGAAGAAATTCCAGCAACAAATGTTGAAGGGAATGCTGCCAGGTTTAGGCCCTCCCCACTTCCTGGGCACTTGAAGCCTAATGCGCCTAACCAAGACATGGCTTGGGATTGGAACAACTTGAAGGACATCAACAATAGAAAGCAGGTCACTTGTGATTTTTGTGGCAAGACAACAATGGGTGGCATTACCCGGGCTAAGAGACATCAAATGGGTGTGAGAGGGGACTGCGGTAGTTGTCCTAAGTGTCCAGATGATGTTAAAGAGGCTCTTAAGGCTGCCCTCCTTAACAGAAAAAATGAAAGAGAGGCATATTTAAAAGAGATTGATGATCTTGATGAGGAACATGAAGAAGTGGAAGGGATTTCGGCCATTCGAAGTGGAAAACGACCTTTAAGCATGTCAACGTCAGTTGCATCATCACAAACAGCTTCCACTGCCAAGAAACCAAAAGGACCATTGGACTTGTTGTTTTTTAAAAATCCTGAATCATCCATTCATTTGGGGGGGAAGGCTTCAAGACAAACAAGCATAAACGATGCTTGTGACAAGGAAGCAAGAGCTAGAACAATACAATATATAGAACGGTTCCTTTGTAGGAACTCAATTCCTTTTAATGTGTTGAAGACAAGAAGCTTCAAGTTAATGGTGGAAGCTATTGGGAATTATGGGAAGCATCTTAAACCTCCAAGCTATCATGAAGCTAGAGTTCCTCTCTTAAAAAAAGAATTGGAGTACACTAAGGAATTGTTGAAGGATCATGTGAGAGAGAGGGAGCATTATTGTTGTAGTATAATGTCGGATGGATGGACAGATAGGAAGAATAGAACCTTGATAAATTTTTTGGTCCATTGTCCAAGGGGTTCTATGTTTATTAGGAGTGTTGATGCTTCATCATATGTGAAGACCGGAGAAAAACTATACAAGTTGTTGGATGATTTTGTTGAGGAGATAGGAGAGAGTAATGTGGTGCAAGTGATCACCGACAATGGGAGTAATTATGTGAAACCTGGTAAGAGTTAGTTTATTAATTTTAAGATTTTTTTATAATTTATAAACTTTGTATTGTATCACTACTAATAGTTTCATTTTACTATTAGGCAAGTTGTTGATGGCAACAAGAACACATTTATTTTGGACTCCTTGTGCTGCACACTGCCTAGACTTGATGCTAGAGGATATTGGGAAGCTTCCAAGAGTGAAGAGGACCATAAAAAGAGGAATATCTCTTGTGGGTTACATCTATAACAATTGCAGCTGAATGGTGGATAAGTTTTGGATCACATACTCCAAAGTTACAAGCTATTGCCATTAAGGTGCTGAGTTTAACTTGTAGCTCATCTGGGTGTGAGCGAAACTGGAGTATGTTTGAGCAGGTAACTAGATTTCTCAATACATTCAATTTGATAGCATTAGTTTAGTAGTTTCTAACATCTTTCCATTAATTTTTTATTTAGGTTCACTCTAAAAAGAGAAGTAGCCTAGAACATCAAAGATTACAAGATTTGGTTTATATCAAGTATAACCAAACTCTTAGGGAGCGTTTTGATTGCCAAGATGTGATTGATCCTATTGTCCTAGATAATGTTGAAGATGATACTAATGAGTGGGTACTAGGACGGATGGAGGATGAAGATGAGGAAGGTGCATGTGATTTGGTCTTTGATGATGATGTCTTAACATGGAGAGATGTTGCTGAAGCTACTGGGGCTATTGAGCCATTGACATACACTAGGAGGAGCAAAAAGGGAGGGAACACAGCTGCTGCCCCTTCTACTTCTAGGAAGGGAAAAGAGGTAATTCAAGAAGAAGAGGAGGAAGAAGAGTTTGACGGTGAAGACACTGCATCGGAGAGGGAAGAGATCTACCTAAGTGGTGATGAAGATGATGCAGGAGATGAAGAGCCAAACCTTGAAAATGAAGATGATGATGCATTTTAGGAATTTAGAATTGATTTAGGATTGGAAACTAAAAAGGAACTTGAAGTTTGTTAACTTGTTTAATTGTCTTTTAGGTGCTGAAATTCCATGTGTTCATATTGTGACTTATGTGATAACTAATTTTATGTCATGCTATGTTTTATGTTTGTCCAAGAATATTATTATGATTTGAAATTTTGAATATGATTGTATGGTTTTAAATTTAATTTTTGTGTGATTTTTTTTTTGCATATATATGTGTAGAAAATATAGGAAATATTTATATAGTTTATTCAAAATAGCGGTCATCCCGCTTTCCGCTATCCCGCTATCCCAGTTTTAAGGGCGGCCGCTCCGCGCCGCTATTTGAGATTGACAAGTATGGTTGAAATGTAATTTATTTTATAGGTTTGTTTTTAAAGATGATTTACTGATACATGAGAATTGAGAGATTCGGCATTTATTTTGATCTTCCAGAAAATATATCACATTGATCCTTTATTTATTTAGCAACATCACACATTGGTCCTCCAATGATAATTGATGTCATCAAATATCATTATGGTCCTTCGTGGGTCAAAATTAACATCTTCTCCAATAATATCATAAACTTTTTTATATGATTTCAAATTACTTTGATATTGATCTATAGTGCTTGTAATTTTGTACGCTGGAGAAGTATACTTAGATCATGCAATGTGTAAAAATGAGGCCATTTTTTATTTACTGTGATAATAATATCAACTCCATTTACATTTTGCTAAACAAATTTTATTGCTTACAGCTCAGCAGCGCTTCTCAAATATTGTTAGTTAAATAGTATCTTCTGCTGCCTTCAATATTGTCAGCCCTTAGTCTATTTACATATTCGCTTATTCTTGGAACAGGAAGATGATGCCAAGGTGAAGAGAGCATTCCAAACTCTTCTAACTTATGTGGGCAATGTTGCCAGAAATCCCGATGAGGAAAAATTCCGGAAGATTCGTCTTAGTAACCAAACTTTTCAGGTAAGAAACCTTTTAAAGATGTGTGTTTCGCTTCTGGAGGGAATTCAATGCATGCTAGTTACTAGAATGGGGTTGGGGGAAGAGGTGTCGAGAATAGCAGCTTGCTGAACACCCACACTCTCATCCCAGACAAAGAAAAAGAAAATTTCAATCAGACCAAAATGCTCCTGAATTTTAAAACACTGGGCTTCAGTTCTGGAATTTGTGGTTGGCATCGGTTCAATGTCTAGCCATTTATAATGTTCAATTGTATATATAATCTTTCTCGTCTAAACCTTAGTTAGGTTAGACATTCCTGAATGCTTTTCAATATTTAACTTACTGCTGTATCATTTAAGATATACTTATACAGCCTGTGTCTATGTTCGTTGTGTTTAACAGGAAAGAGTTGGTTCCTTGAAAGGTGGCATTGAATTTCTTGAAATTTGTGGATTTGGGAAGATCGATGGTGGTGAATTTTTGTTTTTGCCCAGGGACAAAATTGAGGTGGCGGTCCTGAATTCAGCCGGATCTGAACTAGACTCTGCAATAAAGAATCCCTTTTTTGGAGTTCTTTAGTTGAGGCGACTGTAATACTCACAGGCGTGACAATTTGTTTCATCTTTCAAAATTTGAATTCAAGTGCTACGGTTTGTTCATTAAACATGCTGTGTTATGTCTTAACGCAAGGGTATCTGCACTGATATTTATACTCGTTTCCATATAGGTTTTTGAGGTTTATAGACAAAGCTGTTTCCGTATAGGTTTTTGAGGTTTAAAGACAAAGTTGTTTCATGAGTTCAAATCATATATTTAATGCATGCGATCACCAGGCTTACTTATTTAAGCAAAATCTATAATGTAGAAATCATGTGTTTGGATTAGATGTTTAAGAGATTATTTCAATAATAAATTAATTAATTATTGTTATAATTGATTTCATAAAATAAGTTGTGTTTGGATGTGTTACAGAAAAATGATTTTAAGATAATTTACTTTTCAACGATTTTGAAATTTGTAATAAGTTTCATGTACTTGACAGAAACCTTGTTAGTTTCATTCGATTTCTATCCCTCCAGTTTCTCTTGTTTTTTTAATTTCTTTTCATCTAATTTCATCTCCCATTATATCGGAGGCTTAAATCTACACTATTTTTCATTGGAATTTTCAGTTTTACATTATTTAAAGCCTTCCCCGAAAATTTAAACCAACAAAACATCACATTTTTAAACTTTTCATCTCATAACTAAAAATTATCAACGCTAAACACAAATAATTATAGAGAATTTGAATTCATATTTTTAAATTGCCTTGAATAAAAATGAAACTTGGTTAGAAGATACGAATAAGTAAATGAAAAAAATGATATGGAAAAAATAACTCATAATAAAATCCTTTATAAGCTACATATTGCACTATTTATGAAACATAGTGAATGCAGTGGGAACAATTAAATTGAGCTATTGAATTAAATTTGAGGCCAATAATATAAATGAAGAATCTCATCAGTAAAGGCCTTGCTACAACCTAGCCCCGCTCTTCGAGTAAACCATGTAATGTAACCATGCTTAACTTGTTCATAACCTTGTACATTAAGATAGTGGGGGGTATGAGGGGTAGTTGCATCAAGGTTATAAACAGCAAATGGCTCCCTTTTACTTCTGACAAAACTGTAAGCCTCCCCAAGATAATACACAGGCTAGGAGATGAAGGGCAGAATGAGAAGAGAGGAAAAGAAAACTATAAACCATGTGGCTATTGCTTCTGATGGTGCTCTTGAATTGTCGGGGGGGAATGGTGTGTTCATCCCTGGAGTTAGTCCACCACTATTGCCCCCACCATAGATTGGTGTTGTGGTAGATGGTGGCATATTTGGGTTGTTCATTGAGGGTGTTGTAATTGGTGTATTTGGCCCTCCAGCAGCACTATACATTATTATAAGCAATCAAACAGATAACAGTTAGACTCCATATTGTGTTAATTACATATTTGGTTTCACATCAAATGCAACTAAAATCATGTCATACAATGCAATAGCTACACTGAGTAGCATTAGATTGGAACCCCATACAGCCTTCAAAAAATCCACAACCAACACACACTAAGCATAAATAAATTACCCACTTAGACCAACGAAAAAGCATTCTAAATTTCTCACGGCTTGGCACAAAAGTCAGTTTCCAAACGGTTGCTAATAGTCAGTTACTTTTCACCCTCTTCATTGTTGTTTAACTAATAACCATGCCAAACAGTACTTAAAATTAAAGATGGTGAAGAAAATATAGAATGACTTAATTGATGTAGTTTCACCGCTAGTCAGGGAAAACCAACATAAACAAGGTCTCTAGCTTTCGTTACTCTCCATGGTGCTACCATGTGAGGAAAGTTGTAACACATTGAACCTTTATATTGTAATAGGCATGTGGGTGTGATCTCTCAACAAACAATAAAGACTCATCATGACACGAGAGGGTAAAATATGCCTAGAACTCTATCACTATGGCCCATCAATGTCCCTGATCTACATCAGCAATTTTCTTAAATGGCCCAAGGCATAAGAAATCAAAAAGGGTCAAACACATTACAAGCAATGATTTTATCACAACCGGCATCTTTATATGATCCCCACTATTGTGTACAACAGACATGGCTTGCCTTATTGGTCTGTCTAGGTGCATAACTTTTTAGCACATTAATCAATTAAATTACAACCCTATCAAACATATCGTAGCAAGTAACTACTGTTATTACTTAGTACCTAACTGTAATTATCCCTCTAAAATATTCCTTTCATGTAATGTAAGTCACCCTACTATCATATCAAATCTTGAATAAGGTAAAAAAGTTCGCACAAATCCTCCTCCTATTCCTTGTATCTTCTGTCTTTTCTTTCCACCAATCACACCGAGAAGCCCCTTAAGCAAATGGACTAATGGTCTCTTCAACATAAAGCTTGTGTTTCCATGAACTGCAACACTACAACCCTTACTGTAGTAAAAGGTGATCTATAAATTTTGTTCCCAATTTCACCTTCAGGGTTATATGCAAATGGTTACATAGTTACGTACTTACACACAGACAAATACATCAGAAACACAAATCAATCAATCAATCAATGAATTTTTTCGGTGTAAAAGAATTTAGATGAGTTAAGTCTTTATGAAGCATCTATAAACAAAGTCTCCTTACATTGTTGGATGGAGTTGCATCCTTTTATATATAAATTCAACAGACAAAATTTTTTTGACAGAATAATTTTGAAATGTGGATCAAGAGCCCATTTATTCTATACTAAAAATTAAATCCTCAACAGTGCCCATGCTCAAATGTAAAATTTGTGAGTTATGAAAGTTGATTTGTTTTTATATAACCTATTTGATTGGAATCGGATGGGTTTGACGTGTCAAAATTCTGTGTGTAACCATTAACCAATATTGATTTGTTTTGAAAAAACTAGTTGTGTCCATTTGCTGTCTAGTTTGGAAAACAGGGTTTAAAAAAAGAAAAAATCTAATAATTAATATTGATTTTTCACAACTTTCAAGACAATTAAACTCCGTTTAACCGTCAGATTAAAAACCACCTTCTCACAACCTCCGCTTGGCCTCAGCAACGGCCAAACAGACAGAGGTAACTAGACATAGTTCTACTCAAATTTTGAAAGAGCAGCAAGTGATGTATGGGAATATCTCATCCCTGATGCAAAATTAATAAGCTCATAAAATAATAATGCGCAAATGCAAATGCAAATGCATGGATCATTTTCAGGATTGAGAGAGGACATCTGAACAAGCTGGGTATGGCATTTTCTAGAGATTATTAAATAATGACAGAAAACAACAGCTGACATAAACGTAAGCATCAATTACTGCTGCAACGTTGCATCTGATACTCCCTCTGTTACCTCACTGCTCATGAGTCCCTTTAACTCTGTAAAGTTATATACATCACAATATGATTCATGGATATGAAGATCTACAATGTACCATCACAGTTCAACTTGAGCCGTTGGATGGAGTGGGTCCCGGAGACTCATCCAACGGTCCAATCACAGCGTATAGAAAAAGTACCCAACATTGCCTGGGGGGCTGCACACAATGTGTCAGCAACATAGTTCAACCAAAATTGTACAACCCAAGATTTTGAAAATTTTCAAAGAATGAAGAACCACACGCAGAGGAACAAACAGAGGCCAAGGGATTAACTGATAAAAATATTATTTTTTCCAACAATATTTTATAGAAGGATTTCGATCCCATTCAAATACATTAATTTGTTATAAAAAATAACCGGTATATTAAATTGATATTAAGATAATCAATTCATTTTATTATTTAATTTTATCAATCCCATAATCTATAGTGTTAGAGATAGACGGAGCCAGAGAGAGAGAGAGGGTCCAAATTCAAGAAAGAATGGTGCAACGAGAATAAAGCTTGAGTAATAAATGCAGATGAAACAAATTTTTAGCAGAAAAGATGCAAAATGAGTCAGGCCCACCCATGCATGATGAAACGTCAAACACAAAGCCCCTCTGCCACTGAATTCACATTTCACACTCAGGCAAAAGAAACAGGGAAGCAGAGCACACAACCATACCCTCCTCAACAACTGTTAGGAGTCTTATGTAATCTCTATCGTATATTGCACGCCATTGAAGCAGACAAATGAAAAGGTACCAAAGACAAAGAAACATTTAGAAAATCAATAGAGTTGAGAATGAGAATGAGAATAAGAATCCATTTACTTCAACATCAAGAAACACAAATCACACTTCACTTTCACCACTTGTAAATGCACCCTATAAATCACACCTCATTAAAACAAACCACTTTATACCTTATACTCTACCATAAATATAATATTGCTAGTAAAAGCCTAAGAGATCATACCTTGCAGAAGATGGGTACACACAAGATCCATAGCCTATAAAAATTAACCCAAAAAATAAAAATTACTCTTTGGACATCATAAACACAACCCTTAAGGCAATCAACAAAACCCATTTAAAAAAAACATGAAAGAAGAGTATAGAGAATGATAATATCATACTGGGATCACTTTGGGCAATGGTGGCAGTGCCAGCAAAATCACAAGAGCCAGGGGCTCTGGCTTTTTTCTGATAGAAGCTATTGAAGGCATAGGAAGCATGAGCTTGAATAGTGTTGGGAAGGAAACAAAGCCCCTCAGACTGAAGAGGAAGACAATCAGCACCAGCACCACATGCATAGTCCAAAGCTGTTTGCAGTGCCTGGTTGCTTGCATCACTTCTTGCCACACACCAACTTCCACTTCCTGCACCTTGACCAACCACATTCTCTGTCCCTATTATTAATACTGCTATTATCATAACACAAACCAGCTTTGTTGCTGGAGCCATCCCTGCCATTGAACAAAGTTGGGTTATATTAAGGAGTGTGTGTGTGTGTGATTGCTTCGCTTTGGTAAAGGAGGAGAGAGAGAGAGAGAGAGAGAGAGAGAGAGAGAGAGAGAGAGAGAGAGAGAGAGAGAGAAGGAAGGGAAATGCTCAGAGGAAAAAGAGAAAAAAATATTATGGTGAGTGAATGGGGGAGTGTGGTGTGTGGAGATGGAATAGAAGCCGCTTTCGCTTTCTTTTTGCTCTCTCTTTTTCTTTTTATTATTACTATCAAAATCAAAAAAATGTGTAAATGTAAGTGTATCTCAGGTTTCTAAGTTCTAACGTTAATGTCTGTCTCTCTGTCTCTGCATCCAACATCAAAGATCAAACCCCACTAACTTGTGAATTACAACTCCCAGGGCTTGTCCTTTTGCTGAAAATATAAATAATTAACATAATGATGAACCTGTTCGCCAATAAATACGATAGAATATCTTCAAATCTTTCTATATAAAAATGAAAGGATTAATTACTTTTGTTTTCAATTATAGTTACCCTTTACTGGAGAAAATACTGGAATTGTATTAGTAATTTTTTTTTTGTCAACTAATTATATTAGTAATTCAAAACAATTTATTTGATACATATGATATGAATACATCAAATGCACCACCCACTGCTGCAACAAATCTAAATTTGTTAATTTTTATGCATTGTTCGTTTGAAGTATTATCTTTAACTAAATAAAAAAATTAGAAAAAAAAAACGTAAAAGAAAGATTTTTTTCTATGAATAATGTTCTTTTAAAACTTATTACGTTTTTCTTGGATGTTTTGTGATTTTTTTATATGTTTGAGGTTGTTTTTTCATGTAATGTATAAAAACAAATGACTTCTTTAAGTTATGAACATGTATCTGGGTGGCACTCATCCCTACCCATCCAAGATGACACGAGTTATATCATACCAAAATTAGACACATTGGTTTAGGACTAGGTATCGGGTGATCAGTCGAATTCGGGTCCAAAACTGCCCAACCCAATAATAACTGTGACAAATAAATTCTGACCCAATTTCATCCAAACAAGGTTCGGATTTTGGGTGGGTCGGATCTCAAATTTAGTTAGGTAAATATTCGGATTTAGACATTTATTGGGCCACTCAAATTTTCAACCTTAAAACTTTTTTTTATTCATTAGATTTACACTGATACCCCTCTTAAATATTCCAATTTTTTTTGCTAAACCTATTTATGTTGTTCAACATCACTAAAAATATTTATTTCTGTTTTTCAGTTGCAAAAACAAAATACCCATAAAAAAGACAAAGAAAATAGCACACATCAAATTTACAAGGAACATATATAATTACACTTTGCTACATAATTTAAATACAAGCACTACTATCATTAAGATAAATACATACACATACATATAAGGAATTAAATCATCAAATATTACATCAATCAAGGAATATTAAATTCCTAATTCCTTTTGCTTCGAGACACCAAATTTGATTTGGAAACACAAAATCACAATTAGTGTTTATCTCATTCGCACTTCAATCAAATTAAATAATACAATGTATAGGTTAAAGAAAATGATAATGCATTATACCTATATGATCAACTCATTACATCTAGAAGTCTTGCTTCTTGACATCATTGCAAAAAAACACCACCTGACAAACACTAAACAAAAATATAATTCAATTAATTATAAAAAGAATGGGAAACACAAACCTATCAACAATTAGAAAGTATATCTATTAATTCATCCAACCACCACCCAACAATATGACACAAACAATGCTGCAATCCAAAAGAATATGCATTAGTAAATGTAAATTATCCATTAGTTGAAACACTAATGTAGTCTTTTCCAACAAATCAATACTTATAATTAGGACTGCCATATGCAATACCCTTTCCAAAAAGTATCACTATCAATAATCTATCATATAAATAGTGCTACTAGGAAAAAGAAGAAACATAAATTAATAGCTCCAACCAATTGTTGAAAATATTAGTCTATGTAGGAAATCAGTACCTATTTTAAGATTGACCAAAAGTAATGGCCTTTCTAAAAAGTACCGGTATCAAACTATCATGCAAAAAGTGCTACAAGTTAATAGCTTATTAGCAAACTAAAGTAGAAAAATATTGAGTCTGATGTAGGAAATTAGTACCTATTTTCTAACTGACCAGATACAATGACCTTTCAAAAAGGTATTAGATTATTATACAAATATTGCTACAAGAAAAAATATATTTATTAATAGCTCTAATTAGTTGTTGGAAAAATTGATACACGAAAAGTACTGAGTTTTATGTAGAAAATTAATACCTATTTTAAGATTGATCAGATCCAATGACCTTTCAAAAAAGTATTAGACTATCATGTAATTGCTGGTACAAGAAAAAAATATAAATTAGTAGCTGCAATCAGTTAGAAACACTAATGAAAAAATATTGTTTTATACAGGAAATCAAAACCTATTTTCAAGGCTAACTAATTGCAACATTAGTTACAGATGTTGATCCAGCAAAAGATGGTTGTCTCGTACTCATGCTTGCTGCCTTCCTCCCATCATTAATTTCTATGCATAAATTGAAAAAATAAAGTAATCCCATAATATAAAGAGTTTTAAATCATATGAATAAGAAATAACTTGGAAATATTAGTTTACTAACCTTGAACTATTTCTCCAGTAGCTTGGAGCTCCTCGCTAACATTCAGCTCCAAAAATGGGTTCAGACTAGGTTGTAACCAATTCTAACCACATATAAGAATTGCAGCCTATTTCAGGGCTCAATGAGCTCTTATATATGCCTAGCACTCTACCTCTAGTGCTAAACATAGATTCAGAAGCTATAGTTGAGACTGGTGTGGATAACACATATCTCGAACCATATGAGACAAAATTGGAAACCTTGATGCCTTATTTTTCCACCAAATTAAAAGGTCAAAATTGTTATCCCCTTTTACACATGGTTCATTAAGGTATGTTTCTAGTTCAGTTTTCTGGTCAATCAAGCTTTGAAAATTTAAAAAATCCTACAATGAGTTATCTAACTTATCTCTGCCATAGACTTCCAATTTTGACTGATTATTATTGTTACGCACTAAACCAAACCCTTAAGAATCGGTAGCAAATTGGAATATATGCCGGTTTTGATCAGAATACCATTTAAACATCCTAGTCAAGTTATCTTTCATAATGTTTATAAGTTCAGATGGAGACAACATACCACATTGGTGCATTTTTTTGAACGCCCATGAAATAAACTGCACCTTGTATCTTGGGTCCAAAATGACACCAAAATACAACAACTTGTTAATCTGGTATAGATTGCCCCAATATTTATCATATTTCCTTTTCATGTCAGCACTCATTCTACTTAAAATGCAATCAACATTATGTACTGCCTCACTGATTTCACAGTGAATAAGTACTAGTTGATGAATGACATTATTGATGCTGATTGTGTTAGAGGCTGAGAAAATCTTTGTTGCATCATAAAAAAATTCATGAATTTTACAAACACTTTGGCATCTGACCAATCGATTGACCATCTGCCCAATCGATACAAGTAGGTATGCCTTCAGACCCAAGACTCTCTAAATAACTAGGGTCATGAAACTTTAGTCTCTCAAAAGCATATTCTAAATTTTTAGCAGAATCCAACATGAGATAAGTTGAATTCCACCCTGTAGAGACATTTAGACACACTAGATTAGGTTGTCAATTCCAACTTTTCGGACACATTCTCTAAATTTCCTCAATCTATGCACAGATGATCTAACATACTTCACAATATGTCTAATTATTGAAATTCTCTTATTGAGATCTTTTAGTCCATCCTAGACAATAAGGTTGAGGATGTGAGCACAATATCTCATATGTATAAAATCACCATCCAAGACCAAACTAGAAGTACTCTTCAACCTTATTTTTATATATGCAACAGGCAATCATTGGTTGATGCATTGTCAAGTGTGATTGTGGAAACACTACTTAAACCCCACTCCCTCAAACACTCTTCGACTTTCTTTCCAATTGTATCACCTTTTTTTATCCTCAATAACAGGAAAACTAATAACCATTTCCTGATATGCCCACTCATTATCAACAAAATGAGCCGTTAGGCTCATGTAATTGAGATTTTGGACTAATGTCCAACAGTTTGTGGTTAATGCAACTCTGCTGATGTTAGTCTTAAAAAGTAACTTCAACTCTGCTTTCATACTAGTATACAATTGGTAACAATCTCTAGCACTTGTATATCTAGATAGGACCTTAAATTGGGGACATAACACCTTGCATAAGTTTATAAGCCCTACACCTTTAACAATAATGAATAAAAGCTCATCTAACATAATAAACATCGCTACAACTTTTCTACAAGCATCTTTATTAAACCTACTTAATGTAGACCCTGGTTAATTGTTATCTGTTCCAAAAGTTAGGATAGATTGAGCTAGATCAACAGACGAGTTCAGAGGGTTTTTAAAGCAAGATTTCACATGGGCAAGAAAGTTAAATGTTCCATGCTTCTTTGTGTCACAGTAAAAGGTCTTTGGACAGTAATTGCATTTTGCTTCAAGTTCTTTCCTTTGCACAACTGATAGTCTATTAAAGTGAGCCCAAACAATAGATTTAGTTCTGGTGTCACCAAAATTTAGATTTCTTTTTCTTTTAACATATTTGTCAAGTTTTTTGTTAGGCTGATTATCACCACCAACACTTACAGTATCTACATTGCTGGTGGGGATTGAATCAACCACCTAATTAACAGCTTCATTGTTACTAATTAGCAACAAAATTGCAACAAATTTAATGTTTTGGATATTAGAAACATTAACAAAGTTATTAATTATTTAAATTTTAAACTACTTAACTTATATAGTTAATATTATATAATCTTAAATGTCATACTCAGTTTTATAAGCTTAAGCAACATAACTTATCTAGAGTTATGCAGTAAGAAGGGGACAAAATTATTATATCATATTAAGCTGCACTATATAACATTTATTATTTTAGAATAACAAGTGTACTCACAATAACCAATACAAGAGATAACCCAATCAGAGGGCAACAAGTATACTCACGATAACCAATACAAGAGATAACTCAATCAGGGGGTAACAAGTGTACTCACAATACCAATAAAAGATATAATCACAAATGAAATAAAATCAAGAGCTTTGTTTTAAAGGAAAAATCATCCCTAAACCTGTGAAATCTATGATTGAACCTGTGACTCTATGAATATAAGTTTAATACTTAACATGGAATTAGTAAATCATTTTAATAAACATGATAATATTTATTTTATTTCTTAATTAATTAGTATTTATCTTGGATGTCAGAATTTCTGTTCCAAACTTATATTTTTTTATAACTTCTTATTTTATTTTATAACTTCTTATTATATGGTTATTCAATCTAAAAATAAATTTTGATTTGTTTAATGTTTGTGGTCGCGCATAAGCATAACAATGATAACACTAGTTTATTATACTACTAGTTAATTCAACAAATAGCAAAATCAATGTTTGCTCGATTAATCAGGTGTAGATATGATATTTTGTACATTATTATCCTTATAAAATATTGATCCGGTCCTAACACCGGCCCCCAAGAGCATGGCTTTAATGCTTTGCCAGATCAGCATTTTGAACAAGAGGAGTACGCGATTGAGCACATTATAATCACTTCTATACGGAGTACACTCCGCCAAGGCAAGTTACTCCGCCAAGGCAAGTTACTCCGCCAAGGGAAGTAACCCCGCCTAGGCAGGTAACGCCGCCAGAATGCATATTACTCCGCCAAGCCATAGGCTCAACTCAGGCGGAATATTGAACTTCCTATACTGCGTAGCGAACCCATACTCACAACCCCGGCACGAGATTGACTCTGTCTTGAGAGGTTAATAATGGGAATCACGCTGTCACGCATAAAGGGGAATAACAATAAAATAATAAAGCATTCACGCTTCCCAAGTAAGTGGAAATACCTACTACACTAACGGTGCTCGTGAACGACACAGGGACCCACTGCCTTTCTTGCTTTATGCTAGAAAACAAGGAACGGGCCCTACCAATAATGCAGCACCAGTAACAGGTATATAAACCTCAGCAAAAAGGTATACAGGGGCTTTTGCCCCCATTTCTGAACCTTACTCTCTCTCTTACTTGCATAATTCTCTCTGACTGTCTTTCTAAGTCTTAATGTATTCTGAAATACTGACTTGAGTGTCGGAGAATGATTGCAGGTACCACCCCCAATCGGGTCAAGACTGAGAAGACTCCTCCAGGCGGACTGGGACACCGCCCAGTATATACTGCACTCCGTGTCATAGCATAAGAGGCAATTCCAGGCGGGCTTCCACACCGCCGCATTGCGAGTTACACTCCGCCCCAGTATGGTTCAGACTCCGCCTCAACATACAAAGACACTCAACATCTGAACATTTATGTATACTACTTTGTATCAGATTGAGCTGTCTCAGGATCGTAACTCTACACCCCCCGTAAAGGACGGATCATTGGCACGCCCAGTGGGACACATTAAAGTTATTCCCGCCTCTCGTTTAAGAAGTTGAGTCTCTTATTGTGAAAGGCAATGGGAGAAACCAACCAGATGGGCACGTGGAAGACATCACTACCCAGGAACAACCAGTGAACAGGCACTTGGCTCTCGAGTCGCCTGTGGAAAGTTCAAGAAGAATGGTGCAGGTTTCAGCACCAAATCTAAAGGATGAGATGGTAAGAAAGCTGAGGGAGGAACCGATGGAATTAAAACGCGAAAGAAAGAGCGTGGAGGAGAGAGCCATGCCTCTGATCAAGGGATCACATCACACAACCGAGGGAGAAAAATCCTCTACCCCCCAGCGTTCAAATATCCCACAGTTGAAGGGAAGCCATGTACCTGGGGGCAGATGAAGATGTCATGTGCAGGATGTTCCCTTAGATTCTTGTTGATAATGCCCTTAGCTGGTTCAGCAAGCGACCATCAGGTTCCATGGACCATCAGGTTCCATTAACTCATGGGAAGGAATGGCAACAGCGTCTTTTGACCACCTTGTCATCTCCAATGATACTCCCAGAACATCTCATACCTTGGCTCAGATTAGGCAGGGGGAGCATGAAACTCAAGGACTCCTTGAAGAGATTTCATAAGGAAGCAGCTGCTGTTCCAAACTTGGCAGAAGCACTTCAATTGCACATAGCAATAGAAGCTTTGCAACCAAGCTCTGCTTTTGCCATGACATTGGCAAAGAATCCACCAGTGAATTTCGAAGAATTCAAGAGGAAAGCATCCAAGTATGTGAGCATTGAAATGCGCAGAAATCCCCAACGTTATAACAGAGTGATAAGAGCAGATCCAGATCAGGTTTTTACCAAGAAGGTCTAATGAGTCATAACCTTGACTTATCTCTCTTTCTCTCTTTCGTAATTCATAATTAATGAAATACTCTAACGGATTCACCCATTGTCTTCATGATTTTATTTGATGCACAACACTGTTGTGATAAGATACTTTCAGGACGGATGATCCTAACAATGTATCCGTTGTTAGCGATGAACCTCTTCGAAGGTACAACTGAGTGAATCACCCCATTCGAAGACTACATGGGTTGTAGGAAGTCTTTGAAGACACAATCCGTACTCCTATGATTGAAAAATGTCTCCAGGACGGGTTATCTAAATCACTTAATCTGTGATCTGACGATGTAACTCTTGACGATGTGTACTTTTCCAGAAAGGATAACCTCAGTCACCCATTATGTGATATGACGATGTAACTCCTAACGCGGTGTACCTGCCCAGGATGGATGATCTCAATCACCCATGCTGTGATCTGACGATGTAACTCCTGGCGCCATACACACCCAAAGGACGGATGATCTCAATCACCTAATATGTGACCTGACGATGTAGTTCCTGGTATCGTACATATCCCCAAGACGGATGATCTCAATCACTTATGAAGTGATTCGATGATAAAACTCCTGGTACGAACAGTTCCCATCATCATCCTTATGATGGAAGTCTTTGAAGACTCAATCCGACCTCAATATTGATCACGCTGAACGGATTATTAAATGCTTTCCTGCATTCGATCTTTACTCTAACTTTGAATTGATTATCCATGGCAGAATTTATTCCCATGCAGATAAGATAACGGCTCCAACATGCAACAACGCTTCGCAAACGGGGTCAACAAAAACTCCTTGGGGGAATTGGTGTCTCAGCTATATGCTGCACCATACCGACCCTAAGGTCCAGAAAACTCCTTGGGGGGAAAGGATTGGTGTCACAGCTATATGCTGCACTAATTCGTCCCCAAGGTCCTGCAGGCTTCCTCTGGAAAGAACTGGTGTCACAGCTATATGCTGCACTAATTCGTCCCTAAGGTCCTGCAGGCTTCTTGTGGAAAGAGCTGGTGTCACAGCTATATGCTGCACTACGCTAACTCCAAACGCAAACAGTTTCTTGCAGGATGAACTGGTGTCACAGCTATATGCTGCACCATACCGCCTCAAAGGTCTAACCAATTTTTTGCAGGATGAATTGGTGTCACAGCTATATGCTGCACCATACCGCCTCAAAGGTCTAACCAATTTTTTGCAGGATGAATTGGTGTCACAGCTATATGCTGCACCATACCGCCTCAAAGGTCTAACCAATTTTTTGCAGGATGAATTGGTGTCACAGCTATATGCTGCACCATACCGCCTCAAAGGTTTAACCAATTTCTTGCAGGATGAATCGGTGTCACAGCTATATGCTGCACCATAGCAATCCTGGATCCAACAATTTTCATTTGATCAGGAGTTACACTCCGGTCCAAGTTCAAAAGGATGAACATTCCATCCAAAGCTTGACTCCGCCTAACTGCCAATGTTTTACGGAGTACATGAGCAACCAACTCAAGCATTACCCAACAAGTTCAAGTAAGTTCAACACTTGTGAAATTGTGCTTCATCAAAATTCCTAAGAGGCCACTCCGCCTTCTTACGGAATCTGTTTCATCAAAATTCCTAAGAGGCCATGCCGCCTTCTTACGGAATCTACTTCATGGAAATTCCTAAGAGGACACTCCGTCTTCTTACGGAATCTACTTCACGAAAATTCCTAAGAGGCCATACCGCCTTCTTACGGAATCCAACCTTATGGAAATTCCTAAGAGGCTACTCCGCCCTCTTACGGAATGCAACTCATTGGAATTCCTAAGAGGCCACTCCGCCTTCTTACGGAATCCAATTCCTTGGAAATTCCTAGGAGGCTACTCCGCCTTCTTACGGAATCCAACTCATTGAAATTCCTAAGAGGCCACTCCGCCTTCTTACGGAATCCAACTCCATTGAAATTTCTAAGAGGCTACTCCGCCCTCTTACGGAATGCAACTCATTGGAATTCCTAAGAGGCCACTCCGCCTTCTTACGGAATCCAATTCCTTGGAAATTCCTAGGAGGCTACTCCGCCCTCTTACGGAATGCAACTCATTGGAATTCCTAAGAGGCCACTCCGCCTTTTTACGGAATCTAATTCCTTGGAAATTCCTAGGAGGCTACTCCGCCTTCTTACGGAATCCAACTCACTGAAATTCCTAAGAGGCCACTCCGCCTTCTTACGGAATCCAACTCCATTGAAATTTCTAAGAGGCTACTCCGCCCTCTTATGGAATGCAACTCATTGGAATTCCTAAGAGGCCACTCCGCCTTCTTACGGAATCCAATTCCTTGGAAATTCCTAGGAGGCTACTCCGCCTTCTTACGGAATCCAACTCATTGAAATTCCTAAGAGGCCACTCCGCCTTCTTACGGAATCCAACTCCATTGAAATTTCTAAGAGGCTACTCCGCCCTCTTACGGAATGCAACTCATTAGAATTCCTAAGAGGCCACTCCGCCTTCTTACGGAATCCAATTCCTTGGAAATTCCTAGGAGGCTACTCCGCCTTCTTACGGAATCCAACTCATTGAAATTCCTAAGAGGCCACTCCGCCTTCTTACGGAATCCAACTCCATTGAAATTCCTAAGAGGCTACTCCGCCTTCTTACGGAATCCAACTCCTTTTAAATTCCTAAGAGGCTACTCCGCCTCCTTACAGAATTCAACCCCACTGAAATTCTCAAGAGGCCATTATGCCTCATTACTGAATTTAATTCAGTTAAAATTCCTAAGAGGCTATCCCGCCTCCCTACTGAAGTTACTTCACCAAAATTTCAAAGGGACTACCCCGCCTCGTTATACTTAGTCATATTTCATTAAGTCCTCAGATGAATATTCCGCCTTCTCAATATCATTTTACAAGGCATAAATACGACGGACTTAAACACTACTTCTATGAACAAGTATACATTTGCAGAAAATATGCTTCATTAATATTGTCAAGGATTGATAAAAGTCCAGAGCCTATCCTGGAACAAGGCAATATTAACAAAATTCAAAAGCTTGCGAAGGGTTTCAGGAGCTGGTCTTTAAGGGTCGGACGGCATCCCTTCTTGTTGGGCAGAGGTGGCCTGACCTTCACCAGGTTTGCTTAAACTTTGAGAGGGAGGCAAGTCTGCCAAGACATATTCATCATTGGGCGCAGGCATATGACCTCCTTGCACAGGCACCATCAATTCTCCATTGATGAATTCGTAATAGGGATAAATGCCTGTGGTGGAGAGAGCAACACCTGGGTTGCGATAACGGAGTTGGCGAACAGCCATGCTGAAAGCATCATCAATCGCTGCCTCAGCTGCATCCAAGGCAGATTGTAATTCCTTGTCGAGCCTCTCACTGGTGGCATCTGAGGCAGTCTTCTCAGCTTCCAACTCTTGAACCCGCACTTCAAGATTTCCATATGCGGTTGCTGCTTCGCCCAACTCTGCCGCCCAGGCATCTTCAGCGATGGCTTTATTTATTTCTATGGAGACCAGCCTCTGCTGAAGAATGCTCACGTCTCCGCCCAAAAGTTGGTTCTGCTGATCTAAATTTGAAACTTGTTGCTTCAGCAGAACATTATCAGCCTTGACCTGGGAAAGTCCGCTCACCACCTCGCCTAGCTTTTTATTCTGTTGTTCCAGCAGGACCTTCTCAGCCTTCACCTTGGCCAACTCCTCCGTCAATTTCTTGATGTCGGAGTCGGCGGTATCAAGATGCTTGTCCTTGGCCTTGATCACCTCGGACAGCTGCTCATTGTCATGTTCCAAGCTACGAATCTTTTCCACAGACTCGTGGTAAGACGCCTGAAACATGTTCGCCTCAGCAGCAACGTCAGCTATCTGGGGGACAGAGGCCAAGAAACCATCTAACTCAGCAAGGTGCCACCTCGCAGCTGCAGCAGCCTCCGGAATCTCCTCAAAGTCGATGTTGGGGCGGAGAATGAATTCTGGATCACGCCTCTCTGACTGGCGGGATCCCGTATTTGTAAAGTACAGAAAGGGATTCAAGCGAGACCCCGCCTCAGGCAAAGAGACAAACCGCCTGGATGATTCCCCTGGCACATCAATGGGAAAAACGGCTGTCCCTCGAGTGGTCAAGCTCAGGGCGGGATCCTCAGACGGGCGGACTGGGGAAACTTGAACTCTCCCTGCCTCGTCCCCCGTATCTTGGTCAGAGGAGGCTTGGAATCCCTTCGCTTGCTCCCCCGCGACATCTTCTTCGGGGATACCTTCAGCACCGCCCACATCAGCAGAAGTACCCATAACAGGTACCTCTTGAGTCTCCTCCAAGTCAATGGCAACATCAATTGATGTCCCTGCCTCAGCCCTCTTCTTGCCCTTAGTCCTCCTCCTTTGCAAGGCATGAAGATCTACTTCCTCTTCTTCATCTTCAGCAGCTTCTGGTTCCTGGCGTTTTTTAGAACGCCTTTCAACAGTAGCTGCTGAAGATCCTGCACCACCTTCAAAATTTACTATGTTGGTGGAGGCAGGGAAAGGAAGGGTCTCTGTGAGCGCAGCAGTCAGACTCCTCCTGGGCTGCACATTGTTCTCCGCGTTAATTTCCCTGCGGCTCATTCGGATCCGTTTGATGCGCTCTATCCCAGGGAACTCAGCGATTTCTCCTGCGAAATAACAAAACGAGAATATGATTAGAAGATGCAAGATAGCAGCAATACTTAATCAACATTACGATTGTTAGTAATATTACTCAAGTATCCCTGAGCATCCCGCCCAAGCAGCCTTCGACAAAGGATCAGCTTGTGGACAGAGTTGTACTCCTTCAACGTCCGGAGTACTTCCACAGACGCCGTCGACAGAGCACCCTCTTCAACTTCATACGCTCGCTTGGTTAAGAGAAAGTGCTCATGCGTCCACGCGACTGGGAATCGATCAATTCCCTCCTTATTCCGCCAGAAGACGGACTCCCCCTCCTTCACAGAAACCTTTACAAAACTTTTTCTGAAGTGGAGTCTGCCTTCTTTGGCGGAGTCTGCAAACGACTTGAAGTTTAAAATCTTCGGCTCCGCCCGAAGAGTAACAAGGCCCATGCCGCCTGTTTTTACGTTCACCCTCCTCATGATACGGCAGAAAGAAAAGAACAACGCCACAGTAGGCGTAAACTCCAGATGCTCCGCCATCACCTCAAAGCTTCGAACTATTCCCCAACCATTTGGGTGCAGCTGAGAAGGAGCACAATCCAAGAACCTCAGCACGCCCATCTGGAATTTGTTCAAAGGGAAACGCACTCCCAGCCGAGTGAACAAAATATCCTACATATATATTGTACGATTATTGTGAGGACGATGGCAAATCCTTTCAAATGTTTTAGGAGAGGAAACAATGAACCTATCTTCATACCGTTCACTTTTCCAGATAGGCACAGATAGCTCCACTACACCGCCGCTAGTTGTTGCATGGCGAGAGGAAGCACCCTTAACATCCTCCTCAACCCAAAAATAAGGATCAATCTCGAGCGTCTTCTCCCAATCCAGTCCATGCAACACGACGTTTTGACACTCTGCCATTGTCAACACTTGGGTATGGAAAACACCTCCTGACACAAACGAATGTACAGCATTACTAAAGTACTCCATGCTGCTATAAAACGTCGAGTCCCTCCCAGTATAAAAAGCCTCATCTCCACTCTCAATGTCAGAAAACATGGGACGAACAGAAACCCTAGAACGTGACTCTGACCTCTTTCCTCTCATCTTCCTTTTTACGAACACACAATAAGGGAAAACAAAGCTAACCCAATGGAAATGAAGAAGCAAAGAAGAGGAAGAAGCAAGTACCTTAAGCTTCTGAAAGATAGAAGAACTCCAAACACCAATAAACTCGCAAGAGAGTAGCAAAAACGCTTTCAGCAAACAAATACAAAGTGAGAGATGAAGCAAAACATTTCCCTTCTGAAAGTTTACCTATTTATAGGCATGGCTTGGGGGGAAATAAGCGAATCCTCAGAAATCTCAAAGATGTGTTTGCAGCCGTTAGATAAATCTCATCAACGGTTCTAAAATTGAAATATGCGCTTACAACCGTTGGATTTGTCTCACTGACGGTTCCTTTTTTTGCTGAAACCAATAGATATATCTAAGGGCAGATATTTCATGGGCCACGTTTTCAAAATCCAAGGCCCACGGTAATAACCTCGAAAACGGTTCTCAATTGCCATCACGCGCATTTATGTCCCATCATTGGAATGGCAATCGTTACGAGGGCATACGTGGCAATGGGAGACTGAAGAATAAAAAACGTGGTTTCGAGGTGCATTAATGACAGGCGTGTCAAGTGATGACAGCTAATAAATGCACGAAAACACTCGTCGATAAATCCTGAACTAGCAAATGCCGCCTAAACCCATGCCTACAAAAGCTAAACTTAAGTGTTATAGCTCATTAAAGTGACTCCGCCAGTCACTATAACAAGCTAGGGGGCATATGATCCGGTCCTAACACCGGCCCCCAAGAGCATGGCTTTAATGCTTTGCCAGATCATCATTTTGAACAAGAGGAGTACGCGATTGAGCACATTATAATCACTTCTATACGGAGTACACTCCGCCAAGGCAAGTTACTCCGCCAAGGGAAGTAACCCCGCCTAGGCAGGTAACGCCGCCAGAATGCATATTACTCCGCCAAGCCATAGGCTCAACTCAGGCGGAATATTGAACTTCCTATACTGCGTAGCGAACCCATACTCACAACCCCAGCACGAGATTGACTCTGTCTTGAGAGGTTAATAATGGGAATCACGCTGTCACGCATAAAGGGGAATAACAATAAAATAATAAAGCATTCATGCTTCCCAAGTAAGTGGAAATACCTACTACACTAACGGTGCTCGTGAACGACACAGGGACCCACTGCCTTTCTTGCTTTATGCTAGAAAATAAGGAACGGGCCCTACCAATAATGCAGCACCAGTAACAGGTATA
The DNA here is from genome assembly GCA_037962975.1 of Clitoria ternatea. Classification (NCBI taxonomy): domain Eukaryota; kingdom Viridiplantae; phylum Streptophyta; class Magnoliopsida; order Fabales; family Fabaceae; genus Clitoria; species Clitoria ternatea. The sequence goes on along the minus strand of CM075669.1, from coordinate 272,746,531 downwards.
TAAACCTCAGCAAAAAGGTATACAGGGGCTTTTGCCCCCATTTCTGAACCTTACTCTCTCTCTTACTTGCATAATTCTCTCTGACTGTCTTTCTAAGTCTTAATGTATTCTGAAATACTGACTTGAGCGTTGGAGAACGATTGCAGGTACCACCCCCAATCGGGTCAAGACTGAGAAGACTCCTCCAGGCGGACTGGGACACCGCCCAGTGTATACTACACTCCGTGTCATAGCATAAGAGGCAATTCCAGGCGGGCTTCCACACCGCCGCATTGCGAGTTACACTCCGCCCCAGTATGGTTCAGACTCCGCCTCAACATACAAAGACACTCAACATCTGAACATTTATGTATACTACTTTGTATCAGATTGAGCTGTCTCAGGATCGTAACTCTACACCCCCCGTAAAGGACGGATCAAATATAATATAAATGATTATACATTATAATTTTATTTTATTAAATAAAGTTTCAAGGAAGATAATTGCATTGTTTCCTTAAAATTTAAACTTAATATTGCATAAGGAGTATATTATTAACCTTTTTAATTGATATGAGACATATCTTAACAATCTTAACACAAAATGTGACGACCCGCGTCATTTTTCTCATTTTTCTAAAATAATTTTTCACGTTTAAATAAAAATTTATTCGGTTTTAATGAAATAATATTTACTTTTCTTAAATACTTTCAAAATAATAAAATCATACTTAAAATAGCAATTTCTGACTGGAACCGGTCCAAAATACATCCGTTAATAAAAGTTATTAGAAACAGCGAAAGAAAGAAAAATAGTCGGATTTCACTCGGAAATGAATCCACTCGGTTTTATATAACTCGGAAAACACACGAACTTCACTCGTAAAAGGCTCGCTCGGCCAATAATTTACTCGGGAACATCCCAGCCTTCCTTCACTCAGAAACACTCTTATCTTTCTTCACTCAAAGTCTTAGCCATTGTTCACTCGGAGGCACCCTAATCTTCCACTCGGAAGTAGGTCTCTCGGTTATTCTTCTCTCGGAAAGAATGAGGAATACTCAAATGGGCATAAAATCAATAAGCCCTCGCTCGGATAAGGAATAATTCCACTCGGCTAATTTTGCCAGATAATCAACCATGTTACAGCAATGCAAATGCACTCATAAAATAAACACCGATTCAATTTTAATTCAAACCAGAACACATTGTAGCATCAAACACTCGAAAAACTCAATATATACATATATTACACAATTCATTCAAATCCACTCGGTGCCCTGGCATCAATCCTCCGCTTGGTGCACCTCCATGGCTCCGACCTCTTCCCTGTCACTAGTTACTAAAAATGTAAATCACAGCAAGGGTGAGTGTTTAGCATCATAATTAATCTAGAACGGAATTTAAATAAAATATGAGTACAAACTTCGTCCGATTCCTTTCTCCTCAATTTACACCTTTCACTCGGTAATTAACTCACACTCGGCAATATACTTACACTCGGCAATTATAGCAATCAACACTCAGTAATCATAGCAAACCACACTCAACAAATTTAGCCATTCACACTCGGCAAATATAGCCAATCACACGGTAAATACTACAATTCACACTCGGCAAATATAACAATTCACTCGGTAAACATAACAACTCCCACTCGGTAAATACAACCACAACAATTATTTCAACTTTCATTCGGTAATTAAAACCAATTGCACTCAGCAGAATTATCAAATCATCATTTATCACCACTGACTCAGTCAAAATTGACACAATATCCGGATACTCAAAGGATCGACCTTCAGCTGGGGGTCCTACTTGACACCCTGTGAACCCTGCTTGGTTCACCGAGTCCTGCTTGACTCCCCCTCAACCACTGGGTCATAGACCTCTGGGTAGCTCAACTGGGTCCTGCTTGACCACTGAAGCCAAAAACGAGGGTAACATATACCGTCGGTCATCCCATACCACAATCACATTCACATTTCACAAGTGGCCATTAATAACATCACTCGGGTGACCTGCTTGTCAAACCCGACTCATTAATAACATCACTTGGGTGACCTGCTTGTCAAACCTGACTCCCCATTGCCACAAAATACCGATTGTCACAACATCATTTTAATTTCAATCGGATTTACACATACACACACACGATCCTCAATCGATCAGTGTCCACATACATGCACATACATTAATTTTCACAGCCTCATTTCATCACAACATCAAATAATTAAATCTCACTCAGAATATTCCACACTCGGAATATGCCACACATACGATCAGAAACTGATCGGTGTTCTCATTCATCCATATACATTCATAACAAATATTCACACGCATATACATTCACAACACACACGGTTTTCATTCAGCATCAACTCTCACTCGGTTCACAGTCATTACAATGACTCAGACAGTATGTCCTATTCTAATTAATTATAACCCGAACACCCCTCTTACCTCTGTTCTATGCCTCAACAGTTTTTGAGTTCACTGTTCCTCCTCCGTTTCAGCAGCAACTTTTTTAAATGTTCCACCAGCGTTTGTTCCACCACCTACGGGTTTGGAATGTGAAGTTCATTAACATCACACCATCATCCACACGGTCAAGGGCCATTTACATGCTTACTGCCAGGAGGAGTGGGATCGGAACAGTACCCTCCTCCATACATATGACCATTCGGTCCAGAAAAGAAAGGAAAGAGGTTTAAACGGTTCAAAGGACTTACCTTAAAACCTCTGTCACAGCTTTGTAAAATGAATCTTCCTTTCGAAGCTTAAAGCTCTCAATCAATGGAGGAAGAAGAAGAAAAATAGCAGAAGTTCTTCACGTGAAAGAGAGTGAATGATTGCGCAAATGATTAAAGAAAAGAAGGAATCCATTATTTAAACTCATGGCAACCAGTTACCTTCTCAACCGGTCACTTCCAACCGGTAACCTCTTCAACCGGTCATCTCTCCATTTCCTTTACAATTTCTTTAAAGATTTAACTTAACTTCTCTTCTTCTAATCACACCCTTTATAATTAAACAATAATTCATAAAAATATTAAATAAATTCCTAAAAACAATTTTTAACATTTCCACCTCACAAAAAGTTTCTACAATTATCCGGGATGTTACATTCACCCCCTAAAAAGGGATTTCATCCCCGAAATCCACGCACTTACTGAAAAAGATTGGGGTACACCCTTCTCATGTCCAATTCCAATTCCCAAGTGTAGGTTACCCCATTCAGATTCTGCCACTTCACTTTCACTAATGGCACCTCTTTGTTCCTTAGCCGTTTAGTTTAATACTCCTCAATACCGATTAATGTAACTTCCACCGTCAGGTCTTCCTTCAATTCGATAGAGTCACTCAGCACAATCATCGAATCACTCAAAATATGCGCTCGAAGTTGTGACACATGAAACACATTATGAATGTTAGTCAACGACTGGGGAAGATCCAGTCGGTAAGCAACATTACCGATCCTCTCCAATATTTGATACGGTCCAATGTATTTCGGATTAAGCTTGTGACTCTTCAATACCCGACCAACTCCTTTGGTCGGTGAAACCTTTAGGAACACCCAATCACCCGTCTGAAACTCAAGTGGTCTATGCCGATTATCATAATAACTCTTCTGTCGGTCTTGGGCAATCTTTATCTTCTCTCGGATCAAAACAACCTGCTTATTCATTTCTTGAATCAACTCGGGTCCAAGATGAATGGCTTCACCATTATCATTCCAAAACAATAGTGTACGACATTTCCGACCGTATAAAGCTTCATACGGAGCCATTCTGATGCTACTATGATAGCTGTTGTTATATACAAACTAGACCAAGGGTAAATACTTTTCCCATGAGCCACCCTGCTCCAATACACAGGCTCTCAACATATCTTCAAGAGTCTGTATAGTCCATTCCGACTGACCATCGGTCTGAGGATGATAAGCTGAGCTCAGTCTCAGCTCAGTACCCAATTCCTGTTGCAGACTTCCCCAAAATCTAGAAGTGAATCGGGGATCCCAATTGGAAATGATGCTTAAAGGTACGCCATACAATCGTACAATCTGAGTAGCATACAACCTTACCAGTCGGTCCAATGACCATTTCATGTTCATGGCCAAGAAGTGAGAACTCTTGGTCAATCGGTCTATAATCACCCAGATCGCATTGCACCCGGATTGGGTACGCGGTAACCCGGATACGAAATCCATGGTAATACTCTCCCACTTCCAAATCAGAATCTCCAAAGGTTGAAGTAAACCTGGGGGTCTCTAATGTTCAACCTTGTATTTCTGGCATATCACACAGGACTTCACGTACTTGGTAATTGCCTTCTTCATGCCCGGCCACCAGAATTCCTTCTTCAAATCGTGGTACATCTTCGTAATACCGGGATGAATACTCAGAGAACTCTTGTGTGCTTCGGTCAGCACGGTTTGCCTGAAATCACCGTGTGTAGGCACCACCACTCGGTCTCGGAATCTCCAAATTCCATCCGTTCCTTGAATTAATTCCATGTCCTTGCCTCTTGCTTGAGTGTTAAGCAAATCCAGCAACTCCTCCTCGTCCTTTTGGGCCATAGCTAAGGACTTTAGAAATTCATTGGAAATCTTCAGCATACCGACTGTCATTCGGTTTGGAGCGTTCATAACGACTCCAAGGTTCATATCTCGAAAGCTCTCCAACAGTTCTTGCTCTTTGCCCATCAAGAAAGCCGTGTGCAATACTTTTCTGCTCAGTGCATCGGCAACAACATTTGCTTTGCCCGGGTGGTACCTCAAGTCGAAATCATAATCCTTTAGGTACTCCACCCATCTCTTTTGTCTCATGTTAAGTTCCTTCTGGTCGAATAAATACTTCAAGCTCTTGTGGTCACTAAACACGACAAACCGAGACCCATATAGGTAATGACGCCAAATCTTTAAGGCATATACCAGTGCTACAAGTTCAAGGTCATGATTCGGATAGTTCTGTTCATGTGGCCTCAATTGCCTTGAAGCATAGGCAATCACTCGGTCGACTTGCATAAGCATACATCCCAAACCAAACTTGGATGCATCGTAGTACACTACAAATTCCTGTGTCACATTAGGCAGTGCAAGCACTGGGGCAGTCGTCAAACATCGTTTAAGAGTCTGGAAACTCATTTCACACTCTTCCGACCAAACAAATGGGTTCTCTTTTCTCGTTAACCGAGTCAAAGGAAGTGCAATTCGAGAAAAACCTTCAATGAAACGCCGATAGTACCCAGCTAATCTGAGAAAACTCCTAATCTCTGTTACCGACTGAGGCCTTTCCCAAGCCATAACCGCCTCAATCTTAGTCGGATCTACTGATACACCCTCACGACAAATCACATGTCCCAAGAATTGTACACTTTCTTCCCAGAAATTACATTTAGATAACTTAGCGTACAATTTCTTCTCTCGGAGTATCTGCAGAATAACTCGAAGATGTTGAGCATGCTCCTCAACCGACTTCGAATACACTAGTATGTCATTAATGAATACTACTACAAACTGATCCAAATATGATTGGAAAATCCGATTCATATAGTCCATGAAGATAACAGGAGCATTCGTTACTCCAAAGGGCATTACAACATACTCGAAGTACCCATACCGACTCCGAAAAGCCGTCTTAGGAATATCTTCTGACTTAACTCGGATCTGATGATATCCCAACCTCAAGTCGATTTTAGAAAACACAACAGCACCTCACAGCTGATCCAACAAGTCATCAATCCGTGGCAATGGATATTTATTCTTTACAGTCAGCTTATTCAACTGTCGGTAATCTATGCACATACGCATACTACCATCCTTCTTTTTCACCAACAGTACAGGAGCAACCCACGGTGAAGCACTCGGTCGGATAAAGCCCTTCTCCAGCATTTCGTTCACTTGCTTTTTCACTTCGGTTAATTCTACCGAAGACATTCTATAAGGCGCTCGGGACACAGGCTCGGCCCCGGGAATCAAGTCAATCAAAAAATCAATCTCCCGACTGGGAGGCAGCTCCAGAATTTCTTCCAGGAATACGTCAGGGAATTCACATACTACTGGAATTTCACTCGGCATAATGTTATACCGACCCTCTGAAGTAAATAAAACAACATAGGTGGCAGAAACATCACTCACCACATTCTTGGTGTCTTGTTCCTGAGAGAAAACAATAGTTTTCCGATAGCAGTCCACCATCACTCGGTTATCAGCTAACCAATCAAGACCTAGGATGACATCTAAGTTCTTCAATGGCATACATATCAGATTCACTCGGAAAATACGATCTTCCACTTGCATCGGCAACTCCCCACACATAGTAGTTGCCCGGAAAGTGGAACCAGTAGGAGTGGAGACACTAAGAGCATTCTCCATTAATACAATCGGCAAACCAAGCCGTTGTACACAACTCTCGGAAATAAATGAATGGGTCGCACCCGAATCATAGATTAAATCAACAAGATAGCCATGAATGAGGCACTTACCCTGCACCAGATTATCATTCTTTACAGCTTCTGAGGCATCAAAAGCAAATACATGCCCGGTCATGACATTCTGTGCGCCACTGGATTGAGCATCTGTTCTCCCCGAGTATTGGCCACCACGCCCAGCTCCGTGTCTACCTCCTCTCGGAACATTAGCACCCCGAGTCCCACAAGTGTTGGCTCCGCTGCCATGTCTAATTGGTTGTTGCCTCTGTGGGCAATCGGGTCTAATGTGTCCCGGTTGTCCATATTGGAAATAGACAATCTGACTGGCTGGACAATGCTTTGCAATATGGCCCTCCTGGCCACAATTGTAGCACACTCGGCTACCCGACTGGCTGCCCGATCGGCCAGTAGAACTCCGACCAGACAAAGAAGAAGACGTAGCAGAAAACTTACTGCCACGAAAGGACTGACCCATCTTCTTGAAGTTAAACCCTCTTGCCTTCAGCTGTTTCTTATCTCTCTGCTGAAAGGCTTTCTGTAGTTGCACTTCTTCAGTCAGCCTAGCCTTGTTTACCAGACTCGGATAATCCCGAATCTCCATCGGCACAATTATACTACGGAGTTCAATCCGTAATCTTGACTCATATTTAGCACACTTGCTGCCCTCGGTTCCTTCTAATGAGAAAGGATGATAGAAATCACACAACTCGTCAAATTTAGTAGTATATTCGGCCACTGACATTCGGCCCTGTTCCAGTCTCAAGAATTCCAATTCCTTTCAGATTTTATAATTATCCGGGAAGTATTTGACAAGGAATCTCTTTCAGAAATTCACGCATACTACGGGTTCATTCCCTGCCTTCATCTGAACCTTGGTCCGAGACCACCATACCCTCGCCTCGTCCTTCAATTGGTAGGTTGCAAATTGAACCTTTTGCTCGTCCGAGCACTCAAAGTACTCAAACGCTTGTTCAGCTTCTCTAATACAAATATACGCTCCATCATAATCGTGCCCTCCTTTGTAGGCAGGGGAATTTTTCAGGAATTTATCAAGAGTGGGACCAGACTCGGTCCTACTCATCAACTGGGAAAACTTAGAGATGAAGTCATCCCCTCCTCCAGAACTAGTTCCTTCATCCATAACGTAATTCTACAATGAACAAACACATCACCATTAATAACCAATGCTCTACCAGGGAGTCGGATAATTACCTCATAAAACACAACGCCACTGGAGTGCCAAGGGAATGATGCCAAGCTGCACAAACAATCACAAACACAGCAATAGAATGCAAACACAGTCCATCATAGAACTCACACAATCACTCGGTTCATCCATCCACTCGGCTCTAGAAAGAACCGCTCTGATACCAATTGTGACGACCCACGTCATTTTTCTTACTTTGCTAAAATAATTTTTCACGTTTAAATAAAAATCCATTCGGTTTTAATGAAATAATATTTACTTTTCTTAAATACTTTCAAAATAATAAAATCATACTTAAAATAGCAATTTCCGACTGGAACCGGTCCAAAATACATCCGTTAATAAAAGTTATTAGAAACAGCGAAAGAAAGAAAAACAGTCGGATTTCACTCAGAAATGAATCCACTCGGTTTTATATCACTCGGAAAACACACGAACTTCACTCGTAAAAGGCTCGCTCGGCCAATAATTTACTCGGGAACATCCCAGCCTTCCTTCACTCAGAAACACTCTTATCTTTCTTCACTCAAAGTCTTAGCCATTGTTCACTCGGAGGCACCCTAATCTTCCACTCGGAAGTAGGTCTCTCGGTTATTCTTCTCTCGGAAAGAATGAGGAATACTCAAATGGGCATAAAATCAATAAGCCCTCGCTCGGATAAGGAATAATTCCACTCGGCTAATTTTGCCAGATAATCAACCATGTTACAGCAATGCAAATGCACTCATAAAATAAACACCGATTCAATTTTAATTCAAACCAGAACACATTGTAGCATCAAACACTCGAAAAACTCAATATATACATATATTACACAATTCATTCAAATCCACTCGGTGCCCTGGCATCAATCCTCCGCTTGGTGCACCTCCATGGCTCCGACCTCTTCCCTGTCACTGGTTACTAAAAATGTAAACCACAGCAAGGGTGAGTGTTTAGCATCATAATTAATCTAGAACGGAATTTAAATAAAATATGAGTACAAACTCCGTCCGATTCCTTTCTCCTCAATTTACACCTTTCACTCGGTAATTAACTCACACTCGACAATATACTTACACTCGGCAATTATAGCAATCAACACTCGGTAATCATAGCAAACCACACTCAACAAATTTAGCCATTCATACTCGGCAAATATAGCCAATCACACGATAAATACAATAATTCACACTCGGCAAATATAACAATTCACTCGGCAAACATAACAACTCCCACTCGGTAAATACAACCATAACAATTATTTCAACTTTCATTCGACAATTAAAACTAATTGCACTCAGTAGAATTATCAAATCATCATTTATCACCACTGACTCAGTCAAAATTGACACAGTATCTGGATACTCAAAGGATCGACCTTCAGCTGGGGGTCCTACTTGACACCCCATGAACCCTGCTTGGTTCACCGAGTCCTGCTTGACTCCCCCTCAACCACTGGGTCATAGACCTCTGGGTAGCTCAACTGGGTCCTGCTTGACCACTGAAGCCAAAAACGAGGGTAACATATACCGTCGGTCGTCCCATACCACAATTACATTCACATTTCACAAGTGGCCATTAATAACATCACTCGGGTGACCTGCTTGTCAAACCCGACTCCCCATTGCCATAAAATACCAATTGTCACAGCATCATTTTAATTTCAATCAGATTTACACATACACACACGATCATCAATCGATCGGTGTCCACATACATGCACATACATTAATTTTCACATCCTCATTTCATCACAGCATCAAATAATTGAATCTCACTCGGAATATTCCACACTCGGAATATGCCACACACACGATCAGAAACTGATCGATGTTCTCATTCATCCATATACATTCATAACAAATATTGACACGTATATACATTCACAACACACACGGTTTTCATTCAGAATCAACTCTCACTCGGTTTACAGTCATTACAATGACTCAGACAGTATGTCCTATTCTAATTAATTATAACCCGAACATCCCCCTTACCTCTATTCTACGCCTCAACAGTTTCTGAGTTCACTGCTCCTCCTCTATTCCAGCAGCAACTTCTTTAAACGTTCCACCAACGTTTGTTCCACCACCTACGGGTTTGGAACGTGAAGTTCATTAACATCACACCATCATCCACACGGTCAAGGGCCATTTACAGGCTTACTGCCAGGAGGAGTGGGATCAGAACAGTACCCCCCTCCATACACATGACCATTCGGTCCAGAAAAGAAAGGAAAGAGGTTTAAACGGTTCAAAGGACTTATCTTAAAACCTCTATCATAGCTTTGTAAAATGAATCTTCCTTTCGAAGCTTAAAGCTCTCAATCAATGGAGGAAGAAGAAAAAAAATAGTAGAAGTTCTTTGAAGTTGCATATGTAAGTATACAAAGTAGTTTTGATGAATGACAAAGTATTCATGATGATGATGGAATGGCGAAGGTTCAGAAACAAGAAGGTTCAAGCACAAAGACAATGGCTAAGAACAAAGAGATGAAGATGCCTTACAAAGAGTTAAAGAAACATGAGCTATGGAAGACAAGGTTGATGATATGAACTAAATCATGAAGAACAAGCTCATAAGTTGAAGAAGAATCAAGGAAACAAGCATGAGGATCAAAGGAATAAGCCAATGGTCAATACATATCAAGAACATATCAAAGACCTTGAAGAAGTACATGTGCTAATCGATTAAACCATTGCCATAATCGATTACATAGGTTCTGGAATGAACATAATCGATTACAGATAAAAGGCTAATCGATTACCAATTGAAAAGGTTGAAGACTGAGCATCAGGTATTTGGAATAATCGATTACAAGGAAGAATCTAATCGATTACGGAGCTTTTGTTTTGTCCCTAACCGATTACATTAGTACCTAATCGATTACCATGCTGCGAGACATAATTAAGAGCATCAGGTATCATTCATAACCGATTACAAGGAAAGGCATAATCGATTAGAAGGGTTCTGTTTCATAGCTAATCGATTACAGTAGAAATGCTAATTGATTACCTGCTACATAATACTGAAGATTTCAAAAGCTAATCGATTATAGCTCGAAGGCTAATCGATTACCATAGTGTCAGAACGTGGGAAAAGTGTTTTTAAGTGGAACTCCAACTCATTTCTTCACTCCCACTTTATGCCCACTTGAGGTATCCGTTGGAGACACTGTGCAATAGCTAGGAACCCTAAAAATGGCTATAAATAGAGCATGAACTCAAGCAATAGAAGGGGGAGACCAAGGCACAACACAAGGCAATCAATATTCTTCTTCTAGAGGTCTTCTTATTAGATTTCTCTTGTATATTCTGCAACTCTTGTTTCTAAACTTGCATATTGCTTAAGAGTTGTTAGATTGTGAGTTTCAATTTGCATATCCTCTCTTATTGAGAGTTAAAATTTGTGAGAGCTTTCATTTGTGTATCTACTCTATTGAGAGAGTTAATTGCTTGTAAACCAAACACCAAAACACCAAGGTTTTTCACTCTAGGTTGAGTGGTCACAAAGGTTAGGGTTCAACCTTTGGGTATTGAGAGATTGTGAGATTGGGTGGGTTGCCCTTTGCTTGTGAGAATTGAGTTCTTGAGTGTGGGACACTAGGAAGCTGCAATTGCTCAAAGCTTGTATCTCAAACCTTCAATAGTGGAATCCTTCAAGTGGGTTGCTTGAAGACGAGACGTACACCGGGTTGGTGGAACTCGTTAAATTGGTTTGCATTTCTCTCTACCTTGAACTCTCTATACAACTGCGCATATAAACTGTTTGTTGAAATGCTTGAGCTGAATGTGTGAATCAAAGTTGTTGTTCAAGTAGAAAACTAACTCTGCATGCCAAGTGTTTGATAATTTGCTTGAATCAATATTTGGTAAAGTTCTTAAAAACTGAAATTTGTTTTAACTTGCCAAGTATCTAGATCATTGTTCCCTATCAACTCTTGTGTGATGCTTACTTAATTGCCTTCACTTATTTCATGCACACAAACTGTTTGATATATTGAATGAGCTGAACCCTTATAGGAAACATCACATTATTTCTGAAATAAATCTATGCACTCTGATGACGTATTTTTCATATATTGGAATGAAGAGTTCAATGAAAGAGAATCAAGTTTGTATAATATGAACTCAATGTAATGCTTGTGCCAAGTTTAAACACAGAAGTTGTAATATAGTATAGTTGTCGTTCCACTGGGGAGGTATTAGCATGAAAATCTTAGCTTTGGACTGAGTTGATAGAGGGTTTTGTACTGGATTGGTATAAATGTTGTTGATTGAAAAAAGTAATAAATAACAGAGAGTGAAATTTTGGAAAAGATAACAATGAATAATTTTGAGAAAGAATCAGTTTAGTAAAACAGGGATTGACTTCTTCACATCTTCACCTTCTGTAAGCTGCATAATTTTTTATATAAGTAAATCAAAAAGATAATTTCTACGTCACAATCACAGTCATTTGTATCGATCCCTCGACTACAAAATTCATAAGAATGATTTCAAACCGCTGATCCCTCAGTCACTTCGAAATCATCCCAGCATTATCGATCGATTATTTTGACGTTTATTGTGTTAGATGCCATCCCTGGCTACCTACTCACAATAAGTATTTCTTTCAGATCTGCTTTCAAAAGTCACTTCCCAGCATACTTGAGAAAACTTAAAACAAGAAAATAGTGATCAAGTACTTTCAGGCATTAAACGCAGAAGGAAATACAGAGACTTATCAAATCTCATTACTAAATAAAAACTTACAACAGTATTACTTCAGTGTTGAATGGATTACAGCCAATCCCATAAGGGAGTTTAGTTACTCATGCTTTGCATTTTCACCTTCAAAATATGAATACAGAAAATAATGAAAAAGGTTGGATTGTGAGGGAAATACAGGGGATGCTCCTGATGTCTTGTTTTCTACTTGATTTATAGGGGTTATGGTTCAGCTTCCCTTGCCACTTGCATAGACCCCATGAAGGAATATTCAGAGACATGCAGAAACACAAGAAAATGGTTGAGTTGGCATCGCACCATTGGTGAATATTAAATTAAAAATCCCATACTGCATGAGTCACGCTTGAGCTTGATGGTCACGCTCAAGCGTGAAGAGTCCTGATGTTCATTGGTTGTCTCACGCTCAAGCTATCTTAATGACGCTTAAGCGTGGTCTTCCTTTGTTCAGTATGCTTGTTCCACGCTTGATCCATGCTGGTTCCTCGCTCAGGCGCGCTCGGCTTATGCTTTGCTATCCATCAGTCACGCTCAAGCGTGAAATGCCTACGCTCAAGCGTTCTTCTTGTTAGATCATGTGTAATCCACGCTCACGCTCACTCCACGCTTAATCCACACTTTGGCTTTCATTTTTATCATTCCACACTTAAGCGCCTAGTGTTCACGCTCAAGCGTGAGAGGTCCTGATGCTCTCCAACTTGTTCAAGCTTAAGCTAAGAGTAGCCACGCTTAAGCGTGTGCTTTGTTGTGCAGAATGTTCAACTCACGCTCAAGCCACGCTCAGCCTCGCTCAAGCGCATTCGGGTTCACGTTTGAGCGTCCCCTTCTCACGCTCAAGCGTGGAGGGGCCTGATGCTACTTGCTTTGTTTTGATCCATGCCCAAGGTCACGCTTAAGCGAGCTCGGGCTCGCGCTTAAGCGTGACATGCTGTTGTTGTATTTTTCAATTTCGCTTAAGCGCAAGGGCAGCGTAGGCTTCCTGTTTCTTCCATGCTCAAGCGTGCAATGTGCCACGCTCAAGCGTCTTTGCTTGATGCTCTGGTGCTTCTTGATTTCTTCAAGGCTTTTGATAACTTTTTCACTGATTTTTACAATTACACAATACATTATTTACAATAAAAATCAAGCTCAATTATTTATCAATTTAGTTAAGTTATTCAGAAAATGAGTCCAATTGAGTCATGAATTTAATCATAAAATAAATACTTATCAAACTCTCCCCAACCTAGATTTTTGCTTGTCCTCAAGTAAAAGAAGTTTTGAAAAGGGAATCAAGCATTCAACAGAATTAGTTTCAGTTGTAGACAAAAATTTAAAAGACAACAATCTCAATTTAACTTAAACAAATGATTCTCTTACTACCAATTCTTTGAAATGTAATGTATCATTAATTTGTTCACAAAGTAGGTAACCAATTACTGTAAGAATAAGAAACTCTCTATTATTTCTCACCAGGTATGTGTGTTGTTCATTCATCATGAGAACTGCCTAATTAACATTGCAGGTCATTTCTAATCAAAATCAATTCATAAGATAAGTAAGGATCAAAAGGTCTTTTCTTGGTTGTAATGAGGCTGGGCTATCAAGAATTCTGGGTTTTTCTTGGATTCAAGGTGCATGCATGAAGAAGAAGAGCATATGTTCTGAGATTTTTCAACTTTTATGAGGCTTCTTCCTTTGTGCTACAGAATTCTTTATTTCTCTTTTTCTAGTTCTCTTTTTAATTTTTGGAGAACTTTTACTATCTTTTTTTTTCAGCCTCAATTTCTTTTATCACATTTTGAAAAAAATTGTTTTATGCTCTTTTCACAAGATTTTGAAGCATGCTGATAAGGTAAGATTTTCTCATGCTTGGTTTAGGGTGTTCGAATAAAATTTTTGGCTCAAAATGGCTACAAAAATTAGAACATTTTTAAAGGGTAGCTTTTTGGCTCTGAGCTTATTTTTATTTTCAAAATTGCCTTTGTCATTTCCCTGCTTAATTTCTTATAAACTGTTAATCAAAAAAAAAATTTCAGGTAATGCTTATTTGACAAATTCTCATGAGACTCTCACTGTTTAGATTTCTCACTTCTTACCAGGATATAAGGCTTACTTCCTTATTCTAACAGAAAAGAGTTCAAGCATATAAACAATCAAAAGTACATTCATTTCATTTCCTTGGTTCTTAACTCAGCCATTTTGTCCTTTTAAATTCAGTGTTACTGTCTAGAATTATTTTGCTACTTAGAAACTTTTTCTTTTAAAAAGTTAAATCTTGGTTGGGGTTTTTCAAAAATGTTACAGTTTCAAGCATAATAAAGCAAAACAACAGAATATATCACAAACACTTTCAAAGCATGCTGCAGTAATATCAACTAAAAGAGTTCAAAGAAGAAAAGAAGAAAAAAAACTATATAAGGTCAGTTAGAAAGAAAACTTAAAGTAGCAAATTAAACTAATTGAAGCATTAAAATTTATCACTCATCCACGGAGGAATCTTCTTCTTCTCCTTGGTTTCTTTCTGGAGGTTGCTGTGAGGAAGGTCCTGGCCTCTCTTGTGCAGTCTCACCCCCTCCCACAAAAGGAGGCCTGTCCCCAGGCCAAGCATGAGGGCTTCAAATTGGGCTGGGTGCATCCAAGGATTGGGTTGACCTGCAGGGATGCTGTTATATAGGCCATTATGAATATGCATTAAACCTCTATGATCAGCATTTTGCTGTGCCAGAAGGTGGCTGAGTTGGATTTTTACGAGGTGAATGCCCTGTAAAATCATGGCAGTTTCTGTGCTGAGAGGTGGAGGAGTAGGTGCTGGTCCTGCCTGTGGTGGTGTTGGTGTATGCACTATGAGCTTTTATGCTTTTTCATTTGTATCATTTTTCTACTTATCAATAGAATAAATATTTCAGTTTAAAATTGTTTTAAAACATATTTATCCTTGGAGTAATAGGTCATATAAAAATTATTCCTAAAATGTCCCTAGTCAAGTATTTACATGGGGACATGTAAATACACTGAGACTAGTGTGTGAGTGTACTGATGACCTGATCTCACAGATCATAGATATAGATGATATCGAGTCTTCACACGGGTACACATTAAGAGTAATGATGTGCTGGACAGACCCACCATGAGAACGTTGCATGGATTGTTACATGATTGTCATAAACGATTCTCAATGTGATAATGGTATATGTAGTCCTTCGACTTGAAGTCACTACGATTCCTACATGAGGAGTTTATTGTTTTAATACAATTAAACGTCTTCTGTAATAAGAGGACTATAAAGGTTGTGATTAGGCAATGAACAAATTATACAGAGGGATGTGAGTGATGTAGATGGGATTTGTCTCTCCTATGTGACAGGAGTGATATCCATAGGCCACTTGATGAAGTAAGACTAAGAAAACGCATGGCCATGCTAGAAAGAATAAATATTAGATATTTATTCAGATCCAGTCTACTCCGGTATCAAGTAAAATAAATTGGGCCGTACAAGGATGACGCGACCATGCCTTGGGCCCAATTAGGATATCGTGACAAAAGGAATAAACGTATTAAATAATTATCACTTATAGGTTATGTTGATAATATTCGGACATAATGATGCATTGCTAGATGCCGCTCTTATTTTATATTAATAATAAAATAGTTTATTATTAATATGACCGGGTATTTTACCTATAGGGTCATACACATAGAGTAAGCCCATCAGAAAATGTTGTCTTATTTTAGTTGGACTAAAATAAAGCTATTGGGCCTAACTCATTTGGAATGAGTAAGGAGCCCACTTTTAGAGAGAACAAATTAGGTCAAACCTAAGCCTATAAATAGAGCATAAGATGCTCATAGGCCGTTCACTCAAGTGAGACACAAATTCGCAAAAGTTGCAAGAGCTACACGCCGTCAAACTAGCAGTTGGCAAGTGTTGCGATTTTGGTGGGAGTGCTCGTGTGGACTCCTAAAGGACGAGGCTACGACTGCTTCGGAGTTCTTCAAGAGGTAACCTAAAATGAATTTCGAAATTGTTTTGTGCTTTGAAACACGGAACCTTGCAAATCCTATGGAATCCCTTTTATTTTTCCGCTGCTCATGCTTAGGGATTTCCTAACAGTGGTATCAAAGCCTGGTTTGCAAAACCGTGTTTTGGGCATTTGTTTATATTTTTTGATGATATGTTTTCGTTTGCAAGAGCTTTTGGAAAATATGATTTGCGAAATCGTTTCGTTGTTTAAAGCTTTGCAATTTTGTTTTGCGAAAATGTTTTGTGAAACTAGGATTCGAAAATGAACATGCATGATTATGTTGCTATTTTGAGTTATCGCATATGATGCATATTATTACAATGATTAATCATGTATATGGTATGACCTCTGTTTTGGCATGATACATATAATTTTGAGTTATTCTTTATAAATTGTATATGATGCATGTTATAGAGTTTCTCAATTTTAGTATGTATGTTGTTGCCGTTTAAATTTGTATGATGTATGAGTTTATGCAATTTTTATATTTGATATGTGTTTTACTCATATGATAGTCATCGTACAAACTTTGAATCAATTGAGTTGATCTTCGAACATGAATGGTTCATGTTTTGGGGCGTTAAGTGATAAGGTTTAAGTGTTAAACCATGGCCGTTCCTTAATCTAGGGTTCAAGAGTTGAAACCTAGACGGCCGTCATGGAAAGGCATTGCATGTTGGCATTAGCGCAAATTGAATTCTAGGTTTTGAAACCCTAGACGGCGCTGCCTCCATG
Organism: Clitoria ternatea; assembly: GCA_037962975.1. Lineage (NCBI taxonomy): Eukaryota > Viridiplantae > Streptophyta > Magnoliopsida > Fabales > Fabaceae > Clitoria > Clitoria ternatea. The sequence goes on along the minus strand of CM075669.1, from coordinate 272,729,467 downwards.
TGCCTTGACGGCTGTGTTGTGAAGTGTTCGCAACAAGGAATTAGGGTTTCAAAGTGGTTGAAACCCTAGCCGAAATTTTAGAGCTGTTAATGGTCAGTGGGACGTTCTGGCTAGGAAAGATTTGGTACTTAAGCGGTCACACCGGACCCACCTCTCTTTCCTGGGAACCAACCTGACTACAGTACTAAATTTTCGGGCCGGGGCGCTGCCCCGCACCCCGCAAGGGGCGGCCTCTGCGTAGCGCCTTATTACCGACCCACGTGTTTAATGGCCCGTTTAAAAATTTATTTTTTTTAAATTATTTCAAATGGGTTATAATTAATTAATTAACACGTTGCATGGTGAATGGTTATGGTCTTAGTTATTTTATTTAAATACAGCCTGCGTGCTGTGCCTCTCTTCATTCTGTTGTATTTCTTTTCTCAACCCTTCACTCGTATGTAAAGCAAGTTTCTTTAAAAATCTTGTAATCTTGATCGAGGCAACAAAGTAGAGATCTAGAAGAAAACTAGAGTGGTGACTCTAAGCGCTTTTGTCTTTGAAAGGAACCAAGGAGTGGTGACTCCAAGAGGATGGTGGGTTCAAGAAGTAGGACTTCATGAAGCCTTGGCATATAGTTCCTTTAGGTTTATTTATTTATTTATTTTTCTTCTAGGAAGACCATAACCGTCTCACAATTTCGTTTGCATGTTTTGGGGATAATTTTATTACGTTAAAGCGTTTAACAAAGACGGTAATTTTAAAATAAATTAAAATCCCTCAAAATAATATTAAGTTATAAACGCCTTCCAATAAGTACACTCGTCAACACTAATGTCAATAAATAGTGGGTCTGCCAAAGCAGGGCACTATTATTTATATTAGTAAGATGCGATGGGATAATGGTAATATCCAAACTGTTTTATTGGGCTTTAACTTAACTAAGTTTTCAATTGGATTGAATATAACTTAGAGGCGTAAACATTGGGCTAAATATTCATAAGATGAATAATTAGTAATGGTTACTTAACCCAATGACTAAGAGTTGTATAAAGATACAATTGGAAAAGGTTTCCTACCTAAATAACCAAGTATTAGGTGATCAGCCAAAGCTGACTTAACGCTTGGCAAAATATGGATCTTAGCCCACTAGAAAATCTTCCAACGGGATTTTCTGATTCGTGGAGGGTATTTTATTTTGAATCGAAATAGTGGGAGACATATTTAATTTAAATGACCATAATTTAAATATGTTTTGAAAATGATACTTACTACATATTTTCTGTTTTAGATAACCATGACGTCAAACACACCTTCAAACCTTTCGTTGCGATCAATCCTAGACAAAGAAAAATTGTCTGGTTCTAACTTCCTTGACTGGTATAGAAATTTGAGGATTGTCCTCAAACAAGAGAAAAAGCAGTATGTCCTGGAAGGTCTGATTCCGGAACCACCCGCGAACAATGCCTCTAAAGCTGACAAGGATGCTTACAAAAAGCATCAGGATGACGCTTTAGATGTCCAATGCCTTATGCTGGCAACCATGTCTCCTGAGCTTCAGAAGCAACATGAGCATATGGAGTCTTTCGATATGATCGAAAACCTAAGGAAACTATATCAAGGTCAAGCTGACCAAGAAAGATATGACGTTTCTTCAGCCCTATTTAAGTGCAGACTTGAAGAGGGAGGTTCTGTAGGACCTCATGTGCTCAAAATGATTGGGTACTTGGAGAATCTAGCTAGGCTAGGATTCCCCTTCCCTCAGAAGTTGGCTACCGATCTCATTTTGAAATCATTACCTGACAGTTTTAAGCCAGTCATCATGAATTACAACATGAATGCATTGGACAAAACATTGCCAGAGCTACTCAATATGTTGAGGACTGCTGAGCCCAATATTTCTAAAGGAAAGGGCAAGGCCATAATGATGGTCAATTCTGGCAAAGGTAAAGGAAAGGGCATGTATAAAGGCAAAGGAAAGGCTATTGTAGGAAATGGCAAGAAGATTTAGAAAGGCAAGGATAAGCCAAGTACATCAGCCTTAAAACCTGTGGGCGGGGTGGCTAAGGAAGGTAAATGTCACCATTGTGGACAAAAGGGACACTGGAAGAGAAACTGTCCAAAGTACCTAGAAGAGCTTAAGAAGAAGGGAAGTGAGACTTCCACTTCAGGTATTTTTGTTATAGAAATTAACATGTCAACTTCAACATCATGGGTATTAGATACTGGATGTGGATCTCACATTTGTCTTAATGTGCAGGATCTAAGAAGGAGTAGGCAGTTGATGAAGGGCGAGGTAGACCTACGCGTTGGAAATGGAGCAAGAGTTGCTGTATTAGCTGTAGGGACTTATTTTTTATCCTTGCCCTCAGGGTTAGTCCTTGAATTGGACAATTGTTATTTTGTTCCGGCAATAAGGAGAAACATTATTTCTGTTTCTTGTCTTGATAAGAAAGGGTTTTCCTTTACAGTAAAGAACAATAGTTGTTATGTTTATTTAAAAGACATGTTTTATTGTTGTGTAAATTTGAGTAATGGACTTTATGTTCTAGATCTCGAAACCCCTATCTATAACATTAATACTAAAAAGGTTAAAACAAATGATTTAAACCCAACTTATCTTTGGCATTGTCGCCTAGGACATATAAATGAGAAACACATTTCTAAACTCCATCAAGATGGATATTTAGAATCTTTTGATTTTGAATCAATAGATACATGTGAATCTTGTTTATTAGGGAAGATGACTAAGACCCCTTTTACCAGAAAAGGTGAAAGGGCGAGTGATCTTCTTGGCTTGATACATAGTGATGTATGTGGGCCCATAGGGACAATGGCTAGGGGAGGTTTTAGTTACTTCATCACTTTTACTGATGATTTTAGTAGATATGGATTTGTGTTTCTCATGAAACATAAATCAGAATCCTTTGAAAAGTTCAAGGAGTTTAAACATGAAGTAGAGAACCAACTTGGCAAGACAATTAAAGCACTTCGATCCGATCGAGGTGGTGAATATTTGAGCCTAGAGTTTGATGAATATCTTAAAGAGTGTGGGATTATATCTCAACTTACTCCCCCTGGAACACCAGAATAGAATGGGGTTTCTGAGCGGAGAAATAGAACCTTGTTGGACATGGTTCGATCAATGATGAGTCAAACTGACCTCCCTAACTCATTTTGGGGACATGCTTTGTTGACAGCAACTTTCACACTTAACCGTGTTCCATCAAAGGCTGTCATAAAGACACCATATGAGATATGGACTGGGAAATGACCTAGTATGTCTTTTCTTAAGATTTAGGGCTGTGAAGCTTATGTTAAACGCCAAAGTTCTGATAAACTTGGGCCCAAGTCAGATAAATGTCTTTTTGTGGGATACCCAAAAGAAACTAAGGGTTATTATTTTTACAATCTTACTGAGGGCAAAGTGTTTGTTGCTCAGAATGCTGTATTCTTAGAAAGGGAATTCATCTCTACAAGAATCAGTGGGAGGAAAGTAGAACTTGAAGAAATTCAAGACTCACAAGGCATTGAAGAGCCAATGGTGGAAATGGAGCAGGACCCACAAAATGTTGTGATAACACCAGCTCCAGTAGCACAAGACTTGCGTAGATCAGGTAGAATACGTCAACAACCTGAAAGATATGGATTTCTTGTAACTCAGGAAGGAGATGTATTCCTAATGGATCAAAATGAGCCAACATCTTATGAAGAGGCCATTGCAAGTTCAAAATCTGAGAAATGGCTAGAAGCTATGGAATCTGAAATGGACTCCATGTACACTAATCAAGTTTGGAACTTGGTTGATGCACCTGAAGGGGTAAAACCTATAGGATGCAAGTGGGTTTTCAAAAAGAAAACTGACATGGATGGTAATATAAGTACCTTTAAAGCAAGGTTGGTGGCTAAAGGTTTCAAGCAAATACATGGTATAGACTATGATGAAACTTTTTCCCCAGTTGCTATGCTAAAGTCTGTTCGGATTCTGCTTGCTATTGCTGCATACCATGATTTTGAGATATGGAAAATGGATGTCAAGACTGCTTTCCTTAATGGAAATCTTCTTGAGGAAGTGTACATGACACAACCTGAAGGCTTTGTTAAGCCTGAAGCATCCAGGAAGGTGTGCAAGCTACAACGTTCTATATATGGACTTAAGCAAGCTTCCAGAAGCTGGAATCTTCGTTTTGATGAAGCTGTTAAACAATTTGGCTTTACTAAAAATGAGGATGAACCTTGTGTCTACAAGAAGGTTAGTGACTGCATAATTATTTTTCTGGTCCTGTATGTTGATGACATACTACTTATTGGAAATGACGTTCCTACTCTTCAGTCTGTGAAGAGTTGGTTGGGAAGCTATTTTTCTATGAAAGACTTAGGTGAAGCAACCTACGTGTTGGGAATTAAGATCTATAGAGATAGATCAAGAAAACTTCTTGGCCTAAGTCAGAATACATACATAGATAAAGTGTTAAAAAGGTTTAACATGCAAGATTCCAAGAAAGGAACTTTGCCTATGGCTCATGGCATAAGCTTATCAAAAGCTCAATCTCCTTCCACTAAAGAAGAAAGAGAACGGATGAATAAGATTCCATATGCATCTGCTATTGGATCAATCATGTATGCCATGATATGTACCCGACCAGATGTCTCGTACACTTTAAGCATGACGAGCAGATACCAGTCTGATCCCAGTGAAAGTCACTGGACTGCTGTCAAGAATATCCTGAAGTACTTAAGAAAAACTAAGGATTCATTCTTGATATATGGAGGGGAAGAAGAGCTCATTGTAAGAGGTTACACTGATGCTAGCTTCCAAACTGATAAGGATGACTCAAGATCGCAATCTGGGTACGTGTTTTGTCTAAATGGTGGCGCTGTAAGCTGGAAGAGTTCAAAGCAAGAGACAGTTGCTGATTCTACTACAGAGTCTGAGTATATTGCTGCCTCAAATGCTGCAAAAGAGGCAGTATGGATCAAGAAGTTCATAACAGAACTTGGGATTGTTCCTAGCATTGTGGACCCTATAAGTCTCTACTGTGATAATAGTGGAGCAATCGCACAAGCTAAGGAACCTAGATCACATCAACGATCCAAGCATATACTTAGGCGATTTCATCTCATTCGAGAGATCCTTGACCGAGGAGATGTAAAGATATGTAAGGTGCATAGTGATGAGAATATTGCTGACCCACTCACAAAACCTCTTACACAACAAAAACATGAGGGGCACACTAGATCATTAGGCATTAGGCAAATGTCTGATTGGCTCTAGTGCAAGTGGGAGATTGTTGGTGTATGCACTATGAGCTTTTATGCTTTTTCATTTGTATCATTTTTCTACTTATCAATAGAATAAATATTTCAGTTTAAAATTGTTTTAAAACATATTTATCCTTGGAGTAATAGGTCATATAAAAATTATTCCTAAAATGTCTTGGGGACATGTAAATACACTGAGACTAGTGTGTGAGTGTACTGATGACCTGATCTCATAGATCATAGATATAGATGATATCGAGTCTTCACACGGGTACACATTAAGAGTAATGATGTGCTGGACAGACCCACCATGAGAACGTTGCATGGATCATTACATGATTGTCATAAACGATTCTCAATGTGATAATGGTATATGTAGTCCTTCGACCTGAAGTCACTACGATTCCTACATGAGGAGTTTATTGTTTTAATACAATTAAACGTCTTCTGTAACAAGAGGACTATAAAGGTTGTGATTAGGCAATGAACAAATTATGCAGAGGGATGTGAGTGATGTAGATGGGATTTGTCTCTCCTATGTGACAGGAGTGATATCCATAGGCCACTTGATGGAGTAAGACTAAGAAAACACATGGCCATGCTAGAAAGAATAAATATTAGATATTTATTCGGATCCAGTCTACTCCGGTATCAAGTAAAATAAATTGGGCTGTACAAGGATGACGCGACCATGCCTTGGGCCCAATTAGGATATCGTGACAAAAGGAATAAACGTATTAAATAATTATCACTTATAGGTTATGTTGATAATATTCGGACATAATGATGCATTGCTAGATGCCGCTCTTATTTTATATTAATAATAAAATAGTTTATTATTAATATGACCGGGTATTTTACCTATAGGGTCACACACATAGAGTAAGCCCATCAGAAAATGTTGTCTTATTTTAGTTGGACTAAAATAAAGCTATTGGGCCTAACTCATTTGGAATGAGTAAGGAGCCCACTTTTAGAGAGAACAAATTAGGTCAAACCTAAGCCTATAAATAGAGCATAAGATGCTTATAGGCCGTTCACTCAAGTGAGACACAAATTCACAAAAGTTGCAAGAGCTATACGCCGTCAAACTAGCAGTTGGCAAGTGTTGCGATTCTGGTGGGAGTGCTCGTGTGGACTCCTAAAGGACGAGGGTATGACTGCTTCGGAGTTCTTCAAGAGGTAACCTAAAATGAATTTCGAAATTGTTTTGTGCTTTGAAACACGGAACCTTGCAAATCCTATGGAATCCCTTTTATTTTTCCGCTGCTCATGCTTAGGGATTTCCTAACAGGTGCTAGCTGTGGCTGTTGCTGGGCTTCATGAGTGCTGCAGAATCGCTCGATGAAGCGTTTATCTATAGATGGCCTGATAGGTTTGAGGTCTTGAACCTCAATCCCATGTGCTGCACAAAAATCAGTAATAAAAGCAGGGAAGCCCAAACTTCCTTTTACCTTCTGCCCTGCCTGAGAATATTTTTGGTCAGCAATCATAAATTTATGAATTTCATCAGAGAGTATCTGGGCCAGATCAATGGAAATGTCATCTTGTAAAATGCAGTATAATAAATAACACCTGCTGAAAATTAGATCAGAAACATGGGCATTAGGTGTTATGTTCGCCAGCAAAAAGGACGTCTATACTTGAGAGATGGAGGTCATGTCTTTTCTTAGAACCCGCAGTGGGTTCTCTCCTTGCCCCCTCTGAAAGTGATGCCCTGGAATACATATGGCTGCTTCAAGATCATTTGTGGAAATGAGTTGGTTTCTTGCAAGCATGGCAACATATTCGTATATTTCTCCTTCTCCAAGGTTCATAATGCTTCCTAAGTAAAAATTGATTTCTTCTCTATCATAGGAGAGCCAAGTTCCTCTCACATAAGTCTTTCTCTCTCATGTTCCATCTCTTGTCCAAGCATTAGCATAGAACTCTCTGACAATTTCTGGGTCATACTTGTCTCTTGGGTAGCATATCTTCAGCCAATTTCTCCTTCGTATAACGTGCAGAAAGTCATCACAATCTCCCAATGCCAAATCCACCTTTCGTTCTGGTATGAAAGTCCAGTTGGAGATGTCCTCATAACATTTACCCTTCTCCTTGTTTCTAAATTTTGGGGCATCGCCTTGGTCATCAGTGCGTGGCCTTTTTCCTTTATTTCTTCTGGAACTTCTTGCTGGTGAAGTAGTTTGAGGGGGATTAGGTGCAGTCTGCTTAGTTCTTGCCATCTGTAATCACAATTCAAGGAGAAGAATGTAGTGTGATATTACAAGTACATAATTTCCTCAACAGAATAACAGAACAGTTCAGTCCTAAGGCTAAACATTAAGGAGAGCTACTTTGTACTAAGTATGCTTGCTATATATCATGCAAAACAAATGCTTTTCAGGATTTTTTACGAACACTTAACATGCATTGCAAGGAAGTAGAAGCATAATAGTACCAAGCCTTTTTTTCAAATACCCCAGAAAATTAATCAACCTCAGGTCATAATAGACATACATTAGGAATGAAAAGAAAATGGTTACAAAGTTCCATGCATGCATTCCTGAAAAGGAGTTTCATTCCTCATATGATGCAATTAAAAAGAAAGAGAGAGCCCAGTGGTCACCTGAGAGACATAGAGAGTGGTGCAGAGGAGAGAAAATATAAGAATGCAGTAAAATGTACCTTGTGAAATGAGAGGGTAAGGAATCGAATGATGAGAGGGGATGGTCGGTTACAAAAGTTTGTAGAGTCAGGAAAGGTAATGGGAGGTTATAGAAATGGAAGAGTTAATGGGCAGTTACAAAATATTCCATTTATTAGCATCAGGGGCTATTTTGAATTTCTCGCTCGAGCATGGGATTATCACACTTAAGCGTGATCGACCAATGGTGGTACCTCTGAGTGTTTAAATTTGTCTCGCTTAGGTGCTCTCACTGTTTGCTTAAGCGTGCAAGCCTTGATGCAGTATGTACCTCCTCACTTAAGCGGATTTCTATTCGCCCAAGCGAATATAAGTGAAAATCCAATCAGTTGTTTACACGCCTAAGCGTGTGTCTGTCACGCTTGAGCATGATATTCATAATTGGTACCTGATGCTTCTCGCTTAAGCGTACAGTATTCTTGCTTTAAGCGTGACAGTCTTTTAATTATTCGCGCTCAAGCGCGACTTACCACGCTTAAGCGTGATCGGGTTTTATTTTGAAAATTCCCTTTGTATTGTTGCCACGCTTAAAGCTTGAATCCTTCGCTTAAGCCTGATATGGACAGTGAATGGCTCACCTTGGCTCGCTTGAGCGAGTACATCCAGTGCTTGAGTGTGGTATATATGAGGCATGACTTACTTTGTCTCGCCTGAGCGAGAGTCTTCACGCTTGGGCTAATGTTTTCCTGATGCTCTTCTAATCTGTTTAAGCATACCTTTTTAGTTTTGCTTCTTTGAAAAGATTCAGCTTGACCATAATGCTCCAGTTATGTTTTGTCTTTGTTTGAAACTTGATTTGGATTTCTCTTGATGAGTGACCTACAAAATAAACAGAGACTTTAATAATATTTAAAGAAAAATTTTCATGAAAAGAAAGCATAAAAGATTGGGTTGCCTCCCAATGAGCGCTTGTTTATCGTCTTTAGCTTGACGCCTGAGTGTGATCATGGATCCTTCAGTGGAATATTGGTGGTGACCTTCTCCACTTCTCCTCCTAGATAGGGCTTCAGTCTTTGTCCATTCACAACCCAAGTTCTTTCAGACTTAGGATCTTGTAATTCAACAGCCCCATAAGATTTCACATCCTTCACAATAAAGGGTCCTGACCATTTAGACTTGAGTTTTCCTGGAAACAGTTTCATCCTTGAATTGAAAAGAAGAACAGATTGTCCCTGGTGAAAACGTTTCTTCATGATGTGCTTATCATGGTAAGCCTTCATTTTATCTTTATAAATCCTTGATGAGTCATAGGCCTGATTCCTCTATTCTTCTAACTTGTGCATTTGGATTTTTCTTTCTTCAGTTGATGCACTTGGGTCATAGTTGAGTGCTTTCATTGCCCAAAATGCTTTATGTTCAAGTTCTACTGGAAGATGGCAATGTTTTCCATACACCAACTGATAAGGTGAAAATCCAGTTGGTGCCTTGTAAGCTGTTCTATAAGCCCATAATGCGTCGTCTAGTTTCAACGGCCAATCCTTTCTACTTTAACTGATTGTCTTCTCCAGTATCCTTTTAATTTCTCTGTTGGATACTTCTACTTGGCCATTGGCTTGCGGATGGTAAGGGGAGGTTACTTTGTGCTTGACTCCATAATGTTCTAGGCATCGTTGGAGTTGGGTGTTGCAGAAATGAGAGCCTCCGTCACTTATCAATACTCTTGGGGTGCCAAACCTGCTGAAAATGTGTTTCTTAAGAAATTTGATAACAGTCTTGGCATCAGCTTTAGTACATGCCATGGCTTCTACCCACTTTGAGACATAGTCTACCCCCACAATAATGTATTCATTTGAAAATGATATTGGTAGTGGCCCAATAAAATCTATGCCCCAGCAATCGAAGACTTCTATTTCCAGGATGGTGGTTAATGGCATCTCGTGTCTTCTTGATATGCTACCTGTCTTCTGACATGCATCACAGTGCTGTACAAAAACATTAGCATCTTTAAACAATGAAGGCCAATAAAAACCTGATTTGAGGATTTTAGCTGCTGTCCTTTCCCCATTAAAGTGTCCTCCATAGGGTGAGCTGTGGCAGTGCCATAAGATGCTGTTAGCTTCTTCTTGGGACACACACCTCCTCAAAATATGGTCTGATCCAAGTTTAAATAGGTAAGGATCGTCCCATATGAATTGTTTTGCATCTTTCAAAAAAAATTTCTTCTGTTGCCATGAAAGATCCTCAGGCAATACTCCAGTAGCCTTAAAGTTGGCCATGTCTGCAAGCCATGGCCTTTCTTTCATCATTAATAGCTTTTCATCAGGAAATTCTTCCTTCACCTCAGGTTGGAGTAGTGTGACCTCCTGATTGACAAGACGGGACAAGTGATCTGCAATAAAATTTTCGCTGCCCTTTTTGTCTTTGACTACTAGGTTGAATTCTTGCATCAGCAAGATCCATCTAATTAGCCTGGGCTTAGAATCAGGTTTATTCAGCAGATATTTAATAGCAGCATGGTCAGTAAAAATAATGATTTTGGAACCAATCAGATAAGGTCTAAATTTTTCCAGGCCATACACTATTGCTAAGAGTTCTTTTTCTGTTGTTGCATAATTTGTTTGTGCAGGGTTCAAAACTTTGCTAGCATAGTGTATGACATGAAAAACTTTTGCCTTTCTTTGTCCTAATACGGCTCCAATGGCATAATCACTGGCATCACACATCATTTCAAAGTCTAATTCCCAATCAGGGGCAACTATTACAGGTGCACATGTTAGTCTATGTTTTAAGGTTTCAAATGCATGTAAACAAGAATTATCAAAACAAAAGGAGTGTCTTTGTTTAAGAGATTACTCAAAGGCTTTGCAATTTTTGAGAAGTCCTTGATGAATCTTCTATAGAATCCTGCATGGCCCAAGAAGCTTCTTACTCCTTTCACGTTCCCTGGTGGTGGTAATTTCTCAATTACTTCTACTTTTGCTTTATCCACTTCAATGCCTCGTTTGGAGATTTGATGTCCTAACACAATGCCTTCAATGACCATGAAGTGGCATTTTTCCCAGTTTAACACTAAATTGGTGTCCACACATCTTTTCAGTACTATGGTCAAATTTTTCAAACATTGATCAAATGATGGGCCAAAAACAGAGAAATCGTCCATGAAGACCTCAATGCATTTTTCCACCAAATCAGAGAAGATAGCAAGCATACATCTTTGAAATGTTGCAGGAGCATTACATAACCCAAAGAGTATTTTTCTGTATGCAAATACCCCAAAAGGACATGTGAATGCTGTTTTTTCTTGATCTTCTGGTGCAACTGCTATCTGGTTGTAGCCTGAGTAACCATCCAGAAAGCAGTAGTATGCTTGTCCTGCAAGTCTTTCCAGCATTTGATCCATGAAGGGTAGAGGAAAATGATCTTTCCGGGTTGTAGTGTTCAGTTTTCTGTAGTCGATACACATCCTCCATCCTGTGACTGTTCTTGTGGGGATCAATTCATTTTTTTCATTTTGTATGACGGTGATTCCTCCTTTCTTCGGAACAACCTGCACAGGACTTACCCAAGAGCTATCAGAAATTGGATAAATTATACCAGCTTCTAATAATTTAATTACCTCCCCTTTCACTACTTCCTTCATGGTTGGATTCAAGCGTCTCTGTGGCTGGGCAATTGGTTTAAATTCTTGTTCCATGTAAATGTGATGAGTACAGTAGGCTGGGCTTATTCCTTTCAAATCTTCCAGTCTCCATCCAATTGTTGTTGAGTGTTCTTTCAAGACTTGAATTAATTGCCTTTCTTCTGTACCTGTCAATTCTCTATTAATAATAACAGGTTTTTGGTTATTATCATCAAGAAAAACATATTTCAGATGTGAAGGTAAGGCTTTTAACTCCACTTTCGGTGGGATAACTTATTTTTTTGTTTTTTCTGATAACTTTTCATCATGAATTTCTTGTTGAATATCTTGCTTGTCCTCCTTCGAGTTTCCCCCGTCTTCGTCCATTGTTCCATTTGCTCCAACGTTTAGCTCGCCTAGTGGATCTTTGTTGAGCCATTCGCTGGTTTGTTCTCTGATGGCTTCTTCTTCAATGTCAATTTTGAAGCATTGTTGTTTTTCCTTTGGATACTTCATTGCATCAAACACATTGAAGTTTACTTCCTCATCCTGCACTCTTACTTTTAGCTTCCCATCGTCCACATCAATAATTACCTTTGCGGTCTTCATGAAGGGTCTCCCCAAAATGAGAGGCACTTCTGCATCTTCTTCAATATCCATTATGACAAAATCTACAGGAAATACGAACTTGTCAACTCTTACCAGCACATCCTCAGCTATGCCATATGGAAACTTCATAGATCGATCCGCAAGTTGGAGGGTCATCCGTGTTGGCTTCACCTCAAGATCTCCAATTCTTTTCATCATTGAGAGGGGCATTAGGTTAATGCTTGCTCCCAAGTCTAAGAGTGCTTTTCCTACTGGTAAATTACCAATAGTCACTGGGATTGTAAAACTTCCGGGGTCTTTTGTTTTTTGTGGCAGTGCTTTTTGAATGATGGCACTGCATCCTGCGGCTAGTTCCACTGTTTCTTCGAAAAATCTTTTCTTTTTTGTTAACAACTCCTTCATGAACTTAGCGTAAGTTGGCATTTGCTCCATGGCCTCCACAAAAGGTATGTTTATTTGCAACCTTTTGAAGATATCCATAAATCTTGCAAATTGCCTCTCCTTGTCTATTTTTGAAGGGTTCTTTGGATACGGCAAACTTTTCAGTTGTGGTGCCGGGTCGTCCACCTTCTTCTTTCCTTCTTTTATTTCTTTCTTTTTTTCTTTTTCATCTTTCGCCTTCATATGTACATCTTCAACTTTTTTATTTTTCTTTTCACTAACTTCCTCATTTGTTTCAAAATTTTCTTCCACTTTTTCTTCCACCTTGTCATCCTCTTTTTGTTGTCCAATGACCTTCCCACTTCGTGTTGTGATTGCTTTGCACTGCTCCTTCGGATTTGGGTGTGTATTGGCTCCAAATTGAGAGTTATGATGCTCTGCGATTTGACAAGCCAGTTGCCCCACTTGAGTCTCCAGGTTTCTTATTGAAGCATCGGTGTTTTTCTGATTGGTGATTGAGACCTGCATGAATTTTTCTAGAGTGTCTTCTAGTTTTGATGTCCTTTCTGTCAAGGGAAGGCCTTGCTGATAAGGTTGTTGTCTGTTGGACGTGCCTGCTTCTTGCTTCCATCCACCATTTTGATTATTTCTCCATCCCTGTGAAAAATTGTTAGAGTAAGCATTGTTATTGAAGTTACCCTGCTTACCTTGGTTATTCATATAGAGGATGGATTGGTCTCCTTGCTCTCCTTGGCAATGTCCGTTCTGATGTTCTCCTCCACAAAAATCACATCTTTTTTGTGCTTGTTGGTTTCCCGTAGAGGATTGTACAACATGCAGTTGTTGAGGGAGTTTTTCCATTTGCTGTGTCAAAGCTTCAGTTTGTTGTGTCAAAATTTTGTTTTGAGCCAAAATGGCATCAATTGTATTGAGTTCCAACATTCCCTTCTTTTGGACTTGTGTTCTGTCATGCTGAGCTTGGTAATCTGTGGATGATAATGCTTCAATAATCCTTGTAGCTTGCTCTGCATCTACTGTCATCATGGTTCCTCCAGCTGCTGCATCCAGTATCATTTTGGTATCTGCTTTAAGTCCACTGTAGAAGATATTTAATTGGGCAATATCTTCTAAGCCATGGTTTGGACATCTTCTTAGGAGAGATTTGAAATGTTCCCATGCTTCGCAAAAGGGTTCATCATGGCTTTGTTTAAATGTTGTAATATCTGACTTAGCCTTGATAAATCTAGATGGTGGGAAAAATCTGTGTAGGAATTTCTCCTCCACTGTGTCCCAGCTGTTCAGGCTTTGATTTGGGTGCGACTGGAGCCATTCTTTAGCTTTACCTGCAAGAGAAAAAGGAAACAATCTTAGATACGCTGCTTCAATTACTTCCTGTTCAAAACCCATTGTTCCTACTAATTCATAGAATGTGGCCAAGTGAGTGTATAGATCCTCACTGGACATTCCATGGAATTGATGGGAACTAATTAAACTAAGGAAGACAGGTTTCATTTCTATAGCCCTGATTGTATTTGGTATAACAATGCTTGAGTAGTGTCTAGGTCCTTGTTTCAGGGTGTAATCTCCAAGTGTTCTCCTTGGTGGATTTTGGTTATTGCTGTTGACATCCATTGTATGAGAGGATGTTTGTCCTGCTTAGAAGTTCTGTTTGGCTTTCTTGATTTTCTTGAGGAACCTGTCTATCTCTGGATCAAATGCAAGTTGTTCTTTTGTACCCTGTCCTCTCAAGATCATAAATCAAGTACTCAAAATAGCAAGGTTACTAAAAAAAAATAAAAGCAAATTGAAAACAAATTTATTTACACTGTCTTGTCAATTCAATGCTAAATATTCAAACTTAAATCACCTCCCCGACAACGGCACCAAAACTTGATGACGTATTTTTCATATATTGGAATAAAGAGTTCAATGAAAGAGAATCAAGTTTGTATAATATGAACTCAATGTAATGCTTGTGCCAAGTTTAAACACAGAAGTTGTAATATAGTATAGTTGTCATTCCATGGGGAGGTATTAGCATGAAAATCTTAGCTTTGGACTGAGTTGACAGAGGGGTTTGTTCTGGATTGGTATAAATGTTGTTGATTGAAAAAAGTAATAAATAACAGAGTGAAATTTTGCAAAAGATAACAGTGAATAATTTTGAGAAAGAATCAGTTTAGTAAAACAGGGATTGACTTCATCACATCTTCACCTTCTGTAAGCTGTATAAGTTTTTATATAAGTAAATCAAAAAGATAATTTCTACGTCACAATCACAGTCATTTGTATCGATCCATCGACTACAAAATTCATAAGAATGATTTCAAACCGCTGATCCCTCAGTCACTTTGAAATCATCCCAGCATTATCGATCGATTATTTTGACGTTTATTGCGTTAGACGCCATCCCTGGCTACCTACTCACAATAAGTATTTCTTTTAGATCTGCTTTCAAAAGTCACTTCCCAGCATACTTGAGAAAACTTAAAACAAGAAAATAGTGATCAAGTACTTTCAGGCATTAAACGCAGAAGGAAATATAGAGACTTATCAAATCTCATTACTAAATAAAAACTTACAATAGCATTACTTCAGTGTTGAATGGATTACAGCCAATCCCATAAGGGAGTTTAGTTACTCATGCTTTGCATTTTCACCTTCAAAATATGAATACAGAAAATAATGAAAAAGGTTGGATTGTGAGGGAAATACAGGGGATGCTCCTGATGTCTTGTTTTCTGCTTGATTTATAGGGGTTATGGTTAGCTTCCCTTGCCACTTGCATAGACCCCATGAAGGAATATTCGGAGACATGCAGAAACACAAGAAAATGGTTGAGTTGGCATCACACCATTGGTGAATATTAAATTAAAAATCCCATACTGCATGAGTCACGCTTGAGCTTGATGGTCACGCTCAAGCGTGAAGAGTCCTGATGTTCATTGGTTGTCTCACGCTCAAGCTATCTTAATGACGCTTAAGCGTGGTCTTCCTTTGTTCAGTATGCTTGTTCCACGCTTGATCCATGTTGGTTCCTCGCTCAGGCGCGCTCGGCTTATGCTTTGCTATCCATCAGTCACGCTCAAGCGTGAAATGCCTACGCTCAAGCGTTCTTCTTGTTAGATCATGTGTAATTCGCGCTCACGCTCACTCCATGCTTAATCCACACTTTGGCTTTCATTTTTATCATTCCACGCTTAAGCGCCTAGTGTTCACGCTCAAGCGTGAGAGGTCCTGATGCTCTCCAACTTGTTCAAGTTTAAGCTAAGAGTAGCCACGCTTAAGCGTGTGCTTTGTTGTGTAGAATGTTCAACTCACGCTCAAGCCACGCTCAGCCTCGCTCAAGCGCATTCGGGTTCACTCTTGAGCGTCCCCTTCTCACGCTCAAGCGTGGAGGGGCCTGATGCTACTTGCTTTGTTTTGATCCATGCCCAAGGTCACGCTTAAGCGAGCTCGGGCTCGAGCTTAAGCGTGACATGCTGTTGTTGTATTTTTCAATTTCGCTTAAGCGCAAGGGCAGTGTAGGCTTCCTGTTTCTTCCACGCTCAAGCGTGTAATGTGCCACGCTCAAGCGTCTTTGCTTGATGCTCTGGTGCTTCTTGATTTCTTCAAGGCTTTTTATAACTTTTTCACTGATTTTTACAATTACACAATACATTATTTACAATAAAAATCAAGCTCAATTATTTATCAATTTAGTTAAGTTATTCAGAAAATGACTCCAATTGAGTCATGAATTTAATCATAAAATAAATACTTATCACACTCTAACTGATTGATAAATTGTTTAAACCAATAACTTGCCTTGTTTATCACACTTAAAGCTAAATATTGTCATTGCACATCAAGTGTGTCATAGTGTGATATGTACATAAAAGTTGTTGTCTCTTCATCATTGCATCATTTGTATATTACTAACCATTTCCAAGGGGATTCCGCGTGAAAATTTGAAACACTCAATTCACCCCCCCCTCTTGAGCGTTGAGGCCTTGGCTAATAAGTGGTATCAGAGCTTGACTCTTGCCACAAGGCTTAACAGCTGCAGGAGATCAAGATGGCCTCCATTTCATATGATGCATTTTCAGAAAATGGCGCACTAAATAGACCTCCAATCTTCAATGGTAAAGACTATGCTATTTGGAAAGAAAGGATGAAAATCTTTATCCAAGCCTATGATCTCAAGGTATGGAATGCTATTCAATTTGGTCCTTTCATTCCCAAATACATTGTTGATAATATAGAATGTATGAAGCCCATGAACTTATGGACTAAAGAAAAAGAAAGAAAGGTACAATTCAATTTAAGAGCTAAAATTCTTATCACATTAGCATTAGAACCTAATGATGTTTCTAGAGTTATTACTTGTAACAATGCTAAAGAAATATGGGAAACTCTTGAAACAATTTATAAAAATGCTAATGATAATAAAGATGTAAGGATTAGCACCTTTTCTAGTCAAAATGAAGGCTTCAAAATAAGTCCGGAAGAAGAGATCAATGAATCAGAAGAAGAACTTGCATGCCTAATGACAAAGCATTCCCAAGATGATGAGGTATGATCTTTAAATTCTTTTAATGATGATAATGATGATGAAATTGATAAGGATGAATTATTAGAAGCATTTGAAGAATTGCATGAAAAATTTGTCTTGTTATCAAAGAAATATGCATGCTCTAAACAAACCATTTTGACTCTTGAAAAAGAATTGCATGATGTTCACATAGAAAAAGAATATCTTAGAGTTCAAAATGATGAATTAGTAGCTTCAAATGTATCTCTTAGAACTTGTAATGATAATAATGATTGTGTGTTTATTGATAAATGTATGCTTCTTGAAAAGGGGAATAAAGAACTAAAAGAAGCACTTAGCAAGCTTACAAGTAGTCAAAAGAATCTAAGTGCGCCTATTAAAGATCAAAGGCATACACTTGATAGAAGAAAAATAGGTCATTACAAGAACCATTTTACATCCTACAAGGAAAAATCCAAATCCTCCCTAAGATGCACAAACCATGAAAGAAAAGAGAACCATTACTATCATACTATGACTTATTCATTGAATGCAACATGTTTTTATTGTGGAATATTTGGTCATATATCATCCAATTGTTTTATAAAGAAATCCCGTCAAAAGTGTACAAGAAAGGTATGGATTCTAAAACAATCTTGAAATCCCAAACTAACAAGGAAGGACCCAACTCTCAAAGGGTACCTTAAATCTTTGAAATCTTGTAGGCAAACTTCAAAGCAACAACTTCTCATTGATGGATGACCAAAACTCATGGCCTAAGGAGATATCAATTATCTCAATCTCCACTCCAAAAGACAAAGAAGAAGAATAGAGCAAGCCAAGATTATGATGACTCATCATACATCTAAAAGGGAACCATTCAAAACAAGGAAATGGATAAGAAGCTTTAATGTGACTCACACGAGATGGATTGCACCGACAAAATCCAATGGACAACACTAAAGGTGGTACAACAAAAGGTGCAAGCAATTATCATATAATCAATGTTAACACTCATTCTTGATGAATCTTGATGTGTGAAAATCTAACTTTGATTTGATATATGATTGAGCATGAATAATATGAAATCTTGAGATGGATGAACAAATAATCTTAGGACCCCTTAAACTCATGAAATCCTTAGAATCAATGATGTATATGTATATAGTAATTGATGATTAGTAATGATTGATGATGAGTTTGATGAATGATTGCTTGAATAACATGGTACATGAAAATCTTGAGATTAAAGATGATTATGCACAAATATACATGAATCTTTGATAATGTTTAAACCCTTGATGATACATGAACTCTTGATGATATATCATGAATTCTTGGTTATTGTATTGATTCTTAATGATGCATGAATTTTTGATTGAATATGAATTCTTAATGATGTATCACTTATATGTTGTTTAACTAGTGGTATCTAAATAACAAACATCTTCCTTTAACAATGGTATGAATTGAATTAGTAAGAGGAAGAGATTATGAGGACATAATCTTGATTATGTGCTTATCACTATGCCTTGATAATAAATACATATATTGCATGTACAAGTGGTATCTATGCTTTGACAATCTATGCAATTATATTCCTAGAGAGAAAGCATGTATGTTACAACAAGTGATTGCCTAGATTTTAACTTCATGATTGTAACATCATAGGCATGAACATGATGATATGTTAAGAAACAATGCATGATATGATAAGTAATAATGCATGCCATGATCATATACCATGTATGTGCAAGTGGTATCTATCTCGATCAACATTATAATTCTTATCTATGTCGTATGTTTGATGATGCATGATCTTAACTGTGAAAAGAAGTTTGAAAAATATGCATCATTGAGATTGAAAAGAATTTTTGAATAACATTATGAACAATGATGATTGCTAAAAATCTTGTGCTAAATGCTTAAATGACAATAATTGATATCAAGAGCTTAAATTAGCAAATCCATCAAGTGGTATCATACATGACATCAAGACAACAAGTGGTATGACATATATGAGTACATGACTTGCATTACACATTTACAGCCATATGATGACCATGGTATGCTTCTGTGACTTGTCTATATGTGTTACTAATTATCTATGCAAAATTCTTTCTCTTACATATTTGATAAATGCCATATGTGAATGCTTGACTAGACCTATATGTAACATCATAGGCACA
This sequence comes from Clitoria ternatea, assembly GCA_037962975.1. Lineage (NCBI taxonomy): Eukaryota > Viridiplantae > Streptophyta > Magnoliopsida > Fabales > Fabaceae > Clitoria > Clitoria ternatea. The sequence goes on along the minus strand of CM075669.1, from coordinate 272,710,289 downwards.
AGATAAGAAGAGATTACTTAAGATACAAAAGTCATATGGAAAGGAGTGAATATATTGGGACATGTTCTAGCACAAATGCATGAGTAGTACAACAAAGCTGTATTAATCACTCCATCTTTGCTCTGATATCTAGACATAAATGAAATTGCATCAACTAGTGGTATCCATTGAAAGGGAAAGATTGTTACACTTGATTATTTGCCTATGTTTGAAGTTAATGCTCACTCTACCACTATGCTACGAATCATATGAATTATGTTAATCAATAAAGTGGTATCAACATCTATATTTATCCTTGTTAAATTACATGATTAAGGGGGAATTTCATAACATTTCTTTATAACAAGTGATATTTATTGATGATATGTTATCTCTTTATCAAGTGGTATGGAAGTCTAAGTAAATCATTTTTATAAAACTCCTTCCTAAAATAATACTACATCAAAGACCTAAAAATTGGTACAAACTCTTGTGAACTCAATGCCACTAACAATATGCTTTGCAAAGAGTTTGTTAAGGTTATGTAGGATGACTCAAAATGGCAAATCAAACTACCAAACTGGGCGAACAAAGAATTGATCAAGGAATGCAACATGGATGAAGCAAAATGCCATACAAGGATGTGAAAAGGGGCATAAAACTTGCAAAATACCAAGGTATGATCGAATTGTTACTCTACCATTATGCTCTGTGAATTATACAAATCATATTAACAAATGGTATGAACAACAAATTTCACGAGCTGGATATATCACTTCATCCCTGCTCTGATACCTAGACATAACTATACATTGTTGAAAAACCTTCTATATTACTGCTCTGATACCTAGAAATGCATCAAGCAACATTAATGAAATGATTAACAAGTGGATTGTTATGTGCAATGGTATCTAACCTTTGAGTGGTATTTATTCATATTATAGTATCTATTATTTCAACAGTGGTATCTATTAAAAAGAGGAGATCATATGCTTTAAAAAGTAAACAAATGGTATCAGACTTGATTAAATTGACCTACAAGTGATATCAAACTTGATCAAATTGGTATAATCAATTTCACATGCTAATAAGTGGTATACTCTCTACAAGTGGTATCAATTACAGTAGTAAGGGGGAGTATACACATGAATGATTATCCTTGATTTCACTTCTCTGTAATTACATTTATGGCACTCATGCTTTTAATCAATCATATGCTTACTTTATGAATAAATTATGTGATTGCTTATTGACTCTAGATGCAATAAAATGGTATATATCATTGATCATGCTTTAAGCTTTGATTTGAAATCCATATGAAATACTTGCCCTAAATCTCTCTTATTCAAATAAATGAGCTTATATGTTGATGGCATAGATTATGACTAAGTTAATGATCTTTTTGATGATGCCAAAGGGGGAGAGATTAGTGGAAGGATTAGTAAAGAGAATAGGATGTCATTTATGCTGAAAAAGGGGGAGAGATATCATGCTTAGGGCATGTTTCCATCATTTGATATGTTTAAGATAATTGGCATAAGTTACAAGATTAAGGGGGAGGATAACTCTTAACTAGCATTCATTACATCATATAGGGGGAGAATACATATAAACATTGATTGTCATTATTCTGTGAAACTAACACCCCACGAGATGAACATTGGTTGTCATCATCAAAAAGGGGGAGAATGTGTTTAAATGTTGAAACAGGTTTTGATAATGACAAACGTGAAGACTAAGGCAAAGACTCCTAAAGGAAGAAAGGATATTACCATGAAGCCAATATGATGAATTTGCAACACATGAATACAAGCCATATGCAACATTAATTGTCATCATCAAAAATGAGGAGAATGAAGTTGCATATGTAAGTATGCAAAGTAGTTTTGATGAATGACAAAGTATTCATGATGATGATGGAATGACGAAGGTTCAGAAACAAGAAGGTTCAATCACAAAGACAATGGCTAAGAACAAAGAGATGAAGATGCCTTACAAAGAGTTAAAGAAACATGAGCTATGGAAGACAAGGTTGATGACATGAACTAAATCATGAAGAACAAGCTCATAAGTTGAAGAAGAATCAAGGAAACAAGCATGAGGATCAAAGGAATAAGCCATGGGTCAATACATATCAAGAACATATCAAAGACCTTGAAGAAGTACATGTGCTAATCAATTAAACCATTGCCATAATCGATTACATAGGTTCTGGAATGAACATAATTGATTACAGATAAAAGGCTAATCGATTACCAATTGAAAAGGTTGAAGACTGAGCATCAGGTATTTGGAATAATCGATTACAAGGAAGAATCTAATCGATTACGGAGCTTTTGTTTTGTCCCTAACCGATTACATTAGTACCTAATCGATTACCATGCTGCGAGATATAATTAAGAGCATCAGGTATCATTCATAACCGATTACAAGGAAATGCATAATCGATTAGAAGGGTTCTGTTTCATAGCTAATCGATTACAATAGAAATGTTAATCGATTACCTGCTGCATAATACTGAAGATTTCAAAAGCTAATCGATTACAGCTCGAAGGCTAATCGATTACCATAGTGTCAGAACGTGGGAAAAGTGTTTTTAAGTGGAACTCCAGCTCATTTCTTCACTCCCACTTTATGCCCACTTGAGGTATCTGTTGGAGACACTATGCAACAGCTAGGAACCCTAAAAATGGCTATAAATAAAGCATGAACTCAAGCAATAGAAGGGGGAGACCAAGGCACAACACAAGGCAATCAATATTCTTCTTCTAGAGGTCTTCTTATTAGATTTCTCTTGTATATTCTGCAACTCTTGTTTCTAAACTTGCATATTGCTTAAGAGTTGTTAGATTGTGAGTTTCAATTTGCATATCCTCTCTTGTTGAGAGTTAGAATTTGTGAGAGCTTTCATTTGTGTATCTACTCTATTGAGAGAGTTAATTGCTTGTAAACCAAACACCAAAACACCAAGGTTTTTCACTCTAGGTTGAGTGGTCACAAAGGTGGGGTTCAACCTTTGGGTATTGAGAGATTGTGAGATTGGGTGGGTTGCCCTTTGCTTGTGAGAATTGAGTTCTTGAGTGTGGGACACTAGGAAGCTGCAATTGCTCAAAGTTTGTATCTCAAATCTTCAATAGTGGAATCCTTCAAGTGGGTTGCTTGAAGGCGAGACGTACACTGGGTTGGTGGAACTCGTTAAATTGGTTTGCATTTCTCTCTACCTTGAACTCTCTATACAACTGCGCATATAAACTGTTTATTGAAATGCTTGAGCTGAATGTGTGAATCAAAGTTGTTGTTCAAGTAGAAAACTAACTCTGCATGCCAAGTGTTTGATAATTTGCTTGAATTAATATTTGGTAAAGTTCTTAAAAACTGAAATTTGTTTTAACTTGCCAAGTATCTAGATCATTGTTCCCTATCAACTCTTGTGTGATACTTACTTAATTGCCTTCACTTATTTCATGCACACAAGCTGTTTGATATATTGAATGAGCTGAACCCTTATAGGAAACATCACATTATTTGTGAAATAAATCTATGCACTCCAACTGATTGATAAATTGTTTAAACCAATAACTTGCCTTGTTTATCACACTTAAAGCTAAATATTGTCATTGCACATCAAGTGTGTCATAGTGTGATATGTGCATAAAAGTTATTGTCTCTTCATCATTGCATCATTTGTATATTACTAACCATTTCCAAGGGGATTCCGCGTGAAAATTTGAAACACTCAATTCACCCTCCTTCTTGAGCGCTAAGGCCTTGGCTAACATTCTTCACGTGAAAGAGAGTGAATGATTACGCAAATGATTGAAGAAAGAGAAGGAATCCATTATTTAAACTCATGGCAACCGGTTACCTTCTTAACCGGTCACTTCCAACTGGTAACCTCTTAAACCGGTCATCTCTCCATTTCCTTTACAATTTCTTTAAAGATTTAATTTAACTTCTCTTCTTCTAATCACACCCTTTATAATTAAACAATAATTCATAAAAATATTAAATAAATTCCTAAAAATATTTTTTAATATTTCCACCTCACAAAAAGTTTCTACAATTATCTGGGATGTTACACAAAACAAAAAATTAAAATTTATAATTTTCCCATTATTTTTTAAGCAAATAAAATAATTTCATTAAACTTTTTAATAAGTACTCAAAATATATAAAGTCATCGAGTATACACAAGTTGATCTCTCTAGGATTAGCACCACCCCTTCTTTAAGTTTTTCCAAAACATAACAACAAAACCAATTTATACATTTTTTAAAAAAAAGAAAAAACAAAAAAAGTAATGGTTTACCAAAAGGAACAAGAAATCAAAAATCATACCGCGGCAGAAGCACACGAACTCATAGAAATAATGGTTACATAAACAAATTGAAAACTTTGTTAAGGGACATCCAATTAACAAGGATAAGAATGACACAACATAAATTTGAAATCTCAGAAAATAAAAGAATATGAGTGCTAGAATAAATAAAAAAACACAAAAATAACTATAACTGTACTGCTAACTTTTTCCTTATTGCCGTAAGTGATTCCTATATGAATGACAGATTAGAGAAAATAAACAACGAATATGTTCCTTAACAGATGAGAGATGTTTAATGATATAATTCATATTAATGAAATGTTTAATGATAGATGAGAGAAAATAAACAACAAATATGTCAAATAAAAAAATCAGAAGACATATATGATATATCAATGATAATCAAGAGTAAAACTATGGAAGAATATTATAGATTATTCAACAAAATATTTTCAATAAACACATAACCAACACAAAATATGTGCAGAAAACAGTTTTAGATATACCTCCCTCATGCGTTGTGTCCTCGCCAGTTACCAAATCTTTCCCTATCAGATCTGCCATGTCAAGTGCCTCCTAAAATAGTATACCAACAACATGAAAAATGAAACTCTAATTTCATAATAACAAAATGAACAAGAAAATAAAGATGGAGAGAAACTCAACAACAAAAATAGTATGAAAGTTCATACCTTTATGGTGCTAGGAGAAGGAGAGACAATCACTTTAAACATTAAATCGCCAAAGGAAACAGAAGACGTAAGATGGAAAAGAACGAAGGATGAGAGAGTTATTATGTAACAAGAGGTCAAGACCGAATGAAAAAACAAAACAGAACATGATGTGAGAGAGAAAAAAATGAAGGACGTGAGAGATATTAAGCAACAAGAGGTCAAAAAGAGCAAACAGAATCTTAAAGGGAAGAACAAAAAAAGGCAAATTATGGATTTGTTATGGTTATGTTTTCTGGTTTGTGCTGTGCAACCGCAACCATAGAGGGAAAAGAAGAGAGAATGAATTTAAGGTTTTATTTCATAACTTCTAGAATGCAAATGAGGGTTTCCTTTCCTTCACCATTTTCCCGTTGCCTCTATACACGAATGGGCCAAAAAATCTGTTGATGGGACTTCCTCATTGATATGGGCTTTAGTTTTTAACATTATGGGTCGGATTCAGACATCGATGGGCCAAGAAAAGACCCATGTTCGACCATTTTTATGTAAAAAAATCCGCTATTTATCATTTTTTAATCCGCAACCCAAACGTACCCAACACGGACTTAGTGGATAGCAACGGAATTTTGGGCTGGGCCGGTTTGCAACAAAGTTGCTCAGTCGTACACTGATCCTTACTCATTCGGACTACGTGTTTGACAGGTAATGTCATAGGAAACTTGGACGACACTCTTATTGTTGGAATTAGGAATGTCAAAATGAGTTGGGCCACTAAATTGCCCTACTAACCCGCCAAAAAAATTTAGTTTATAACTACATTAAATATGGCCCCCTCACCAACACTTTTTCCCCTCCCACCCAACAATTTCAAGATGTGTTATGAATAAATAAGGTAACATCAATTGTTGTTCTTTAGTTAACCATAACTAGCTAAGGGGTCAATTATCAATAGGTAGTATTGACACTATATATATAAGAAGGGAGTATTGCATATCTTTGGTGCAACATTATGTGAATGTTGCCTAGCCACGGTATAACATTGGGTGGCATTATTTTTTTAAAAAATAATGTGCTTTTTAAAAAATATTTGAAAAATATGGTGGTTAGTAAAATAATTAAATGTCTGGGCAGATTTCACACATCAAACATGCAAAAGATGAATGTTATTAAATATAATTTTTTCTATTCTTACATATATATATATATGTATTAAAGTATTTTAATAAAAATTATATATTTTATATATATTAATGTTAATATATAAATCAACCTTAATATATATATTTTATATACATTGATGTTAATAAATATATATTAACGTAAGGTTAATGTATATGATATATATATATATATTAACATTAATTTATATATTAAAAAATATATATTAATGCATTGAAAATATATATTTAATATTTAATATTTTATTATATAAATTATGTATATTATACATTAATATATTAAATATTTTAATATATAAATTATATATATTATATACATTGTTCTGTCCGGTGTTCGGGGTCAAACATTGACCTTGCTCAACCAGAGTCTGAAGTATCCTCTTGAACTCTTTAGTTTTATACCGCCTCAGTGGAGTACGGTATTTTATACCTAGGTCCAGTGGGAACCCAAGTTTTTCACGTTAAGGTATGAATTGGTGTCTTGATCCGTACCGCAGTCAAGGGGACACACCAGAAGTGCTCTTGCAAAAGATTCTCTGATGCTTAAGTCAGTACAAGAATTACAGAAATTCAAGTATTATGGAGGTTACTCACAGTGATTAGTTTAGATTGTTTACAAGTAATAAATGAGTTATATTTATAAGGGTTATCTGAGTAAAAGAAGTGATTTGACTTTTCTCTTAACTTACTGTAGCAATAGTGTTTGCATAGAACATGTTGCTCATACCTCTCCCGACTCATGTTTCGCTGTTAGAGGGTTGTCCGGATTCCTCAGCTTATGTCCGTACTTGAGTTAAACTTAGGACCCCGATTTAGGTGACTCAGTCGATATTCCTTGTACTTTCAGTGACATGGCCTTGGTTTGGAAGCACCCCGGCCATGTTCCTTGGAGTCCGGATCATTTGCCCCTTAGTTCGTTATTGTGACGATGTCGTAATAATAAGCTATTCTGACTCTGGCTGAGGAGCTTATCCTAGGACGCTTAAGATTTTTGACCGGTATTACATTGTAGCTGGTGTGTGGATTGCATCCGTACTGACATGTGGAATGGTTAGATGGAGCATTTAATACACGTCGTCTGAAAAAGTTACCATTCACGGGGATCACTGACGTGGCAAGCTGTGAATGGACGTGTTTTTCACGCGCCATCAGATGACATCATCGAGATGTAAAGCGACGCCTGTTTCTGGGTCGCGTTGTTTTGACTTCCACTCCATCCATGGGCCACAACGGTTGAAACCCATGGAACTTTGACACCTATATAAAATAGAGTCTCTTCATCGATTCCTCACTTTGTGTTTTTATCCAAAAACTCTGCCCATCTGTAATCTTTGCTCCTTTTTGACCCCGTCTTGGCCCGTACTAGAAGAACAATCCGCACTATCCATATAGGTATCCCTCTGACCCCCTCTTTTATTTGCAATGTCTTTTTCTTCTAATAACGATAAAGGGAATGATAGTTTAGTTGAAATTATTTCGAACCCATCAGTTTCTTGGCCGTCTGATGTTCCTCGTCAAGGACCTCGGTTCACACAAACGAATATTCATAGATGGGTGACTTTCGGTGACTGGGTAACGGAAATCCCCAAAAACCAGGATCTTCCTCCTCCAAAATTTATGAACCTAAATCCCCTTTACCGGTCTTGTCCCCGGACTGAGATGCAAATTCCAGCGTAGTTCAATACTACACTGATGATATTGACTTTTACCTAACTATTCCAATTTTAGAACACGTTGTTGGAATGGACACTGTCGGAACATCCGTGGTGAGGAATGACCCTGAGGACACCTACATGCTTACAGACAAGGTTGATTGGCTAGCTCGAAAAACTGAAGGTCTATACTTTTGGGTAACCAGAGATGTTGTAACTACTTACAGCACCCATGTCGTATCCCAGGACGACATGGAGATTGAAGCTGAATATTTTTGGCAAGCGAAGGAGCATGCCAAGTCTTTCCGTCTCTTTGCCCCTACCTATGCGGACCAGATTTGCCATATACCGTGGGATCGTTTCCTCTTCTTCCATGATTATACCTTGGTGGAAGTGGGAGTCTGGTTTCCCCTCAATAAGTTCGAGATGGAGGTGTTGTGTTTTTTAGACGTTGCCCCCAGCCAACTCCATCCCATTGGCTGGGCCTTGGTAATGGCCTTCCAAGTTCTCGGAAAGCATCTCTGCTTCATTCCAACCGTCACCGTCTTTTTTAGGTATGTGAGGGTGATGCATCAAGGTGGCACCAACATGGGCTTCATTAACCTCAGATGTTAAAGTGACATCGTCAACTTTGAGGCTATACCGAATCGTGCAAGATGTTCGGGGCTTCTTTTAAGAATTCTTTTTTCAAGCTCTACGTCGAGGAGACGGTGTCCCTTTTTGGAAGGATGAAGAAGGCTGGTTTTTGATTCATACTGGATAGACTCATAAACATTTCCTCATGGAGAGTTCAACTTATGTAGTCGATAAGAGTTCTTTCTTTGAACCTTTCAGGGCCGTAGTTGATGCCCTTCATACTTTCTCCTGGGGTGCTCCCCTCAAATGCCGTTCTCTCCTAGGCATCTTGGAGACACGAAATGAGTACCTTACTCATTTAGGTATTTACCCTTTCTCTTCCTTTTCCTTAACAAATTTTCATACTCTGGCTATAATAACTTTTGTCTTTTTTTAGGGAATATGAGCGGTGACGCACTAGAGGATCTCCGGAGGCTTCTAGAGGGCTCCGAAGCCGACGTTGATGAGGGAAACAACGTCACCCCAAAATTGAAAAAGGCTTCCAACCTTCAGATTCTGGGAGGAACAAACTGGATGGAAGGTGCCCCCTCTAAGAAAAAGGGGAAGAAACAAGAAAGAGGTGCCTCCAAAAGGCAAAAGGTTGACCCCAGCCAAAAGGCAAAAGATAAGGGGACAAGGGTTACCACTGAGGAGCCGTGTAAGAGGAGGTTCCCTCTGTCAAGTTTGGCATGAGTTCTTTGGAGGAGCTCCTTGTCAGAACAACCTCTCCTAACACCGGCTTCTCCCTTCCTTTCCGGCTCCAGGAAGGGCTCAACCCGAATGACTTGAGTTCGCTCTTGAGACGGCGATGTGGTACAACATCAAGACCCTCTCCGCCATTTACTCTGCTGCTACTGATGGACCCAAACGGGAAATAGAGTGGTTGAAAGATAAAAACATCCTCCTGTCTGAAGATAATGGCTGGGATTATCAGAGAATTAAGAGCCTCAATGAAACAAATTAGGTTCTTCTGAAATTTGAAAAAGACCTGAAAAAGGAATGTGACGGACTTCGTAATCGGGTGGATGACCTGGAGAAACTGGTGGTCAATTTACAAAAGAAGAATGAAGACTTATCCACGATGGTCCAAGGTGAGCAAACTAAATATAAGGAAAACATGAACAAGTTTTCCTGGGATGCCATGGATTCTTTTAGCCACACAGTTTGCCAGGTTGTCTTTCAAAATCGAGGTACTACGCTCAACTTAAATAGGATCAGATTTTTTATTAGGTTCCGTAATAGGGAGTTGGTGACTGAGGTCGGCGTCTGATCTTTTACTCCTTCTGATGAGCCCTTCAAGTACACTCCTTTGGCAGCAGGGGAAGATGATACCTCTCAGGAAGAAGCCCAAGACGGAGAGAGGGGTAGAGAACACAATGCCGGTTCAGGAAAGGAGAAGGAAGAAGATGGTGGCCCCTTGGACTCTTGAGCTAAACTCTTATTTGCTCTATAGGTGGGATGAGCTTCGCCCTCTTTTTGATGATTACTTTTGCTTGCTTTGTGGGCGGGATAAGCTTCACCCTCTTTTTTGACAATTATGGTTTTAAGCCTTTGTGCCTTTTTTTTGCTACCGAAGTGTGATTCCCTTTTATTTTTGTGAATGAAATTTTACTCTTGTTTCTGATATCATTGCTCTTAATATCCAAAGTTACATGCTTAAACTCTGAATGAACCTACAAAGTATCGGAGCCTTTTTTTGCCATAGTTAATTTGTTATCAAACAAACTTTATTGGCTTAGTGCACCCTTTAACGCCCCGACCGCTTTTCAGGAATGAACGACTATCCCCACAAACTAACACGAGACCTTTTCAATGTGCTTTTGTCCTCACTCACACACTTCCCGAGAACTTCCCAGGAGGTCACCCATCCTAGAATTACTCCAAGTTAAGCACACTTAACTTTGGAGTTCTTAAGTGATAGGCCACCGAAAAGGCTAATGCATTTGTTAGTATAGGTAGTACGAATTCATTCCTTTAAGCTATCATTGACTATATAGTCCCATACCTATACAGTCTTTAGATCCCTCTCATTCTGGTATGTATTCGGTTCGTTTATGTGTCCCTCCTACTGGAAGTCTACCAGGAGCCGCTCCTTGTCCGTGTCTATGCACCGGCGATCACTCCCCGCCCTCAATAGTGACCGGGATATCATACACCCGTTCCATGACCTTATCCGCTTTTATCAATAACTACTACGTGCTTTCATATCACTTAAGCATTTTCAAACTGATATCTGTTCTGGGATCATTCGACCACTCCAAAGGTTTAATCACATAATAACCACTCTGGGGGTTTTCAACCACTCTGAGGCTTTATCGTAAAATAACTTAACCGCTCTGGGGTTTTTCAACCGCTCCGGGGTTTACGTAAAATAACTTAACCACTCTGGTGTTTTTAAAACGCTTCGGGGTTTACGTAAAATAACTTAACCACTCTGTGGTTTTTAAACGCTTTGGGATTTAAAGCATAATAAAATGACAAGAGATAATTGCTTCAACTTTCATTTTATTTCTAAATAAGCATCTCGACTGCATGCTTTATTAAAAACCTCCTAAGTAAACCCTATGGGAAAAACCTTAGGTAGGGAAAAAGAGTACATGACTTATGACACCGGTCAGCTGTAATATACGCGTAAATTTTTTACATTCCACTTATTCTTAAACACTTCGCCCTGTAGTGTCTCCAGCAGATAAGCTCTTCCTAGGGTAATTTCATTTACCCGATATGGGCCTTCCTATGTCGGTGCTAGCTTCCCCTGGTGCACAAGACGCATTCCAATCAATGCTTTTCTTAGAACGAGGTCGCCGACATTGAACCTTCTTCTTTGGACCTTCATATTATATTGCACTGCGGCCTTGGCCTTGATTGCCTGATCCTGGACAAAACCTGCTTCTTTAATTTCTAATAATAGATCCAATTCATTTGTCAAATTCAAACTGTTGTCCTTATCGTCAAATAGTTGTACTCTTGGTGAAATCTAATTAATTTCTACCGGTATGACTGCATCTACACCGTACACTAGCCAAAATGGAGTTTCTCCTGTAGATGAGTAAGGTGTGGTCTGGTATGCCCACAAGACATGGCATAACTGATTAGCCCATTTCCCTTTTGCATCACCAAGCCGCTTCTTTAAACCTTTTAGAATATCTCTATTTGCTACCTCGGCTTGCCCGTTAGTTTGAGAATGCTCTACTAACAAGAAAACTTGCTTGATTTGGAGTCCCTCAAGAAGGCTTCTAAACTTGGAGTCTGTCTGCGTCCCATTATCCGTGACAACTCTTTCTGGTGTTCCGAATCTGATGATGATGTTCTCATATAAAAAACTTCGCGTCCGGACTGAGGTGATATGAACAACTGCTTTTGCCTCGATCCATTTAGTGAAGTAATCCACCCCAACTATTAAATATTTGACTCCGTTGCGTGCCTTTGGAAAAGGTCATGGGACAACCGACGTGAATAACTCCTTTGTTGGGACGTGGTGCTCATTGTTGTTCTTCTGGCATGCATCGCACTTCTTGATATACTCAACAACGTCCTTGGCTATGGTGGGCCACCAATAACGTGCTCGTAAATTTTTTCTAGCCAAACTCCTTCCGCCGCAGTGATGGGTACATGTCCCTCATGCACCTCGGTTAGAACCTCTTCTACCTCTGCTTCATTTAAACATTTTAAATACGAAGTTGATATCCCTCTTCTGAATAAACTTGAGTCCACCGAAATGAATTTCGACAATTCTTTCTTAAATTTCTTCTTCTTCAATGGACATTCTGGAAGTTGTCCACTAACCATATACCGGATTATTAGGATCACCTTGGAATTTTCAGGATGGGCTTTGAATTAGATGGCATAGACTTTGAGTGAGGCCGAAATACTTGGAGTAGCTAAAGTACTCTAAATGATTGTTGTTGTGGACCCCACCTTTCTGGTGCTGGCCAATCGAGATAATATGTCTGTCTTGACATTATCCTCTCTTGGGACATGCTTGTATTCAACATTTATAAATCCGCCCCCTAATTCCTTGACCTTAGCCGGGTATTGCTGCAACAATGTCTCATTGGCCTGATAATTCCTATTTATTTGAGAAATCACAAGTTATGAATCGCTATAAAGCACTATGGTCTGTGCTTCTACATCTAGGGCGGCCCTAAGTCCTGCCAAACACGCTTCATACTCCGCCTGGTTGTTCGATATTTTAAAATCAAATCTGAGGGAAATCTCAACACTTACTCCGTCCTTACTTTCAATCACAACTTCGGTCCAACATCCTTTTCTGTTTGACGATCCATCGATGTAAATAATCCAATGCTCCTGTAATGGTGTTGGGGCATCTCCTGTCAACTTTGTCATAAAATCAGCTAACACCTGGGCTTTGATAGTCGTTCTGGGATCATATGAGATGTCAAACTCTAAAAGATCTATTGCCCTCTTAGTCATTCTTCCTACCAGATCCAGTTTTGAAAAACTGCTCTTAGGGGGAGATCGGTTCGTATTGTAATAAGATGTGTATAGAAGTACTGTCTTAGACGTCAGGACGTCCAGTCTAAAGCTATAGTAGCTTTTTCCAATTTCTGATACCGGCCTTCTGATCCTTGAAGGACCTTTCCCACAAAGTACACCGGTCGCTGGCCCTCGATTGTCTCTTTCACCAATGTGGCTCCAATGGCTTTATTTGATACTAAGAGATAAACAAAAAGTTTCTCTCCAGGGTCTAGCCTCGTCAACACGAGTGGGTTGGCTAATACTTTCTTCAGCTCTTGAAAAACCTTCTCCTGCTCCTCACCCCATTCAAACTCTATAGAGAGGTAATGACCAGTGTGCCATTTTGGGCATGAACCGGGATAGCGATGTGACCTATCCATTCAATGACTGCATCTCCCTCATATTGGTTGGACTCCGTAGCTCTTTCACCACCTTGTATTTGTCAGGAATTGCTTCTATGCCCTTCTGGGTGAGCATGAATCCAAGAAACCGTCCTGCGGGAACCGCAAAGGTGCACTTTAGTAGATTTAACCTCATGTTGTATAATTGGAGCCTTTGGAACACCTTCCTCAAATCCTTGACGTGGTCTCCTCCAACCAGGGTCTTAGTTATAATATCATCCATATATACCTCGACTACCTTCGACCTCATTCCTTCAAAAACCTTATTCATCATTCTTTGATATGTCGCTCCGGCGTTTTTCAATCCAAATGACATAACTGTATAATAGAACATGCCTTTATCATTTACGAATGCAGTCTTATCCTCATCCCCCTTCCACATCGGAATCTAGTTATATCTGCAATACACATCCATGAAGGATAAAAATTGATACCTAGAAGAATCATCCACCATCTGATCAATACTTGGGAGCGGATATGGATCCTTAGGGCAGCAATTGTTCAGATTAGTGAAATCTATACATATCTGTCACTTGTTATTGGCCTTCTTCACCATTACTACATTGGAAACCCAAGAGGAATATTGATCCTCTCTTATAAAACCAGCCTTCAATAATTCCTATGTTGGCCCAAGAGCCGCCTTTTGCTTCTTCGATCCCAACCTTCTCTTCTTCTACGCAATCATCCTCGACTCTAGGTAGACTACTAATCTATCGTAACAGAAGTTCAGATCAATGCCAAGCATGTCGGTTGTAGTCCATGCAAATAGGTGCTTGAATTCCTTTAATAACTTAAGCAACTGTCCCTCTATTTCGGTGTCTAAAGAATTATTGACCTCCGTACTCCTGGAGGGGTCTTCTTCCAATGGAATTTTCTTCACTCCATCTTCCGGTGTGAGCCTCTCAGGATTTTCTAGGTTTGACACCAGCTCTTCTCTGGGGTCCAAATCTATCAAATTCACAGACTCTGATACCGTTCTGTCGTCATTCAGCCTTTTTCTCTTGATTGACTCCTCTGTTTTGGTCATTTGCACATTGAGGTTGTAATAGTACCTCGCTATTTGCTGGTCACCTCTGACGGAAGATACTTGATTGTCCTTGTCAATGAATTTTATCAGCATATATGGTGTTGACACCATGACTTCCAAAACATTAAGAGATGGGCGTCCAAGAATCCTATTGAATGGGGATTTCACATCTATCACTAATACCCTTGTACGCATCGTTCTTGACCCCAGTTCTCCTTCGAATGTCAACCTGGTGTCTAAATAACTTTTGGTGGTTGTTTAGCCTCATTGAAAACTGTCAGGTCCTGAGTGTAAGGCTGCAAGTCAGAGTCTGAAAGTCCCATCTTCTTAAAACACTTGTAGAATATAACATCGCATGACCTTCCCTGATCCACTAACATTCTTCTGATTGTCTTGTTTTCTATGACCGCCTCAATCACAATGACATCATCTTCTCCAGGAACTGTTGGACTGTAGCATCATCAGTGAATATGATAGGAGGGTTTGGACTCCACCTTGGAAAGGGTCTGTTGTTTGTCTTCACCTGAAATGACATGATCATCCTTAAATGATTCTTTTGGGCTGTGTTCGACACCTCGCCTCTTACAATCATATCGATGGCATCTCTCCTTCCTGATCCAGGGGTTTTATCCATGACTCATCGTTTTCATCAATATTTCCCACTATGGCCTTTCCCTTATCCAACATCAGTTTCTTGGAACTCCTGGCTTCCCCCTCTTCGATCGAACTGGTCTCTTTCCTCCTTGGGGCCACCCTTTCTAACTCCAGATTTGCTCTCTGCCGAAACAAATACTACTTCAACTTCCTCTCTCTGATCAACATTTCGATTGCCTCCTTTAACTGCTAGCATTTGTTCATACTATGCCCCATCTGCTCGTGAAACTCACGATACTTGCTGGTATTTCTAGCTTTTTTCATAGGCATTGGTTTCTTCACTCCGTACAACATTAATCCTCTTAACCCAACCCCCTTAAAATCTGGCTTGGCCGGACTGCTAACGAGGTCTATTGCATGATATTCACATTCCTCTTTTCTTTTGGTCTTGGGAACATATCCTTATTAGGACCCCTTCGTTCAAACTTCGGTGCCCTTCTATCCTACATCTGAATCCCTTCTTGGGCCATACTCTTCTAGTTAATAGCCGCTAGATGCATCTCTCTTCCACATACTTCGCTGCCTTACTCCTAAATTCTTCAAAGGTTCGAGGTGGCCCTTTTTCCAAAGAAAGGGCAAAAGGTGACTGCAGTTGCAAAGCTTCCACCACGATGTACATATGGATTTCTTCCGTTAACCCCGACACTAACACTGCCTCCTTATAAAACCTCTTCAGAAAGTCTCTCAAGCACTCCTCAGACCCCTGCTTGATCTGTGCGAATGTATGAGACATTTTCAGAATGTCCCTTGACACCATGAAGTGTTGTAAAAATGTGTGAGCCATGTCGTCCCATGAATCGATCGACCCCTATAACATCCTTAATTTTTAAAATGAATTTCAATAAATCAAATAAAATTTCCAAAAACAGAAGTCGGATTCAATAAATAACAAAATCGGTTTTACATCAATCCGACCGGTTATTTAAAAATACAAATAATTTATTTAAATTTCAAACAAATTTTGAATTAAATAATTTCAATATCTATTTTTTACATAAGCCGACCGGCTCTTTAAATTTATAATAAATAAATAAAAGCACTCGGTATTCAGGAGCCGGCCAAGGCTTCCATTAAAATAAACTCTGAGCTGCTGAGTGTCTTCACATATCATAGTTGGGCCCTTCATTCACTGTAAAAATAGTAACTGTAGGGGGTGAGCATAAACATATCAAATAACAGTTATTGAATTAGATTAAAAGACCAATTCATAACTATGTAAAACATATCCAAATACAAATCTCATCATAACAGCATGTCATTCTCAATAACACATAAAACAGTGTATACACATGCTCAACCAAATGGATCCATTAAGTCACATACTTAATCAATGATCAACCAAAACGGGATCATTATTAAGTCTTTCAAATTTTATGTTGCAACACTGGCTCCCCGAGCCATAACTCAGCTCTCAGCTGAACCAGCCGTTTTACTGGTACCAAACCGTTTACACCCAATGTGACACCATCACTCTCAGTGACAATGGTGAGTACCACGGCCCAACCGTTTCCACCCTTATGTGACACCATCACTCTTCAGGGACAACGGTGAGTGCTACGGGCCAAGACCGATTCAACCATTAACATAATCATCATATACATATATAATCCACACATCAATATGAATGGAAATTAAGGAAACATAAAGCATGTAATTCAATTGGGGTCTCACATAACATATACACATCATAACATCACCCCAAATCCATTCATAAACTATCTATTTGAAATGTAACGCTCCCCCTACCTGGAATTAAAGAGTTCCAGTAGCTTTTAAAATTATATCCAGTTACTGCTCTCAAATACCGGCTGGAATTGCACTTCTGCACCAGCCCAAGCTTCTTCGTAAAGAAAAGAGAATGGAGATTTAATGTTCTTCGTTTACTAGTTCCAGTAAAGATTGGAAATATAAGGATGATTTCACTTTCAAGAATTCCCCCATTAATCCAATAACAGAAGTATTTATATACCTTTTACGTGAAAGAGACGTGAATAAATTGAAGTATTCTGACATACGTATCTTTAATAGTTAATGAAGGATCAAGATATTTAATATAAAAGGGAACAGCACATCAAAATGGGTCCCATTCTTAGAAAATATCTTGAAAAGGATCTTGCTAGAACGTAGAAGAACAAGTTGACGTGGAAAGTATCCACAGTAAAATATTTATTAATTTTTGACTTGATTTCTGCGTATTCTGACTCGGTTCCAGCTTATTCCGACTCATTTCTACATTCTGGGCATCTCCTTCCGAGAGAACTTATCAAAGCCTCTTTTCACTCAGAATTCCTTCAATCGGAGATGACCTACTCATAACTGTCTTATTCGGAAATATATCAATCAGACATCTCACTCGATTATACTTATTTCTGAGTCAAAGTCTTATTCTTTCATTATTCGGAAGTCTTTTCAACCAAAAGGTTACTCTGATATTTTCTCTCTTCGGATTTATTTACTCTTAAACATATTCAATCAGAGTTTAAGTCTTTGTCCAGAAACACTCTTCCTGGAAAGACTCACTCGGAATGTATCACTCAGAAGTGTCACAAAGACACTTCACTCGGTAAACCATCCTCCCAGATATACTTCACTCGGGAGTTTACTTAATCAGAAATATCTTTCTGAGAAGTACCTCTACTTCTCTCGGAAACAACTCATTTAGAATCATTCCACTCGGAGATGTTTCTGTTTCACTCGGATTTACTTCACTTAAAATCAGGCAGAGCTTTTCCTTACTCAGAAATTACTCTCTCGATCATGTTTCACTCAGAAACATCTTAAATTCACTTAGAATTAATCTTCTGTCTTATTTCACTCGGATTCAGATTCATTTCACTCGGAATCTCATTCAGAAATTCTTCTTTAATCCTTCTTAAATTATTTTTCTAAAAATCTTAAAAATCGGGATGTTACAGCGGGTAGGCCTTTAAACCATCCCAAGGCCTCAACGGACAACGTCCTTGGGAACATTTTGCACATGACATCCTCCTCAGCTTCTAGGAGTAGCGACTCATTTACTTACGCATCCAAATGACTTCTGGGGTCTGATTCTCTGGTATACTTCCCTATAGACAGCGGTTGCGAGGTCTACAAATGTCTAGGTATAGGGACGCTAATCAAGCTCCTTGTGAACGGTATTCTAAACCGATATTCTCCTCCTCTACTGTGCTGTAATGCCTTCCTTTGGCTGCTCATCGTAAGCATGAGTATGAGGTTGCTCCTGATGATGATAGAAATCTTGTTGCCTCTAATTTCCGCCAGCGTTCTCTCTCTCGTCCGCTCTTCGAAGTTCTTGGAGCTCCTGGTGTAGCTGCTTAATAATCTCATCCTGAGGGTTTGGCTACACTACTACCTGCATCCTCAACTCCGTCCCCGGGGTCTCCATTATTCCCTGTGCATAGTCCAATGTCCTTGCAACATTCTGGACATGTCCTTTCGGGGTTTCATTACCTCTGTTGCGATCCATGACTTGCTTCTTGTTACGATGTGGGACTCTAAATTTACACGGTCCCACTGGGCGCGCCAATATTCTGTCTAGTGTCCGGGGTCAAATGTTAACCTAGCTCAATTGGAGTCTGAAGTATCCTCTCGAACTCTCAGTTTTACACCACCTCAGTGAAGTACAATATTTTATACCTAGGTCCAATAGGAACCCAAGTTCTTCACGTTAAGGTATGAATTGGTGTCTTGATCTGTACCGCAATCAAGGAGACACACCAGAGGTACTCCTGCAAATGATTCTCCGATGCTTAAGTCAGTATGGGAATTACAAAAAGTCAAGTATTACGGAGGTTACTCACACTGATTAGTTTAGATTGTTTACAAGTAATAAATGAGTTGTATTTATAAGGTTGCCCGATTAGAAGATATGATTTGACCACTCTCCTAACTTACTGTAGCAACAATGTTTGTAGAGGACAGGTTGTCCATATCTCTCCTGACTCACACTTCGTTGTTAGAGGGTTGTCTGAAGTCATCAGCTTATGTTCGTACTTGTGCTAAACTTAGGACCCCGGTTTAGGTGACTCAGTTTTCGGTGACGTGGCCTTGGTTTGGAAGCACCTCGACCATGTTCCTTGGAGTCCAGATCATACATTAATATATATTTTAAATATTTAATATTATATATATTTAATATATAAATTGTATATTATACATTTTAATATATAATATTAATGTGATATATATATATATATATATATTATAATTTTTTTATTTTATGTAAATATATATTTATATACATATATGTAAGAATAGGAAGAATTATATATAATAGCATTCATCTTTTGCATCAAAGAATTAATTGTCCTAGAGTTGTTATCCCATTTCGCATGTTAGGTGTGGGAAATAATGGTCAGTCTGACATTGACTAACATTTCACCTCCTTGGTGTACGAAATGTAAACACTGGTGTGATGTTTTCTGCCCAGACATTTAGACTCGTTTAGTTACAGAAAATTATTCTTGTTTTTCAAAAAATTCTTAAAAAAAATAGAAAACTTGGTTTTCAGTTTTCTATAAATTTTCTTTGGATATTTTGTAAACAAACACTTTTTCTATTTTTCCAATTTTTTCAAAAATAATTTTTTATTTTTCTTAGAAAACTTACGAACCAAACACCTTTAATTATTTTTCTAACCACCCTATTTTCCAAATATTTTTTTAAAAGCACGTTATTTAAAAAAAAAAGCCCCAAATTTCGTACAAAACTGCAGCGTTATCTATTAACAATGCAACAAAGACGTGTCACATCCTTACAGAGTTCGACATCAATATTGTCCAAATCCCACACAAAATAATCTTAAATACGTAAATATTCTTAAAACCACCCTAAAAACATAATAGTTTACAAAAAAAAGTGTTATTCATAGAAAAAGCCTAAAAGAAAATTACATCGTGTATTTTAATTAAATTATTTTTGTAAGATACGTGTAACATTACTCCATTATATATTGCGAGATGCTTATAGTTCTAGGTACAAATAATTTGATGGAGATTGAATAATTATTATGGAAAACGCCAAATAATAGTAATCGAAAGCTTTAACATACATATGTTAAAAAAACATACATATTTAAAGAAAACTGTTCAAATATAAAGTGTAATATATCAAAATAACCAATAATATTCATAAAATTCAACCGGTCATTGAGTTCATGAAATTACTGATTTATAATGTAATGATAGAATTGATAATATATATATATATATATATATATATATATATTAAAATAATACATATTATCTAAAAAAATCATTTTAGACTAATTGTTAGTGTATCTATTTACACTCATTTATAAATTAGTTATGAGAGATGTTTATTAGGTTTTGGGCTCTTCAACTACAATAGCTAGCTTCAGTAGTATGGTTCTGCCAAGGTTCTTATTAATTGGTAACAGAGTCTTCCACGTCTCGCAATTACATGTGACACTAACGTTGCAGTGTTCTCTTAGACTAGTTAAAGGAGCCGGTGCATAGCTAGTGATATGTTAGGATTTAATAACAAGGTATGAGACTTGAGTTTCACATAAGAAGTATGAGATTCTAGGGTATGGTTTATAAGACGTTGGACTCTCCAATCACAATAGCTAGCTTTTATGGTCAAGTTGTTCCTCATATGTTTTGGCTGATTCACGTCAATTCTGTGCCCATGTAATTTTATGGTTATTCTAGACCAGATACATGACCAATTCATCAATTTTTTAGTTGAACTGATCGGCTTGGTCTAATTTTTTAGTGTCCGTTTGGTTTACAGTTGGAGAAAAAATGATGAAAATAGAAAAATTTAAAGGTAAATATTGATCTTGACTGTAGGATTTTTTTTTGACTAACACAACTAGAAACCAACCGAGTCCTTAAACAATGAAAATAACCGAATGTTTGAGGTGACTATAAACGATTAAGAGTAGATTTTAAATCTTGTTTTTGACACATTTTCCCACCTTCACCACCATTTCGTCGGGGAGTGCTAGTGCCATAATGTATAAGATTCATTCCTCCATAATTTCTATACAAGGATCAAGATTCAAGACCAAATTTGTGGATCTTGAGGGTCAGGTCCAGTAATTAAAAGAACAGATGCCTAACATAGCTTTTAAAGGTTTTGTTTTTGACAATGCTTTTAAAGGTTTCATATATATTAAGTGTAACTTTGGCTAATTGGACCCATCAGAGCCCAATTCGTGTGTTATGGGTTAGAGGCTATTAACAAAAGTTATAAACAGGTGTGTACCCACTGACCAAAAAAAAACACAGGTGTACCCAAAAAAAATGTTATAAACAGGTATTAGGAACAAAAATTAACATTTGTTTTTTTATATATAAAATTTATAGAGAAGCTTTCCTTCCATGAGTTTCCTCTTTGAATTTTGGGTACAAAACTTTCATGGAATGCAAGAAGCCTTTGAGAAATTTATTTGCTGGTGATACATTTTTATGAATAGATCATAAGGTTTTCTTTTCAATTCATTTGGATGACCTAAGTGCTTCTCTTCATTTCTTTTTCATCTTTACGTGTTGTGGTCATGGTTAATTGATACTTAATTTAAAAATTACAAATTGATCTAATTATTGATCAAATGTGATATGGTTTCTTTATTTGCTTAATTTGTGAATTAAAGACATTCACAACAATCATTTGTCCTTTATTATAATTGTAAGATTAATTAGGAGATAAATCATTATCATGTTATTTTTAAATATTTTTATTTTATTTTTACACTTGTTTATTTGTTTGAAGTGTTTGAGAGGGAAGAAGGAGCAAAATATTTGAGAAGTTTGAATTTAAATATCATAAAAAATTCAAAAAATTTGTGTTTGCAATAAACTAATCCTCTAATAGTTCATATGGACATCTTAAGTATATGTATGACCTGGATTTTAAGCTAAAAATTTAAAATTTAAAATTTAAATTATTAATAGATGCCATGGGTTCAAATAAAAAGGTAGCAACCCAAATTCATGACAAGTACTGTGATTAATATATTATATAATATTAAAAAATAAGTGAAATTCAGTGCAAGTAGTATGATCCTTACGTTATTCTAGTGAAGAGTATTATAATATTACTCTCAGAGGGCTAAACATGATAAGAAATTAAGAGTTACAAAGTTAATTTCTATGAACTGCTAAGTAGATATAAAATTCACTGAACTAAAGTGACCAATGATAAGCATTCTCGTTTCTCGTGGTGAATCAGAGCAAAAGCTCAAATTCCATTTGTGTTAGAAAAAAGTATCCAAGCCCAATAAAAACTCAGTTTTTGTGGCATTAAACTTCATCTAACATTTAAAACCCAAATTTCATTATTCACATTAAAAAGTTAAAAATCAAAACTAAAGTTTTCACCAAAAAGAAAACTAAAGTATGAATCGGAATAGTAACATACAACCACCAAAACCTGCCCAAATAAAAAAGAATACAAACCACCTTTGCTGCTGCCATTGAAAGGTTTGCTTATTACTCACTCATTCTGTGCTCCAAAACTCCCACTTAAACATTTGTGTCTTAATTCACAATCTCGTATCGCTGATTAAAAAAATGGACAATATCTTTTTTTATACTAGCAGGGTTCACTTATTCTTTTATTCATTGTTATCAAAACCGAACCGGTTCAGTCGGTCCGACCGGTTGAACCATGAACCGCTTAGGTGACCGGTCCGGGTCAATTCTTTAATATTATCAGTTCAATTACGGTTGAACCCCGGTTTTAACATGATTTTCATGAACCGGTGTCTTCACCGGTTCAATGACCGGTCCGGTTCTAAAAACATTGCTTTTATTTTATAATCCATTTTACAGTTTCAAACCCAACATGACTATTATGAGTGGTAAAGGTTTTTATCTACTGAGGAGTTGCATTTTCTGGAAATTAAACGCGAGACTACGGGTTAAACTAGAACAACCTGTACTCATTAATTTACTTGTTTTGTGATCGTCAATTTTATGTTTAAAGGCGAAAATATATTTCTGGTATCTATAAAATATAAGTCTTCTAGTTTTACTCTCTATAAAATATTTTTTTAACATTCAACTTATATTGAATGCTGTGTTTTTAATCCATAGTATTAAGTTAAATTTATTAAGTAGTAATGTGGCTAACACAATTACACACTAGCTTATAAATGTAGTTCAAATAGATCCAACTACAAGTAGCATGTGACTTTGACATCTAAAATACAATTTTTGATGATTAAAAACCTTAATAATTTTATTTTTATAATTTTAAAAACAACTTTAATAGCAAGAAATTATATTTTATCTACCAAAATTACATTTCAATAATCAATTGGACCCATCATAACCATATGGCTATATTGATGTATAATTCTATTAACTACAATAAAAATAAAAAATAAAGTATTTAATATAAGTTTAATATAAAAATTAACTTTAAATAATTCAAAGCCAAAATATATTATTTTATATGAATAACAGCCTTTTAAAACCATTTAGTAAATATATACATTGACAATATGCTTTTTTATTATTATTTATACTCTAAGATATAGTTAATGTTTATGAAAATTGTATCCGTAAAAAATATCTTTTTCAGTGAAACTTAAATGTTAATAATAATAAATATTAATGAAGGGTCTAATGATATTATTAACATCCTTCATATATATTTTTTTATAATCATTATCACCCAGTCAACTAAAATTATTATATCCATTAAAGATGTAATTCGGTTTTTTTTTTAAATTTTCGCCTAGTATATTTTTGATCCCTTAATTTTTTTAAATATTTAATTTTTAGTTTTAGGAATTTAGTCTCTAAACCATTCTATTAGTAACATTTTGTCCTTTAAATTTTTTAATTGCATTATTTTAGTAATAAACTATTCAGTTTGTTGACACATTTATCTATACTTTTTATCCAGTTAATAACGTGGACAATAAAAATACAATAGATGTCGATTCATATCAAAGTATTTCAGTTTAATATTTGGATTATTATCTTTATAAATGACTATCTTTTATTATAATATAATATTTATGAATATTCATAAAAAATTTAAACAAAATAATTTATTTAAAAATGTATGATAATATATATTTAATAATATAGATTAAAAATTTTAATTTTATTAAATAAATAAATAATGTATTATTAAATATATTTAATAATATTTATAATATTTAATAAATAATTTATAATTATTATAAGAAATATATTTATAAAATATACAATTTTATCCTTATTGAACTGTTCTTTACTGGGGGTGTAAAGGTGTGATTGTCAAACAATTTAAAATGTATATGTAATATGAAATCTGATACGGAAAGATCTTTGTACAGATACAAATGTGGAGTACTTTTGCATACAGGGACGTAGTACAATGCACTCTGTGGCGGTGTAGTAGTCCGCCTAGAATAGCCTCCCTTGCCTTGACACAATTGGTGGTTGTACCTGCAATTATTCTCCGACGCTCAAGTCAGTATTTTGGAATACCGTTTAGACTTAGAAAGCACATCTAAGAGAATTATGCAAGTATGAGTGTAAGGTTCAGAATTAAGGGTCTCTCCCATATACCTTTTTGCTGAAGTTTATATACCTGTTATTGGTGCTCTATTATTAGTAGGACCCATTCCTCGTTTTCAGGCATAATGCAAGAAAGGTAGTGGGCCCATGCGCCGTTTACAAGCACTATCACTGTAGTGGGTATTTCCACTTACTTGGAAAGCGTTAATGCTTCATTATTTTATTTTGTTATTCCCTCTTATGCGTGACAGCGTGTTTCCCATTTTTAACCTCTCAAGACAGAGTCAATCTCGTGCCGGGGTTATAAGTATGGGCTCGCTCGCAATATGAGGATTTCGGTATTCCACCTGTGTTAAGCCTATGGCTTGGTGGAGTAGTCTGCACTGGAAGTGCTTTATGTACAAGTGTACAAGTTTTTAATACTTTCCGCCCTGGCGGAGTAATAGGCCTTGGCGAAGTAGTAAGCCTTGGCGGAGTAACATACCTTGGCGGAGTCACATGCCTTGGCGGAGTTACATGACTTGGCGGAGTCACATGAATGTCCTTTTGGTCATGCACTTCGTTTAAAAGATACTTACACAATAAGATGTGACATATTCCGCCTAACTAAATCGCTTTCTTGGCGGAGTGGTGAGTACGTTTTTAAGGTATGTACTCCGTATAAGAGTAATTATAAGGGATTTGAAACGTACTTCTTCTGTTTGAAATGCTGATCTGGCAAAGCATTAAAACCATGCTCTTGGGGGCCGGTGTTGGGACCGGATCATCTGCCCCCTAGCTTATTAGAGTGACTAGCGGAGTCGCTTTAATAAGCTATAACACTGTGTTACGTTTAGCTTTTATATGCATGGGTTTAGGCGGCGTTTGCTAGTTCCGGATTTACGGACAAGTGTTTCATGCATTTATTGTTTTTTGTCGTTACTTGTCACGCCTGTCATCAAAGCGCCTCGAAACTGCGTTTTGCCGTTTCAATCTCTCATTGCCACGTATGCCCTTGTAACGATTGCCGTTCCAATGATGGGACATAAATGCGTGGGATGGCAGTTGGAATACGTTTTCGAGGTTATTACCATGGGCCTTGGATTTTGAAAATACGGCCCAGGAAATGCTTGCCTTGAGATTCATCTAACGGTCTCAGAATTAATGGAACGTCATTATGATTCATCCAATGGCCATAGGTGCATTTCTGAAATTTTCGAGGCTTCGCTTGTTTCCCCCCAAGCCATGCCTATAAATAGGTAAACTCTTAGGAGAGGAAATGTTTTGCTTCATTTTTCACTCTTCGTTTAAGTGTTTGAACTGCCTTTTGAACGCTGCTTAGAAATCGTGGTGCTTCCTTACGAGTCGTTTCTTGTTGCCAGTTCTTCATCATTTCTTCAGAGATTTAAGGTAACTTCCTTCTTCCTCTGTTCTCTATTTTCGTTGTGATTGGGTTGGTTTTGTTTTCTTTATATGTGTGTTTATTGAAACGAGGATGAGAGGAAAAGAATCGGAGTCGTGCCCTAGGGTATCTGTTTAACCTATGTTTTCTGATATTGAGAGTGAAGATGGGGGCTTCTATACTGGGAGGGATTCAACGTTTTACAGCAGCGTGGAGTGTTTTAGTAATGCTGTACATTCATTTGTAGCAGAAGGTACACCTCAGGTACAAGTGAGAACGATGGCAGAATGCCAAAATGTTGTGCTCCACGAGTTAGATTGGGAAAAAATGCTCCAGACTGATCCTTATTGTTGGGTTGAGGCAGACGTTAGGGAAGCTTCTTCGCGTCATGCAACAACGAGTGGCGGGGTGATGGAGTTGTCAGTGCCTGTCTGGGCAGATGATAAATTTAAGAAGAGGTTTATTGTTCTTTCGCCGAAGACGTTTGAACGCATCTGCCATCGCCCTCAGGATGAACGTACCTTGTATATGTACGATATCCTTTTTACTCAATTAGGGGTGCGATTTCCTTTGAATAAATTCCAGATGGGCATTCTTAGGTTTCTGGATTGTGCCCCGTCTCAGCTGCACCCTAATGGATGGGGTATAGTTTGAAGTTTTGAAGTGCTTGCGGAGCATTTGGAGTTTACACCTACTGTTTCGTTGTTTTTTGCTTTTTGCCGCATAATGAGGCGGGTGAACGCGAGGACTGGCGGAATGGGCTTTGTCACCCTTCGAGCGGAGCCGAAAATTGTTAACTTTAGGGCATTTGCTGACTCCGCCAAAGAGGCTGGACTCTATTTTAGAATGAGTTTCGTGAAAGTTTCTGTTAAGAAGAACAAGTCCGTTTTTTGGCGGAGTGCGGAGGGGATTGATAAATTCCCGGTGGCATGGACTCATGAGCATTTCCTCCTGACTAAACAAGTATACGAGGTTGAGGAGTGTGTTCTGTCGCCTACCTCTGTCGAAGTACTCCGAACACTGAAGGAGTATAACTCCACCCATAAGCAGTTTCTGTGCCGAAGGCTGCTTGAGCGTGATGCTCAAGAATATTTAAGTAATGCTTTAAGACTTGTTGCTTGAATATTACTGTTGTTCTTCTTACAACTGCTAATTTTATTCGTGTATATTACGTTTGCAGGAGAGATTGCAGAATTTCCTGGGATGGAGCGCATCAAGCAACTCCGTATGAATCGCCAGGAAGTTAATGCGGAGAATAATGTGCAGCCCCGGAGGAACCTTGCTGCAGCTCTAACAAGGACTCTCCAATTGCCTGTATCCACCAAGGTAGTGATGCTGGAGGGTGGTGCGGGACCTTCGATAGTTGATGTAGAAAGGCGATCTAAAAAGCGCCAAGAGCCCGAAACTATCGAAGCGGAGGAAGAAGACCCTCAGCCTTTGCAGAAGAGGAAGAGCAAAGGAAAAGAGAAAATGGGTGAAGGGACGTCGTCTGATGTTGTGATAGGAGTTGAGAGAACTCCGGAGCCATCACCTACACCTATCACAACTGAGTTGGGCGGCCAGGAAGACGTCCCTGTGGAGGATGTTGAGGAAGAGGTAATGGAGGGGGTTCAGAGTTCTCCACCTCGTCAATTTGAGACTCCCGCTCTGGACTTGACTGCTCAGAGAACAGCAGTTTTTCTTGTCAATGTTCCAGGGGAGCCATCTAGGCAGTCTGTTTCTCTTCCTTTGGCAGGGTCCCGTCTAAACCCTTACTTGTATTTTGCAAATGTGGGATCCCGCCAGTCAGAGAGGCGCGACCCTGAATTCATACTCCGTCCAGAGATCGATTTTGAGGAGATTGCGAATGCTACTGCTACTGCAAGGTGGCATCTCGTTGAAATTGATGGGTATCTTGCCTCTGTGCCCCATATTGCTGAAGTGGCTGCGGAAGCTGCTATGTTTCAAGAGTCATACCATGATTCTCTTGAAAAAATCTGAGGCCTGGAGCATGACAATGAATAGCTGTCGGAGGTTATCAAGGCTAAGGATAAAAATCTTGATACCGCCGATTCTGACAAAAAGAAGCTTGAAGAGGAGCTAGCCCGGGTCAAAGCTGAGAAGGTTCTGCTGGACAAACAAGTTTCAGATTTGAAACAACAGAATTCAAAGCTGGGCGAGGATGTGGGCGAGCTGACCCGTGTAAAGGCTGAAAATGTTCTGCTGGAAAAACAAGTTTTAGATTTGAAACAGCAGAACTCAAAGCTGGGTGAGGACGTGAGCGAGGTTCAGCAGAGACTGGTTTCTTTTGAAACCAGCAAGGCCTTTGCTGAAGATGCCTGGGCTGCAGAATTGGATCAAGCTGCCAGTGCATATAGTGACCTTGAAAAACAGGTCGAAGAGCTGCAAGCTGAGAAAGCCATTTTAGATGACAACAATAAGCGGCTTGATCAGGAGTTGCAAACGGCTTTGGATGCAGCTGAGGCGGCAATTGATGATGCTTTCAGCATGGCTATTCGCCAGATCCGTCATCGCAACCCAGGCGTTGCTCTCAATATTGCAGGCATTCACCCTTATTATGAGTTTATCAATGGTGAATTAATGGCACCTGTTCAGGGGGGTCATGTTCCTGTGCCTAATGAAGAGTACGCCTTGGCGGCCTTGCCCCCTTCACAGAGTTTGTCCAAGCCCAGTGAGTCTCAGCCTAGCTCTGCCCATCAAGAAGGTGTGCCACCCGAATTTTAGTGATTAGCTTGGGTATTTGTCGTTAATTTTTTGCGTTTCTTTGCAAATTCTGATTTTTGTTGGGTTTTATTTATCCCTTTTTATGCATTTTATAGATATTGCCTTGTTCCAGGATAGGCTCTGGATCCCTGAAGAATTTTTAATGAAGTACAATTTCTGTAAATTTATACTTGTTTCTATAAATGATGTTTGAGTCCATAGGATATAAGCCTTGTAAAACGTTATTAATAAGGCGAAGCAATCCTTTGAGGACTAATGAAATATGACTTAGTATAACGAGGCGGAATAACCTTTTTGGGAATTTTATGAAGTAAAATTCTGTAATGAGGCAGAGTAGCCTTTAAAGAATTTTAATGAAGTAAAATTTCATAATGAGGCAGAGTACCCTTTTAAGAATTTTATAAAGTAAAATTCCATAATGAGGCGGAGTAGCCTTTCAAGAATTTTAATGAAGTAAAATTCTGTAAAGAGGCAAAGTAGCCTTTTAAGAATTTTATGAAGTAAAATTCTGTAATGAGGCGGAGTAGCCTTTTAAGAATTTTATGAAGTAAAATTTTTACAAGTATTATACTTACTTGGACTTGTTGATAGTGCTTGAGTTTGTTGATTATGTACTCCGTAAAACATTAGCAGTTAGGCGGAGTAAGGTTTTGGATAGAGTGTTTATCCCTTTGAATTGGAATTGGAATGTGTCTCCTGGTCAAGTGAAAATTATTGAATCCAGGGTCGGTATGGTGCAGCATAAGCTGTGACACCAATCCTTTCCGTAAGAAATCTGCTGAACCTTGGGGTCGGTATGGTGCAGCATGGGCTGTGACACCAATCCTTTCCCCCCAAGGAGTTTTTTGGACCTTGGGGTTGGTATGGTGCAGCATAGGCTGTGACACCAATCCTTTCCCCCCAAGGAGTTTTTTGGACCTTGGGGTCGGTATGGTGCAGCATAGGCTGTGACACCAATCCTTTCCCCCAAAGGAGTTTTTTGAACCTTGGGGTCGGTATGGTGCAGCATAGGCTGTGACACCAATCCTTTCCCCCCAAGGAGTTTTTTGGCTCCATTTGTGAAGCTTTGCTGCATATTGGATGGTCTTTATGGAATAAAGAGCTATGCTTTTATGCTTCAATTGTTGGAGCCGGTGTCTTATCTGCATGGGAACAAGTTCTGCCACGGATAATTGACTGAAAGTTAGAATGAAGATTGAATGTAGGAAGGAATTTTATTAATGATGGAACTACATAAAGAGCTGAGTTGGGGTATGTCTCGTCGAAACCTTTTCAAGGAAAGCCCATTTGGGAAGAACCTTAAGTTAGGAGAAAGAGAACATACCGTATTACCCAACTAGCTGTAATATATGCGTAAATTTAAAATGTTCCATTTATTCCTGACCGGAGTGCCATTTAAGTTTTCTAGGCGGTATGTGCCTTTGCCTAGAGCTTCGGTGACTCGGTATGGACCTTCTCAGGTTGGTGCTAATTTGCCTTGATGTGTAAATTTGTTGCTGATATTGGCCCTTTTCAGAACCAAATATCCTTCTTTGAAACGGCGTTCAGAAACACGTGTGTTATACCGTTTGGCGGCCTTTGCTTTAACAGCTTGATCCCGCACAAAGGCTTCCTCTCTCAATTCCGCCAAGACCTCGAGCTCATGGGCGAGGTTCTGTTGATTGGCTTCTTCATTGAAGTGGAGGATTCGAGCTGAAGGGGCTGCCAATTCAATGGGAATAACAACCTCGACTCCATATGTCAGCCGATATGGGGATTCATTTGTGGTGGAATGAGGGGTTGTCTGATATGCCCATAAAACGTGGCATAATTGATTTGTCCAATCTCCCTTTGCTTCACCAAGGTGTTTCTTCAGGCCTTTCAAGATTTCTCTGTTGGCAACTTCAGCTTGGCCATTGGTTTGGGGATGTTCCATAGAAGAAAAAATTTGCGTAATGCTGAGATTTTCTAGGAGTTCAGTGAACTTACGATCTGTGAACTGGGTGCCATTATCAGTGACTATGCGTCCAGGGACTCCGAAACGTGCAATGATATTTTCGTATATGAATCTACGAGTCCTGGCTGATGTAATGTGCACCACTGCCTCTGCTTCAATCCATTTGGTGAAGTAATCAACACCAACTATCAAGTATTTGATACCGCCAGGCGCAGTCGGGAATGGACCTAAGATATCCATGCCCCATTGATAGAAAGGCCAAGGCGTTATTGATGATGACATTTCTTCCGCCGGAGTGTGATGAAGATTTGCAAATCGTTGACATTGATCACATTTCTTAACATACGAGGCGGAGTCATGCTTCAGGGTGGGCCACCAATACCCAGCCCTGAGTATTTTTCGCATTAGACTACGCGCCCCCGGATGGTGTCCACACCGCTCTTCATGGACTTCTTCTAAAACAACTTGCACCTCATTTTCGTTTATGCATATTAAGTAAGGAGCAGAAATTCCTCGGCGGTATAACTGTCCGTCAACGAGTGTATAATAAGGTGCTTCTTTCTTTAATTTCCGCCGTTCAAGATCATCCGTGGGTAATTGTCCATTAACAAGGTAACGAACTATCGGCGCTACCCAGGAATCGTCATCAAAGGAGTGGCTTCTAATCATACACATTGAAGAAGGAAAGGAAACACTTAGCTCCGCCAAAGTACTTTGTACAACCGTAGTTGTGCTTCCAGCCTTCTTTGTACTAGCCAACCTGGAGAGGATATCAGCACGTGTATTTTCTTCCCAGGGTACATGTTTGAAAGAGACTTCAGTAAAATGTTGCTTTAACTCATTGACGCAGTTTAGATATTGTTGCAGCAAAGGTTCTTTAACTTGATACTCGCCCAGAATTTGCGAGATGACTAATTGAGAATCACTGCATAAGGTGATAGTTTTGGCTCCAATATCTTGTACTGCTCTGAGTCCGGCTAAGCATGCTTCATACTCCACCTGATTGTTAGACGTAGTAAAGGTGAAGTGCAATGAAATTTCGAGGTGTACCCCGTCATCACTTTCCACAACAATTCATGCCCCGCATCCTTTGCTATTTGAAGACTCATCAACGTATACTGTCCAGTGTGAATGATCTGTATCTGGGCTAGAACCTGTTAACTCAACTTCGAAATCTGCTAGGACTTGTGCCTTGATAGCAGTTCTTGGCTCGTAAGATATGTTAAATTCAGAGAGTTCTACGGCCCATTTGATCATCCATCCAGCTAGGTCTGGTTTGAACAGTATAGTACGGAGTGGCAAGTCTGTGCGAATCAAGATGGGATGGGCATGAAAGTATGGTCTTAGGCGTCGTGAAGCCCAAACAACTGCAAGCGTTGCTTTTTCAATCTTCTGATAACGGTATTCTGCACCGTGCAATGTTTTACCGGTGAAGTACACCGGTCGTTGGCCTTCAACTGTCTCCTTGACCAGAGCTACTGCTAAAGCCTTATCTGAAACAGACAAATAAACGATGAGTTGCTCACCTGGGCTTGGTTTTACCAGGATTGGAGGGCTGGCTAAGACATTTTTCAAGCTTTGGAAAGCCGCCTCTTGCTCTGGGACCCAATTGAATTTCTTGTCTCTTTTCAGTATTTTGTACAAGGGAAGAGAGCGATGAGCCATTTTTGGCATGAATCGTGCTAGAGCAGCGATTTTGCCATTGAGGGATTGCACCTCTTTCAGTGTTTTGGGGCTCTGCAACTCTTGGATAACGTGGCATTTATCAGGATTAGCCTCTATACCTCTTTGTGTCAACATGAAACCCAAAAATCTGCCACCAGGGACAGCGAATGTGCATTTCAAAGGGTTGAGCCTCATGTCGTATTGTTGTAGGCGTTGAAAAATGAGACGTAGATCTTCAACATGGTCTCCTCCTTCCGGGGTCTTGGCAATAATATCATCAATATAAACTTCTACCAGCTTTGTGTGCATACCCTCAAAAACTTTATTGATCATGCGCTGGTAGGTTGCCCCAACGTTTTTTAACCCAAATGGCATGACGTTGTAGCAAAAGACTCCTTTGTAATTAACAAACGCTGTCTTCTCTTGATCATCCTCACACATTGGAATTTGGTTGTAACCGGAGTAAGCATCCATGAAAGATAGATACTTATATCCTGAAGAATCGTCAACCAGTCTATCAATGTTAGGGAGAGGGTATGGATCCTTGGGACAACATTTATTTAAATCAACGTAGTCTATACACATACGCCATTTGCCATTGGCTTTCTGTACCATGACCACATTAGACAACCAGGAGGAGTAACGGAGTTCCCTGATGAACCCCGCCTTGAGAAGTTCTTCAGTTTGCTCACAAGCAGCCTTTTGTTTTGCCGGACCCATACGCCGTTTCTTTTGTGCTACAGGCTTGGTTTCAGGATACACCGCCAGGCGGTGACAACAAAAGTTGGGATCCATGCCAGGCATATCTGCGACGATCCAAGCAAAAATTTCTTTATACTCATGGAGAAGTGCGATTAGTTTAGCCTCCATGCTAGCTTCAAGCTTGTCATTGATGTTTGTAATCTGTTCCGGGGTGTTACCCAAAACAATAGACTTGGAGCCACCATCTGGAGTTGGTTTCAAAGGGTTCAGTGGATCAACAGAAGACTCCGCCCTGGTGTCAAGATCCACCAAATTGACGGACGCCGCAGCGCTGCTTCCTTCATTCAATTTTCTATTCTTATACATGGTTTCAAGCTTCACTATGTTAAGACTTAGATTATAGCAATAGCGAGCCATTTCCTGGTCGCCCCTTACAGATGAGACTTGATTATCTTTATCAATGAACTTGATTAACAAGTGAGGGGTTGAAACGATGGCTTCCATGGCATTCAGAGTAGGCCGGCCGATGATGCCGTTGTATGGAGACTTCACATCAATAACGAGAATTCTGGATTTCACAGTCCTTGCTCCGGGTTCGCCATCAAAAGTAATTCTTGTGTCCAAGTAGCCTTTGGTGGGCTGTTTGGCGCCATTGAAGGCTGTAAGGTCCTGCGTATATGGCTGCAAATCTGCATCAGTTAAACCCATACGTTTAAAACAGTCATAGAAGATAACGTCGCAGGAACTTCCCTGATCAACTAGGATGCGTTTTACGTCCATATTAGCGATTACTGCAATAATCACTACTGCGTCATCTCCTTCAGGAACAGTGGGGCCAAAATCGTCGTCTGTGAAGGTTATAGCCGGAGTCTGTACCCCATTCCTGAATGGGCGATATTCTTTGCTCTTGCCTTATACCTACAAGATCATACGATGGTGGTTTTTCCTTGCGGTGATTGAGGGTCCGCCCCCGGCAAAGCCTCCAGCAATCATATCTACCACCTGCTTTTGCCCCGTGATTTGGGTTCAGGGCTTGGTTCTCTTTGGGCGGTCTACAGAACAATACTCTTTTGTTTTTCTGGTGCTGCTGTACGTTTTGGCTCCTGAGTGCTATCGGGATCCAAAGAACGATCACGAGGTCGTTTCTCGAACCTCTCTGGCTCATCATGAGATTTACTCCTAAACAAATAGTGCTTTAGTTTGCCTTCACGGATAAGCACCTCGATAGTGTTTTTGAGTTGCTTGCACTCCTCCGTGGTATGGCCAACTGATTCGTGAAAGTCACAATATTTCTTTGGATTCCCACCGCGTCTGAGTGGAGGTGGGCGTTGGATCCCGTAAACATTGAGTGTAGTCCATCCTACTTCGCGCAAGATTTGTTCATATGTCGTGTTAAGGGGCGCATAATGAGCGAAATTGAAAACACGTTTATCTTGCTGTTTGAAGGGTTGGCTCCCTGCTTTATCTTTCTGAGGAAACTTATCATTCCTGGATGATTTATCCTTATCTTTGTCATGATGTGAAGTTGAAATAGGTGGTTTATTGCGAGCTGCGGTGGCTTCCAAGTGCATCTCAATACCTACATACTTGGATGCTTTTCTGCGAAACTCTTCCATGGTGGATGGAGGTCCTTTTGCCAAAGACAAAGCAAAAGGGGATTTCGGCTGCATGGCTTCGATGAGGATATGCAGCTGGATTGCTTCTGTTAAGTCAGGGACCATGGCTGCCTCTTTATAAAATCTCTTCAGGAAATCTTTTAAAGGTTCTTTATCACCTTGCTTAATCTGAGCCAAGGTATGGGAGGTTCTAGGTGTATCCCTAGAGATTACAAAGTGGCTGCCAAAAGCTGTGGCCAAGTCCTCCCATGAATCAATGGAACCTGAAGGTAATCTCTTGAACCAGCTAAGAGCTTCACCTGTGAGGGTCCTGGGGAACATTCTACACATGACATCTTCCTCCGCACCTAAGAACATAGCTTCATAGATGTAAGCATCTAAATGCTTAGAAGGATCTGTCTCCCCAGTGTATTTTCCTATGGAAATGGGTTGTATAGTCTGCAAATGTCTGGGGACATGCGCATTCATGAGTCTTTTGGAAAATGGGACACTCATCTTGTATCCCGAGGAGGATGTATTTGAAACAACTCTCTTTCCCTCATGATGATGGGCATTTGCCAGTGGAAGGCTTCATTGCTCTTCCATGTAAGTAGGGATGCGAGAATAATTTGGGGTACTCGATTCCTTCTGTACATGCGGTTCATGTTGCGGCTGTTTTGTAGGGCCGACTTTCTCATGCATGGGATTTGTCTTTTCACGTCGAAGCTCTACAATTTCTTCCCTCAGCATTCTGATCATGTCATCTCTCGGATCTGGAGAGCCAACATGCGTTGCCTTTTCGTGAATATCGCTGTTGAAGCTTAGACGTCTAGGATTGCGTGGAGGGGAATCCTCAGTCTGCACTTCTGGTCCTGGTCTTTCCATTGATTACCAACGTAATGGGTATTGATCAAGGATTGTGGGATTACCCAATTTACAGGTCCCACTGGGCGTGCCAATGAACTGTTCTTTACTGGGGGTGTAAAGGTGTGATTGTCAAACAATTCAAAATGTATATGTAATATGAAATCTGATACGGAAAGGTCTTTGTACAGATACAAATGTGGAGTACTTTACATACAGGGACGTAGTACAATGCACTCTGTGGCGGTGTAGTAGTCCGCCTAGAATAGCCTCCCTTGCCTTGACATAATTGGTGGTTGTACCTGCAATTATTCTCCGACGCTCAAGTCAGTATTTTGTAATACCGTTTAGACTTAGAAAGCACATCTAAGAGAATTATGCAAGTATGAGTGTAAGGTTCAGAATTAAGGGTCTCTCCCATATACCTTTTTGCTAAAGTTTATATACCTGTTATTGGTGCTCTATTATTGGTAGGACCCATTCCTCGTTTTCAGGCATAATGCAAGAAAGGTAGTGGGCCCATGCGCCGTTTACAAGCACTTTCACTGTAGTGGGTATTTCCACTTACTTGGAAAGCGTTAATGCTTCATTATTTTATTTTGTTATTCCCTCTTATGCGTGACAGCGTGTTTCCCATTTTCAACCTCTCAAGACAGAGTCAATCTCGTGCCGGGGTTATAAGTATGGGCTCGCTCGCAATATGAGGATTTCGGTATTCCACCTGTGTTAAGCCTATGGCTTGGTGGAGTAGTCTGTACTGGAAGTGCTTTATGTACAAGTGTACAAGTTTTTAATACTTTCCGCCCTGGCGGAGTAATAAGCCTTGGTGGAGTAACATACCTTGGCGGAGTCACATGCCTTGGCGGAGTTACATGACTTGGCGGAGTCACATGAATGTCCTTTTGGTCATGCACTTCGTTTAAAAGATACTTACACAATAACATGTGACATATTCCGCCTAACTAAATCACTTTCTTGGCGGAGTGGTGAGTACGTTTTTAAGGTATGTACTCCGTATAAGAGTAATTATAAGGGATTTGAAACGTACTTCTTCTGTTCGAAATGCTGATCTGGCAAAGCATTAAAACCATGCTCTTGGGGGCCGGTGTTGGGACCGGATCACTTATATATTCAATGTTGTTCAAGTGGCCTCAATACTCAAGAGGGGGGGTGAATTGAGTTATAAAACTTTTGCTTGGAATACCTTTGAAATTGATTTCTATAACCAAGTTTATGAGATTATGCAAGTGAAAGCAAGTAACAATGATATGCAATGCACCACAAGAGGTAAGTATTGCTAAGGCAATTTAGCAAGCACTTGGTGTGCAATGTCTAAGGTATAGCAAATTAAGCAAGTTTAAGTGTATTCTTCTCAACCAAACAATACCAATCAACAAATATGCAATGTATGGAAGTAAAAGAGTAAGGAAGAGAAGCTTGCAAACCGATGTAACGAGTTCCACCTAATCCGGTGTACGTCTCGCCTCTAAGCAACCCACTTAGAGGATTTTCCACTATTGTAGACTAGAGATACAACTTTGAGCAATTGTGGCTTCCTAGTGTCCCACACTCAAGAACCCAATCCTCACAAGTATAAGGGCAACCCACCCAATCTCTCAATCTCACAATATCCCAAAGGTTGAGTCCACAACCTTTGTAACCACTCAATCCTAGAGTGAACAACCACTCAACCTAGAGTGAATAACTTGTGTGTTTGGAGTTTGTGTTTACAATCAATATACTCTCTTAATAGAGCAGATATACAAGTGAAAAGCTCTCCAAATTCTAATCTCTCAAGATGAGAGGATATACAAGTGAAAGTACAATATGCAAGAAATAGGCTTACAAAGCACAAAAATAGAGCTATGAATTGTTGCTTCTTGGTTATTTTGTTGTGCTTGTCTTCCTCTTCAATTTATAGAGCCAAGATAGCTGTTGAAGAGTGCCCTAGTCCATCATAGCCGTTGCAGTTAGTGGAAATTTGAAGAATGGTGGAGACATGACCTGGTTTCCCACTTAAATCTGTTTTTCCACTAGCGTAATCGATTACACCCTCGCGTTGTAATCGATTAGCTTCAAGTCAGAGACTTCCTAATCGATTATTTCACTTCCTCTAATCGATTAGCATCTTGTACCTGATGCATTTAATTTGTTTTCGCAGCATCCTAATCGATTAGCATGTCTTGCAATCGATTACCTTAAATTCCAGTGGCTTCCTAATCGATTGTATAGCTTCCATAATCGATTAGCCATCGTACCTGATGCACTTAGTTCCATTTTTGATTGTTGTAATCGATTAGTCTCTGGTGTATAATCGATTACCTTAAATTCCAGTGGCTTCCTAATCGATTGTTCAGCTCCCTAATCGATTAGATTTCATGCAATTTCTTCCAAAACAGAAAGCTCCTAATCGATTAGCATTTATGGCCTAATCGATTAGCTTCGCTGTTACTTCAATTCTGATTTTATGTCTTTGTTTTTACATTGTTTTCTTCAAGAGTGCTTGTCATTATCAAAATCCTTGCACATCTTTTGGACCTGTTAACATATTCAAACACATTCTCCCCCTTTTTGATGATGACAACTATGTTCATCTCTTGAGGGTTGTTAGTTTAAATAATATAGACTTATCTTTTGCAAAAACAACTCTGCTACATTATCTCTTTTTCAAATAGCAGATGACCAATTTCAAAAATCAATTCAGCAGCCAATGTCTTTTCTCATTTTATCTATTGTTTATTATCTCTTATCTATAATTCTCCCTCTATCAAAAAGAATTTAACAAACAGATAAGATTTTTCAAATTTTGTTAACAGAGCATCTATTTTCCATATTATCAGAGCATATTATCAGAGCATATTCAAAATTATCCATATTTTGTATCAGAGCATTATCCAACATATGAACATATATTCTTCTCCCCCTTTGTAATCATCAAAAATAATTAGAGCAGTGAAGAGAAATAATATAAACTGAAATAAGATACTTTTATTGAATTGAAAAGAAAATGGGAAATACAAGAGGTAAAATTATTCATAATAAAACAAGGAACCAACAGAACATAGCTAAACAGAAAATCTAATTATCCGGGTTGAAGAAGCGGATTTCTGCAATTTGGTGAGCCAGCTCCTCATAACGCTGCTGCATCATCTCAAAATGTTGCTGCTCGGTCATGGAAAACTCTTGGAGGGAGTTTTCAAGTCGATCGAAGCGGCGATCAAGATGGGCGTAGAGAGATGCAAAAGGGTCAGCTTGTGGGGCAGATGAAGAGGCTGCAGCTTGTGGTTGAGGTGGAGGAGGAGGAGGAGCAGGTGCTTCTTCAGCAGGAGCTTGGAAGGGAATGTTGGCATAAACGCCCTCCATGCGTGAGTACCATGCTCCATTTGAGAAAACAAGACCCATTTTGGTGAGGTGATGGGTGCCAATGCAAGCTCTAGGGGGCACTTTCTCAGAGAGTTCCCCTGCTAAATCTACTCCACAGAATTTGAAAATTTTGGTGAGGAGGATACCATAAGGGAGCTTTTGCTGGTCCTTGGCATGGCGCATGTGGAATTTGATCAACTGAACCCAGTTGATCTCTTTGTGGTTCAGCATGGCCCACATTAAGAGGACATCATCCTCTTCAACCAGAGCATAGTTCCCACCACGGGGAACAATCATCTTGACCAAGAAGAAGTGGAGCAGGCGGTTGTTCATGGTCAAGTGGCCAACTAGTTTGTGGTTGCTCCTAGGGCGGTCAGCTTTCCATAAAGATTGGCGAGCAGTAAGAGCATTGAAGCCCCATTCATCCTCGGGTTCGCCTCCATCGAAGTCAGCATTGTTGAGGGGCAGTTTGGAAATCTCTGCAAATTGGGCATTTGAGAGTTTGATGGTGGTGTTTTTCACCTTGGATTCAACCATCCCATTGACAAGGCGGAGGTTGCAGTAGAATACTCTCATAAGCTCAGGATAGTATTCTTCTTCTTTGAGGGATAAGAAGGGAAAGAGGTTGTAGTGGTTGAGGCTTTGGGTGAAGGTAAGGCTTGGGTTGTCAAAGGTGTCAGCAATGGTGTAGTGAGGAGTCATGATTTCCTTTTCAGAAAAGTTCTTCATGAAGTGTTGAAGATCTCTAGGGGAGGAGAAGAACCTTAAAAAATCAAGGGGGTTATGGGCTTGAGCAGTAGAGGACCTAGCTCTCTTGACATTCCTTGAGGTAGACATGGTGGAAAATGCAAAAGGAAGGAGATGAAGAGAGATGAGTGCTAGAGAGTTTTAGAGAGGTTTGGGAGAAAGGAGGTAGTGTGAGATGAGAAGGTGAATGAGGGGGTATTTATAGTTGAAAATTAGGTTTAGGAAGGAGGAAAGATAGTTTAGAAAGGAGTAAAGTGAGTTAAGAGAGGGAGAGTTTCGAGTGAGCCTAGGAAATTGGAGTTTTGACTCATCAGAACGCATGATAATCGATTACGATACAGCTGGTAATCGATTAGATCAATGTTTCTGGGGAATTTCAAGCGTTTCGAACAGAGGGTAATCGATTATAGGCTTAGGGTAATGGATTAGGTTAGAAACAGAAACGTCCTAATCGATTTGGGCAAGGTGGTAATCGATTATGAAGAAGAGGAAACGTTTTGAATTTGAAACAGAAGCTTCGTAATCGATTATGGATCATGGATAATCGATTATCTTAGAAACAGAATGATTGTAATCGATTATGGATGAGTTCTAATCGATTATCTTAGAAACAGAAGCTTAGTAATCGATTGGGATTAACAATGTAATCGATTATGGAGTCAAAAACTTCAAACATATCAAACAGCAAGGTTCCAAACATGAAATGTGATATATACCATGCATTATGCCATTCAACAAGGTTCTTATCAAAATATTCAAACACAGTTGGGCATGTCAAGAATGCCTAACTCTCTTCTTATGTGAATGAATTGCTCTCTAGCCAAAGGTTTTGTGAAAATATCCGCTAGTTGCCTAGAGGTTTCTACATGTTCAAGTACACAATCCCCTTTTAACACATGATCTCTAATAAAGTGATGCCTAATCTCAATGTGTTTGGTTCTAGAGTGCATTACTGGATTCTTGGAGATGTTAATGGCACTTGTATTATCACATTTAATGGGGACTTTATTCAAGGAAATACCAAAATCAAGAAGTTGTTGTCTCATCCAAAGAATTTGAGCACAACAACTACCAGCTGCTACATATTCTGCCTCAGCTGTTGACAAAGCAACACTTGCTTGTTTCTTGCTATGCCAAGAAATAAGGGAACTACCAAGCAAATGGCATGTACCACTAGTGCTTTTTCTATCAAGCTTACACCCCGCAAAGTCGGAATCAGAATATCCTAAAAGATTACATTCAACGCCTTTGGGATACCATAAACCAACATTTTGAGTACCCACAAGATATTTCAAAATTCTTTTTACGGCAGTCAAATGTGATTCTTTAGGACATGCTTGATATCTAGCACACATACATACCGCAAACATAATATCAGGTCTACTCGCAGTTAAATATAGTAAGGATCCAATCATACCTCGATATTTGGTGATTTCAATGTCCTTACCCTTTTCGTCTTTGTCTAGATAGCAGGATGTGCTCATGGGTGTAGCTATCTCG